>JAODUD010000015.1:5905722-5919728 GCA_026784285.1 Stomatorhinus walkeri | reverse complement strand
CCCCCCCCCCCCCCCCCCCCCCCCCCCCCCCCCCCCCCCCCCCCCCCCCCCCCCCCCCCCCCCCCCCAAAGGTTCTTAGGAGGGCTCAATGAGACATTAATGCCTCCCACCCCCTCGAATATGTAAGATCCCCCCTTCATCCTCACTGTGGTTCATATTTCTTTTTGAGATCCATACCAGCAGGAAGCTGGGGCAGCCTGCAGGGGGCGCTCTAAGGCCCTCCAAGGCCCCTATAAGACCACACGCAGGAGGGACACGCTGCCCCAGACCCCCTGCCCCATGCTCCAGGCAACAAGGACCTCTGGCTGACTGCTCTGTCTGCTGTAACCAAATAACCCCCCACCAGAAAAAATACACACACACACACAAACAACCCCCCCATGCACACACAAACAGACAACTGTCCCTCAGACACACACACAAACTCAGGCTAACACCAAAACTTGCAAACAAATACAGAAGAGCCTCTGTTTCCTCCTCAGCCCAGCCAGGAGCGCGGGCTGGTCACACGCCGTATAACAGGCGTGTTTACATTCGCGTGGCGGTGCACACACACACATCTGGAGCACACACATGGCCCTCTGCTGTGCCGCTGGACACATTCCGCCGTTGTTATGGCGATCTCTCCCCAGAACCCCCCGGCGATTTTCAGTTTGCATGACGGACAAAGGCGGTTCTGCCGGAAGTTTGTGGGGGGTGTAGAAGATCGGTGAGAGAATATGAGTGGGGTGTTGGGAGTGAGGCAGAAGGCGGGGCACTGTCGGTCCGGTCGCTCTCATTAGAGTATCTTAGCAATTAATTTTTTTTTAATTGGCAGTTATAGTCACAAATAATTACATTTACAGTCTGTTCATCAAGCATCTGTTTTATGTTGCACACTTCAGTATTGATTCCGTAGATGCGAACAATTATAAATGCTGCTGATTGTTTACCCTCATAATGAGCATAATTATATGATTTATTACAATTCTTTATGATTTATTACAAGTCCTTTGATTAATGTTTCCCAGCCATCGAGTGTCTCTGGATCGATTGCCGGACAATCAGCAAGATCCGCTGGAAGACACCAGTGTGTGAGGGTTTCCGTTCCGGGAGCTGTGGGTATTAAACGTGTCACATTCACAAATTATACACGTCTGTAAGGCCAGAGATCTGCGGGACCATGAGTGAACCTTCCTGATTTGGGGCTTGAGTGAGCTTGGGGAGGGGAGGTCTACATCATCACGTACCAGAATGTCATTTCATCCAGATCGATGTTTGCGGAAGGCATCTGATTGGGGATCACAGTCGTTTACGATTCAAATGCAGTCAGGTAAGTGGAGTACCGTAATGGCTGAGTGTAGGCTATGATGCAAGCCGGAAGGTTGTTGGTTTAAATCTCACGACTGGCAGAGTAATGTCACCATTTGGCCCCTGAGCAAGGCCCTTAACCCCTGGTTTCAGCAGCAATGACTGGCCCTGCTGTATCAATTCTATCCTCTTCCTCTGCTCTGTCAGTTGTACTTCGCTTTGGACAAAAGCAATAAATAAGAAGGTTACAGATCGTTAGTGTGACTGGCCTGCATGAGTGCTGTGATCAGGGGTGAGGAAGTGGACGATGGTTTTTTTTTTTTTTTTGGGGATGGGGGGGTCAGTCATTGCTGCTTTCTGTCACCCTGTACTGCGTGGGGCTGCCTGTCAGGCAGTGCTGACGTGAGCACCGGTCTTTTCAGCCCAGAGCTTCTGGCAGCTTGTGTATGTCTCCGGACGGCCTCTTGTCGTGTGCGAAGGCCTTTTTATTTACGAGGCACACCGCAAAAGCAGATGTTGTCAGTTCCTGGCCATACCGCACAGCCTGACATGGACAGCCTGCTCCGGTGACAGAGAGATGTTCCCTGTCCAGGGAACAGATGACAAGTGATGTCCTTCCACACAAGGCTGCACCCTGAGCAGTGTCCCCGAGCTCATCTCAGAGTCAGCCGGTGGTGTGCGAGGGGCTCGCGGCCCCCGAGACACTGACTGGCGGCTGATGTTTCTCCCGCAGTCTGCACACTCATAAGTTCACTTTGGATGCACAGCTTCTCTTCAGCCAAACTGCTGCTTTACCATCATTTCAGGTTAGAATCCTGTTTATTACTAACCTGATCATTTCTCCGAATAAAGTAACAGCAGAGTGAAAGTAAAACGTTTTACTTTCATAATTCTGCATCTCACAAACCATATATTTTACTTTACTTTCCAGTCAGTTGCACCCTAAGAAGATGGGTGTACCCCTCATGAAATAGCCTTTTCATTACGTGAAAGACCTCATTTAATTCTCCGAGGGTTCCTCAGGAAGCAGACGAGCACATTCTTCTTCTCTGCGTTTCTCACCCTTTGGTCAGCTGCCATACCACCTGAACAGTCCATCAAACCTGACGTCTCTCCAGCGACACCCCTTTGCAGGTGTCTCTCATTATGGGGCAGAACCTCCCCAAGTGCTGCTTAAGTGCTCAGCAGATGTGGAGGGTCTCTCGTGCCCAAACATTGTGCAGGCACCCTTCTGAGGTGTTCCAGAAGCTTCCCGACCTCCTTCTCAGGTGACCCTGGGCGACTGCCAGGCGTCTGCTTGCCACGATTCGGTTTCACTCACATGTGTGTCCAGCTGGGGCGGCTCTCTTTAAGAAAAACCCTAAAAGTCTAAGTTACACTTTGGCGGCGTGTCAGAGACCCTTAAGGCTGCCCTCTCGATGAGGCTGGGATCTTTGTCCATCTTAACGCTTTCAGGAAGCCTCCTCGCATGACGTCTGGTGCATCCACGGCGCCCGGTGTCCCTAAAATTGTTCTCCAATCCGCGGAGTTGCATTGAGGACCTTCTGAAGTCTGGCCAGGCCTGCAAGAAGTGAACGTCTCCCCACATTGATGGTTTGATGTGCTTTTGGCAAACATGCTGAGCTCGATGATCTTTTACCAGGTGTTTCCTGGGTATATAAATTTATATAGATGTGTGTGAGTGACAGTTATAGTGCTGCTAAAATTATCTCTGGCTCATTTGCTGTGCTGTGGGTATGGGCCTGCTTGGTAATTATACTCAGGGACATTTGAATAATTTAATTTCACCCAGAATATCAAAGGAAGGCCTCTTTCTTATTTCCTTTTATCTCCACACTGTTGATCGTTTACATTTCAGCTGAGTTTACCCCCCTCCACACATGCATATTTGCATGTACAAATATTTCTGTTTGTAAAAACACAGAAACATTACAGCCACTTAGCAGGAAATCATGAGGCAGGGTGTGTTTTACGCTGAATTTCGTTGTTCTCAGACTTCATTCCGAGGGCACAGATGGGTCATGCGCTGCTGTTCAGGTAGTGGCTGCCACTCTGTCCTTAGCTACTTCCATCTTGCTCTCATTTTCCTTCCATTAAACTACCTGCATTCACGCCTGATTCTCAGCGGCCAATTACGGTGTTCCTGATTACCTGGCTCGCTTATGCAGGGGCTGGGATGCAATGGCAACCTCTGCAGTATTAGATACGGGACAGACACTCCCCTCCTTCACACACGCGCACACAGAGGCTGAATCAGATTGTGACAGAGCGCCCCCTACTTTTATCCCAAACTGGAGGGATAAATCAGCCAGGGAGTGCTGGCCGGCTGCTGTTTGTGAATGCTGAAGGCCACGCTCCCTGCTAACTGGCAGTCACCCTTAGATCTTACAGCAGGCCTTTTGGTGGATGTGTAAAAGTAAATCTAAAGTATGTTGTGTTTACATGGGACGCTCTGGTTCAGTTTACTTCTGTTTTGGTTTGTTTGCTAATAATGATGTGTCCTGAGTCAGGGCTGACTGAGGCTGACTGTGCTTGGATTTCAGCTCATCCTGCTATTGTTCCCGACTTACAAATAAGTTCCTTTTTTAGACTGTATATGTCCATTTTAGTGAGACTGCAGAATTGCAGATTTCCACTTCATATTTACAGAAGGTCATGGCTCTGTGGAAATGTGGGCGAAATTTCTATGGTTCTGGTCGATGTAGCGGAAATTGCCTTTTTTCGCGAGGAGAAAGAAAGGATAAACGTGTGTTTATTTCATGTTTTCTAGTTTCCAAATGTCAGCAAACCGTGCAGTATATTATGAATACGTGCATCTTGATTTCATTCCGTGATGCGGCCAAGCTTAGCTGCAGGCTTAATCTGCGGCTTTCCCACACAAATTCATGTTTCTTATTTTTCCAGCCGGCCGTCCCTCTCCTGCGCACAGCTGAGGGTGTTCCTGTGCTCGGTGCCCTGTCTGCCTTTCGTAAAGCCTTACAAAGGTGTCTCTGTCTTTGGGGTGAATAAAGCCAAAAGTACCATTCCAGAAAATCACGCTGACGACTTATGCCAAGCGGAAATCCTCTGTGCACGGGAACGGGAGACCTCCGCAGGCAGAGCGACGGCTCCGCTGCCACCTTTACGGTTTCATTAAGTGCATTAAAAAGCTTTTTTTTCCACAAAGCAACAATAAAGCTCAGCTTCACTGGTTTATCCTTCGGTCTCCTGCTGATGGCAGTTGCTCACGCTCGGGTCAAACAGGCACAGAAAGTCTCGCGTGTGGAATTTACCCATGCAGCTACGTTATATTGTAGGGCTGGATTTGAAGGAACACAGTCCCAAACCTACCAGCAGCACGCCTGGAGGATGAGGATAATGTGATTATGCTGGAGAAACGTGCCATGTAGCATGTCTAATTAATGCCTAGCAGAGTCACGCTACTTTGACCCGGACCCGGTTTACGTACTATTAACACTGCTTTACATGAAGGTTTGTCCGGAAAGATACGCGGCCCCTTAACGTCAGCCACGTGGTTTAGGCCGTTTCCCATTCAAGTGGTCTGACCTTCCAGAGAGATCCCCTACAGGATATCCAGCATTCTGGCCCAACCCCAGCAGTAACGGTGAAGCGAAGGCTGGCCAATTATCCGCAATCAGACAGTAACTGCGGGAGGAAGCTTCCCTAAGTGCCTGGCATTCAGCACAGGACACACCCTGTTATTAACTCGCTGACACCGATACCACCCGCGACCTCAAATGAGAAGCACATGGTGCACTCTGCTATGCTAATGCGCTATGCTATGCTAATATGCTGCGCTATGCTATGCTAATGCGCTATGCTATGCTAATACGCTGCACTATGCCATGCCAATGCATGCTCCGCTAATAGCACATTAAGTAATTGGGTTCATTGGCCACCCATGACATCACTGGGGGCGAGAGGCTTGGGGAGGCCGTCACGGTCCTGCACATGCTCTTCCTCGTCACCTGACTCCTCTGGGACTGATTGCTCCAATCAGACCCCATTTTTCTAGCAGATACTCCATGATTACTTCCCCCTCCCCTTCTTATATTTAGCTTATATGTTTATTTCCCCAAGTTTTGAAAGGAAGGCTGAAGTGCCACAGTCGGAGGTGAAGGGAGCTCCCCAAGGTCTGATGATGATGATGATGATGGTGATGACGATGATGATGATGACTGTGCTGATGAAGTTGATGAGGATGACCATGACAATGATGATGGTAATGAAGATTATGATGTTGATGATGACAACATAGCTATTAATTGCACATTTCATTTGATGTTCTCTAAACACACTAAGTAAACTTTCACAGCGTCTTCAGTGCTAAGCCAGAAAAAAAATGACATTTTTCCTGGCATCCCCTGTGGAGTCATTTAAAAAGTCCCCACTGAGCAGTGGGGGGAACCTGAAGGTTGATGAAGGTGTCCTGTTCACAGGAAGAGCAGATAAACGGGTTATATGACCCACACATGGAGAAAATTAGACCAATAATCGTCAGTAATTTTATCTCCAGTCATTAAATGTCAATGAGCTGGCTTAATTACATACAGCAAGAAGAATGACAATATTTCTGTACTGGCTTCTAGAGCATTCTGAGGGTGAGGACGTGGGAGGAAAAACTAAAATTTAAGTCCGTTTGAAAAATCGAACATGGAAAGGTGACGATTCATAATGATGAATACTTCATGAGGACCTGTTGTGTTTCGTTGCTTAGCTGAAGTGTTTCTCACTTTCCCTCCCACCCCTCATAGTACGTAACATTCAGGACAAGCAGCCTTCTCGAGTGTTCCACTCAGAAATCCCTAGGGAGAAAATGGTATATCTTTCACAGGAACATACAGTAGCACATTAACACAGACGGTGCTCCATGGGAGAGCCCCTAAATCCACGAGGAACCCAGTTTAGTTGTCTTTTTCACATTTGTACATCACACTGAGTCTTGGATAATGGGAGACTAAGTGAACAATCATGTCAAGTGATGTAGCACTCCCTGTCTGTCAACACTAACCTCTAATATAAAGTATTAAGTATTACGTAAACCTAACCCCTAACATCAAGTCTTAAATCTAAACCTAAGCCTAATCCTTAAAGTTAGGTCTAACCGTAATCCTCTTATGAGGGCCATGCCTCGAAGGATCTCTGTTTTAATTCACTGCTGTTTACCAAACAGTTCTTCCCCTGGTAAATTGCGCACTCATTCTTCAGCCATGGTAGACCTCATGAACGTGTCACTTCTGACGGTGTTTCCAAAAGTACCTTGTCATTAACACCACACCCGAAAGCTGTTTCTTGCTGTTGAGGTTCTGGGGTCCACCTGGCATATCTCAGCGCTCAGCAGGATAGCAGGTCCCCTGCAGTGTGATCCCCATGGCTGCATCCTAAGGTGTGGCTTCTGATGACGTCTCATGTATCTGATGATTGCTGGTTTTTTTTATGATGCTGGACTTGCAGCTCCTGATCTCAGCCAGGCCGTGTGCGGATTGCTGGGTCTTCAGAATGACTTCCTGGAAGCTCCACGCCCTGCTGATGGATAGATTGACAGTGGTGCTTCACCACACTTTCTAAATTTGGAATGAGGCCCCAGTTGAGTTTGTTGGCGCCCCGCAGCCTTTGAAATCGCTTTGTGATCCATTTTTTTTTCTTATTGAATGTATTAGTATTGTCACAGTGGCTATACCTGCTTTTATATCAAACCGTAATTTGTAAAAGAAAAGTGATTCATGAGCTCAACAGCATCAAAGCTGACTTGCTGGAGGTCTCTTTCATTAAACAAAAACTACAGGTCAACAGAAGCATCCTCAGGAAATATACGCATGGGCTTGTGGAACGGTCAGCAGGATCACAGCGACGGAGGCGTCGCCTGACCGCTTTCGGCGTAACCAGGAGTGGAGCTAGTCTACAAGGTCACAGCAGTGCCGCCGAGCGGAGATTACGAAGCTTGGAGGGGGGGGCGTGTTTCCCTGGGGCATGGGGGCCATATGATCACATCAGGTTACATGCAGACAGAGGTTTGCTCATATCAGCTATGGTTTACAGATAAGATTTAAAAGACGGGGGGAAAGTGGAACAATCATGGGACGCATTCAGGGTGATGAATTTGCTAACTGTGGTACCCGTGGTGATGGAGGGAGGCTGCTAAGCTTGGTGGGTGTGTAGATTCAGCTTCTCCCCTGCAACGGTGGTCTTTATTAACCCTGTAATATTCAGTAGACTTCAGGCTAGCAAACCTGAAAAACATGTCAGCGTGAGGTGGGTTCTGCCTCTGCGTGGACTCATACTGGAAGGGCTACTGGGGCAGCCAGCCGGCGTGGTGACGCGGCTGCCAGGGCGCCGCATGCACTCGTGGGTCTCAGCCGCGAGTCTCTGACCATGTGCCCATTTACACCTACATGATGTACCTTCGTGTAGCGCCTCTCTTTCCTGGGACACTCGGGAGATCACCCCAGTGTCACGTGTCCCTCGAAGAAGATAGCTAGGCCTTCGTCAGTGCTGAGTCCCAGAAACGGACCTGCCTGCTTCAGCTTCCTGCAGCTGCTTCTGGGCACCGAGTCCCAATCACATCCGGGCATATAACATGTCAGGCCTGTTCAGGCTGCAAGACCAGCACCATCCATCCATCTGTCCATCTTCTAGTTGCCTAACCTGGACCGGAGATGTGGGAGCCCATCGGCAGTGGTGCCCCTGGGATGGCATGAAGATCTTGCGGTCTGGTCACGTCCGCCACGTGTGGAGGGTGCAGGTGATGTACATGCGCTAATAGCTAAAGACTGTTATTGTCCTGTTAGCGGCGCGGTTGTAAAATGAGTTTTCTGGAACTCCATTAAAATGTGCGGTAGCCTCCCCCGGCGGCCAGGGGGAGGTGCACAGGGTAGCGAGTCACTCAGCCAAACGAAGACGGCGCCTCCTTGGAGCGGAGCTCGGCGCACAGATGACATTTGCGGAGAGCGGCCCTGCCCGCTCGGGTGCCAGAGCACTCTGGCGAAGAACCGCCGTTTTCCAGGTTCATCAGCAACGTGGGGAGTATTGCAAATGACACCAGCAAATCAACTGTAAATAGACGATAATTTGATTGACATCTGGAAAGCTGTCACAGGCCGAGGAGCCCCATAACGGGAACATTTGGGGGTGCAGAGGCAGCTTTCAAGCAAATCACTTTCTGTCCGGTGGGGCCCAGCCAGATTATAATTGCTTGTCCTCCCTTCCACTGCAAATTCTCCATTACCACAAGCGGCAGAGTCTCATTTAAAGGGACGTCGCCGTCTAAATATGCGCAGCGCACCTACGCTTAACCCTTAATTTGCCTTTGGAGCAGCAGAGTCTCATTTGAAGGGACGTCACCGCCTAAATATGCACAGCGTACCTACGTTTAACCCTTAATTTGCCCTTGGAGCAGCACAGAAGGTGACCATTTGAAATATCAATAAAAAAAATTCACTGGATGATTGTTAATTCCTTGTCCCATGTATCTGATGTGACCTCTACTGGTTTGCGCCAGTTTGAACCGGTTTGCACCAGTTCCATTGTTCTGGGCCTCCTGTCCCCCGCAGGCCCTCACTATGGAATCATGGGTGCTTGAAGCATGTTGGAAAATTCCTTTTGCTCAAGAAGCGTCTTGGAGCCCTGCTCCGTTTATCAACCCATGGCCACTCAGGTCTGCCGCCGCGCCTCCGTGTGGCCCCTACAGTCTCCAAGCCCCCCTCCCCCAACAGACCGGGGTTTGGACAGAGTAGGAGCCCAGCAGCTGGATTATTTGCATAGATCAGGGGGTGTCCAATCTTACCCAGAAAGGGCCGGTGTGTGTGCAGGTTTCTGGGATAACCTGTAGGTCAGCTGTTCAAACCCAGGTGTGAGGACTCTTCAGCCAATCAGTCCTCTAATTAGCAATGTAATTAGGGAAGCTGCAGTGAAAACCCGCACACACAGCGGCCCTTTCTGGGTAACATTGGACACCCCTGAGCTAGAGGGTGGGGGGCAGTGCTGCAGAGGGATGTCGCCTCAGGTCAAACCTGTTAAACAGCACTGGGGTGAACAGCCAGGCTCTGGGACAACATGGTCATGTATATGTATGTACAGGCATAAATCAGAAGCCATGCACACATATGTCCAGTCACTAATCAGAAGCCATGTACATGTATGTGTGTGTACAACCATGTCACGGCCTCTGGTCCTCATAACTAGGAGGGCCCATGACAGCCCTCCCTGGGGGCCGACTTGGCCTGTTAATTGTCCCGGGCTGGGCTGGGCTGGACCGGTCGGCGGGGGCTAAATGGAGCAGGCAGGGAGGTGGCAGCGGCTGATAGTCCATTAGCCACTCGGGCGGTCGCAGAGCCGCACACTCCTCTAATGGCTTCTCAGTGATAATTACCGGCTCTCTGTCCTCGTTCCATTCAGCGTGACGCGGCCCTGCAGGCACTGCCGATCTGCACTCTAACAGCCTTAAACACGCTGCCGCCGCCCGCGCCTCACGCCTCACTTATGGCAGCCTTTCAGCGGCCGTTCTGCTTTACTCCTTTTCTCTGCACTGACACATTCAATTTAATCCAACTCTGTTGTGACAGAGATTTTTGTCCTTGTTTAAAGCTCAGCTAGTAATGAGCAAGTTCCCTGGCTCCATTATCGCGCCTGGAGGCTGTGTTAGCACACATGCGCGTGCAGGTTTAATGGCAGCACCAAAGAAGCTTTCAGGCGTCCCGCTAATTAAAGCTGGCCCAGGCCAGGCAGAACCAGGCCCGTTTAGCCACAGCTGAGACCTCACCCCCACAATGGCTCCTGTGAATATATCACCAGGCCTCTTTAATAAATTCCTTAAATAATCCACCCCTTTTCAATATTTTGCACTCAGAGGTTTAATGTCATTTTCATTCTTAGAAACAATGTAAACGTCAAATTGAAGACCACAGTCACTGGCTCTATGCATGGGATAGATACACAGAAAACAAACCAAGTGATCTGTCTGATACTTTGTGATATGTGATAATTTCTTCTCACTTACTTTACTTTTTAAATCATTCCCGTGAGCAATACAAGGAGGGAAAATGCAG
Source organism: Stomatorhinus walkeri (assembly GCA_026784285.1). Classification (NCBI taxonomy): domain Eukaryota; kingdom Metazoa; phylum Chordata; class Actinopteri; order Osteoglossiformes; family Mormyridae; genus Stomatorhinus; species Stomatorhinus walkeri. The sequence goes on along the minus strand of JAODUD010000015.1, from coordinate 5,909,394 downwards.
AATTTAACCTAGCTGCTGCGTAGCCAAACTCATAAGCATCATAATCAGATTATCATCACCATCATAATTAGAGGTTAACCAATATATCGGTCAGCCGATATATCAGACCGATATATATAATGTATCGCATCGGCCAATATCCAAGTGTAGTATGCTGATTTACAGACAGGCACATCTGCGGGCAGCCCAGTGTTATTGTTGCTGTGGAACACGTGACCCATGCTGCCTTGTGCAGGACCCCAGCCAGAAGTTTCGGAAGTGTTCTGGGAGAAAATGGTAAGGCTTAAATTCTGATCTTTCTTCTTATTTATTTAATGGGTTTGCTATGAAATGTTGCTTTAAAAGAAAATATAAGCACTTTTGAAAGAACGCAAATTACGTTATCGGTAACTGGGGTAATGATAATGAGCCTTCAACCAACTGACGCTTACGGTAACGTTAAGGATTATTGATTCTGACAGAGTTTGGAATACTGATGTTGCTATTTTTATTGTTTATAAGTTTAATTCATTTTTATAAGTTGTATTGTGTTTTTGTTATTTAAGTTTATATTTAAAGTCAGCATTCAATAAATGCTAAGTTGAGAAATTTTGTGTATCATTTGTTATTATTAGTGTGATACTTTACCATGCAAATAGAAGAGAAAATGTCCAATTATTGGCCAAAAAAAATTGGCAGCATATATCGGCCATCGGCTGACCTTGACTCCTAAATATCGGCATCGGCATCGGCTATTGAAAAACCGATATCAGTCCACCTATAATCATAATCACATCATTATCACATCATCATAATCACATTATTATTACATCATCATCATCACCATCATCATCACATGATCATAATTACCATCATCACCATCATAATCACGTCATCATTACATCATCACCATCATCATCACATCATCATTACATCATCACCATCATCATCATAATCACCACCATGATAAGCGCATCATCACCATCATCCTAATCATCACCATCATAATCACATCACATCATTATAATCACCACCATTGTCACCATAATAATCACATCATCACCACATCACATTATCATCACAACATCACCATCATAATCATATCATCACCATCATCATCATAATCACCACCGTCACCATTATAATTATCATCAGATTCACCATCATCATCATAATCTCCACCATCGTCACCATTGTAATCATCATCAACATCACCGCAGTGGGCTGCTTGTCCCTCAGTTTACCTACTATGGGTCTTACCTAGGTTTGGAGCGGAGTTCTGCCCCACCTCATCCTTGCCATGTGTTACGGCTTGTTTGGTTTGGGGGGGCACCCCCTCCCCCCCCCAGCAGCTGTTCACAGCATGCCTGTTCTCCTGTGCTAGGCTGCAGATGTTGGACACTCCTGGGAGAGTTCCCATGCTGCCTCGCACCCCATAAAGCACACTGCCCGGGTGGGCCCCGGGCAGGGGGGCGCTGGCATGACGTCGGCTGCGTGGACACCTCCAGGCGAGTGATGTAACACGGAAGCTGTGGAAACGCACCTGTGTACCTCCCCCGAATGGGGCAGGAGGTGTTTGGTTGAGGGTTTATATGGGGAAATGGATTTAATATACCAAACTCCCTCCCTTTCCCCCCTCACACACATACACACTGTACCAAAAGTGCAGAGCTGCTCTCAATAAACTGTTATTTTCATTTGCCTCTGAAGCATGTTGACATTGCAGAGGTGATTACATTAAAGAAATATTCATCCATCTTCCTTCCCATCATAGTCAGGATTATGGAGCTGGAGCCTGTCCTGGGCTTCAAAAGGCACCTACACTGGACGGGATGCCAGTCCATCACGGGGCACGGGGTTAGGGTACACCCTGGGCAGAATGTCAGTCCATCACAGGGCACGGGGTTAGGGTACACTCCAGATGGGATGCCAGTCCATCACAGGGCACGGGGTTAGGGTACACCCTGGGCAGAATGTCAGTCCATCACAGGGCACGGGGTTAGGGTACACCCCAAATGGGATGCCAGTCCATCACAGGGCACAGGGTTAGGGGACACCCTGGGCAGAATGTCAGTCCATCACAGGGCACAGGGCCAGGGTACACCCCAAATGGGATGCCAGTCCATCACAGGGCACGGGGTTAGGGTACACCCCAGATGGGATGCCAGTCCATCACAGGGCACGGGGTTAAGGTACACCCCAAATGGGATGCCAGTCCATCACAGGGCACGGGGTTAGGGTACACCCCAAATGGGATGCCAGTCCATCACAGGGCACGGGGTTAGGGTACACCCCAGATGGGATGCCAATCCATCACAGGGCACGGGGTTAGGGTACACCCTGGATAGAATGTCGGTCCATCACAGGGCACGGGGCCAGGGTACACCCCAGATGGGATGCCAGTCCATCACAGGGCACGGGGTTGGGTACACCCCAGATGGGATGCCAGTCCATCACAGGGCACGGGGTTAGGGTACACCCCAGATGGGATGCCAGTCCATCACGGGGCACGGGGTTAGGGTACACCCTGGGCAGAATGTCAGTCCATCACAGGGCACGGGGCCAGGGTACACCCCGCATGGGATGCTAATCCATCACAGGGCACGAGGTTAGGGTACACCCCAGATGGGATGCCAATCCATCACAGGGCACGAGGTTAGGGTACACCCCGGATGGGATGCTAATCCATCACAGAGCACAGGGTACACCCTGGGCAGGATGTCGGTCCATCACAGGGCACGGGCCTGGGCTACGCCATTAGACTAACTGTCTGTTGTTAAACTGGAGGAGGAGCCAGATTAATCACATAGGGAGAGTGTAGGCTCTACACACACATAGTGGGGGCCATCTGAGGGAACGCTGCCACTAACCCAAGGGAAATATCCTACTGTATATATTTTGAAATTTAATTTGTAGGATGTAATGCCTTTCTCAGGTCCAATCAGAATGCAAACTCTCTTCAGCTACTTCACTGTCCCAGGATCTTCATTCCAAGTACCTGAGTGTCATAAACCCTTAATTCTGAGTACCTGAGTTGCATAAAGCCTAATTCAGAGAACCTGAGCATCGTAACGCCTTAATTCTGAGTACCCGAGTGTCAAAAAGCCTAAATTCTGAGTACTTGAGCGACATAAAGCCATAATTCTGGGTACCTGAGCATCATAAAACCTTAATTCTGAGAAACAGAGTACCATAAAGCCTTAAAGGGGCAGTTCACCCAAAAACTGAAAAGATATGTTTTAGAGGGGCTTTAGTGCTATATATCCATCTAGGTTATTCTGCTGGGAGTTTCCTAGTTTTGGAGAAGCTGTTTGTGGAAACGTAGCTCTTCTCTGAAATATAATGGGGCTGAATGGCATTTTTTCTGTGAATAAAGCCCCAGAAAAATACATTTCAACAGCAATCTCTCTTACCAGAAATCATAACCCGGTTACTCAAGATATCCCAAAGACTTTAAAGTGAGCAATTTAACGTGAGGACTATTTTCTTCTACCGAACTCCACATACCAATCGTATCACTGCGCAGAATATTCGAGTACGAGCACCCCGGCGATATCTTCTAAGTACTTGAATGTTATGCATTCTTAATTCGAAGTCCCTGAGTGTCATACACAGTCTTAATTCTGAGTAACTGAGTGTCATACACAGCCTTAATTCTGAGTAACTGAGTGTCATACACAGCCTTAATTCTGA
>JAODUD010000015.1:5875286-5886798 GCA_026784285.1 Stomatorhinus walkeri | reverse complement strand
CAGGGATGGGACATGGCAGGGATGGGACGTTGCAGGGATGGGACATGGCAGGGATGGGACGGGGCAGGGATGGGACATGGCAGGGATGGGACGTGGCACGGATGGGACATGGCAGGGATGGGACGGGGCAGGGATGGGACATGGCAGGGATGGGACATGGCTCTCTGTGTGCGCTGGGTGTTTTCTGGCTCCTGAGTTTGTGCATCCCTAGTATTACTCCTTGAGAGAAAATACAGAGATGGCAGAGAGAGAAAGTGCTCACCCATCCCTCCTCATTCCCTCCCTCATATCTGCCCTCCCTCCCCCCCCCCCACACACACCAGCTTACCTTCAATGCTGCACTCATCCTGCCCTCTCACACCAAACACCCCCGAGGACACAGAGTGCCGAGCTCCTGCATTAATACAGCAGCTCTTCCACCACTCCCAGGCAGCGCTGCCTCCCTCCCTCCCTCCCTCCCTCGCTCGCTCTGCTCCTCACTCCCTCTCTCCATTAAAAGAGGAAAAAAACATCCCACCAAAGCCCACCTTCACTTTCCAGTGTGAGGAGGCGGCGGCCGTGACTGTGAGGAGCAGCAGCTCGCCACTGAGGAGCCAGAAAGCCAGCGAGCGAGCGAGTGCAGCGGGCGGCCGGGCGAGAGCCACGGCACCGGGGCTCCATGCAGCTGGGAGGCGGGCCGGCACCTGGCACCGACGCGGGACTCATGGGGACATGGCAGCACGGCATTGACACCAACCTGCTCTTCAGAATGTCCCAACAGGTACGTGACCCCCCGCCCCACCTGCACCGCCAGCTCCTCCTCATAGCCGCGCACCTGGTGGCTTTTTCTCGACTTATATGAGTTTGGGATGACGCACGTGCGCCGGAATGTTTACACCAGGATTTCGCGCGCCTTCCCGAGTTGTCGCGGGACCCGGGCGCGCGCCGTAGTGGTGAAGCGCTCGTGAGCTCGGCCGCTCCGACTTGATCTCTGACACGCTGCCGCTGTCACGGATCCGAACCGCGGCTCGGCAGCGAACAGCCCAGCACCCCCGGCGGAGAGGCGTTTGCTGCCCCCCCGGCGCCTGTAATTGACTTCATGTGTAAAAACAGGAAGTGATGAATGGATACGGATAAAATAGAGAAACTGTGAACGAACAGAGATTTTGACAAGAAAGGGACTTCCACAATAATTTATATTTATTTTGTATACATTTATAAAACTATTGTAGATGTCTATACAATTTGTTAACATACATATTATACACGAAGTACAGTTGTGTATAATGTATACATATATTTATTTAACCAAAGAGCTCATGTCTGGGAAGGAGCGTTATTTCTGGGCGTCCGGCGGCGCGCTGCTTTACGCGGCTGGCGGATAAAGTCGATGCCGGAGCACTTACCACGGGATAGTAGTAGTTGATAATTAAATCCCGGGGCTTGTCCGTCCCATACAGGCGCAGGCCGCTGAAGTTTCTCTTATTGCTGCTTTTGAGCTTGAAAATCATCTTTCTCCTTTATCAACTTTAAAACATACACTCTACAAAAGCGTTGGAAACAGGAATTAGATGGTACTCCATGTTAAAGTGCGCATACGGGGATGTTACAAGGAGTAATATAAGTGTGCGATAAGGAGAAAACTCACTGTGACTTTTTGTGTTTCTTCGAAATGCTGAGGCTTTGCTGTAACCTTCACGTCTCTGGAAATTATTTTTTGTGTTTATTTCTGTGGGAATTTAGTATGTAGTAATTGTAATTGTGAGGGTAGTAGCACATTCTTCGATTTGTATATATTTTGTAACCATATTGAAACCACAACGTGCGTACGACCGATTGCGTGTGTGTGTTTCCCGGTCCGAATTGCCACTTGTCTTTATTACACATTCATTTTTACACTCTTCCTCTTTTGATTTTGACACTTTAATCGTTGTGGAGGTAAGACTGCAAACGGCCGGCGCGTCCTGTGTGCGGGAGCCGGACCGGCGCGGCGCCCTGTTACGCTCCGGCCAGCGGAGCCCCATCCGGCCCTGGCAAACACACACACGCAGCCCGGAGTTTGAAGACGTCCCCAGACGGGGCCATCTGTTAAAGGCTAAGCGATGATGACTTGTTTGTGAAGCAGCTTCTACTCTGGGTATTGAAATAGATGAGCGGTGTGTTTTGTGTGTTGATTTATTGTGACACGGTCATTTTACACACTGAAAACATCGGGCTTATTGATTTTTTTCGATACAACTTGATGTTCTGATTTTATTGCAATACATCGTTGTGAATTGAAGAACGAATGGAATTCGTGATGCTAAATACCGCTATAATGTGGTTTTTCTCCAAATTGAGGCACATATTTTGTTTTCGGTAGTTTCTCTTTTTTCCCCCAACTTTTACATTTTGTTATTCGAAATAAAAAGTAATAAACAAAATGCACCGTAGAATTAATATTCTTCATTTTAGTTAATGTGGCAGAACAGTGACATTAACATAAAGTTAATTTGCTCACGATTGCTGTAATGATGAATAGCCACTGAACCGCATGGAGTAAGATTACATTCTGTTACAAAACAACCCGCAACTATATTTAGACGTGAAACTGACATGTTAAGGCCTTGGAATTCGCCGTATTTAATGTATGTAGTTTGACTAACTGTCAGATCTTAAGTTTCCAGCGGTGCCGTTTTTCATAGCTCACTTAAGCATCAGTATGTCAAAAATGACGAGTGTTAATTATGCATATTATATGCCAATCTTTTACATCGAAAAGGTAGGCCTGTTACGGAAACAGATGTGCTAAGTTTATTTTTTACATTGTTTTATTATGACGCTTTACATTTTACGTAGTTACTAATTTAATTGTTGATCCAATTGCGAGTTACGAAAAAAGTATCAAATTGTTCTCCGACGACATATTGTTGTTTCGTAAATAGTTGAAGAATCGAGATATATATTTAGTGATTTCTTACCTAATGTGCAAAACTGTTATATCTACCATGTAAAATTTTTTTTTTTTACATTTTTTAATTACTCGTACAAAGTAAGATTACGGAGGAATTGGGTAAATGGCAAATCTATGCTTATGACCAAATATAACTTGATTTACAAATTTACAATTGAGCAAATTTACAAATTTACAATTAAATTTACAATTGAGCAAAATATGCGTTAATATATATCAGTGATATGTTAGTGTCTTTAATAACTTGTAAACCCAAATTGTGAAAAGAAGGTGCACCTGTTATTTTGTAAATATTTTAACATCAGACAAAAGGGAAAGAAAATAATATTCATAAATGTATAACCTAGATGCCTTCTCGGTTACATTACGTTTTTATTTATTTTATGCTAATCCGCATATTTTAAGTATAATTGAGAGTATAGTTTCCTGGAGCCTAGAAGCCAGTATAACCGCATAAATTGCCTAGATTTATTTTATTATCGCCGTACCTTTTCCATTGATGGCTTTATTTAATAAATTGTGTTTTTATTTCAGCGTAGTAAAATTCGGTATTAAACTGTGGGAGTCATGTGACGGGTCCTCTGTTGAAGAGGCAGGGATATAAATGATCGATTCCCCCAAATGAAACTGCCAGCGGATGAGATAATACCGTCTTGATCTGGCACAAGTAAAAATCATTAATCTAAGATTTGCTAGGTGTACCGTTTCAGTAAACAACATCGAGCTGTTCTTTATTTCAGCCTGGCTTGAGAGTCGGGGCCGTAAACCGTTTGGGGTCGAGTGTGACAGTAAAAGTCTCCAAACAGGCCGAGATTGCCGTGGAGTGAATGCTCCCCATCAGCCTCCGGTGTGGCTTTTAATTTTTCTTTTCTTTTGAAAGGGTCCTGTCGCTCTCCTTCCTTTGAAGTGTGACATGTCTACAATGACCCGAGACCTGGACGAGGTATTTATTATTATTATTATTATTATTATTATTATTATTATTATTATTATTATTATTATTTCGTTTTGGTTTTTAATTGCTTTTTAGTGAGACATAACCTAGTCTGTAATGCCCATCTTCAAAATGTAAGTAATTCACGATATTCTGCAGTGCGAAACGCCGGAATTTACCGATTTCCGCCGAGCTTGGGTAGGACTGATAAAGACAGCAAACTCTCCACAGTGTGCTCCTATCTACCACGGGATTCAAGTCATAATGTTCAAATCTGAAGAGCTAAGGCTGACAATTGTACCACCATCACAAGAACAACAACAACAATAATAATAAGAAGAAGAAAGAAAGAAAGAAAGAAAGAAAGAAAGAAAGAAAGAAAAATGATAATAATAATGAAGTAAACGAAAGTTAATTGATATAACAATATGGGGTTATATATATAGAAATGCCTTTTCTCACCCTAAATAATATTTGGTTTATATTTGATTATTGGTTATTTCGATTTTTTTGTTAAAGCTGGATACTTTTTAATGAATCGTTTTTATTTTCCGAACATTTCATGCATCTCACACACAAATGAAATCGGACGCGATCGTAGTAATAAATGATTGTTACCTGCGCCGCTGTCTCCCTGCCGCGTGCAGAACTGGTAAACGTCGCTTTACACAATGAATGTGTAATTACGCGGTGTGGCCTGTTACAGGTGCACCGTAAAACGCTGCTTTCTTCATACGCGCTCTTTATACAATTTTATTTGTTTTAAAACTTTGTATTTGTAGAATCCGTAAAAAACATCAATTGATGACGGACAGCTTTTGCATAAAAAGCTCGGTTTTTCTAGGAGATAAATTAAAGACGGAATTAACAGATCATTATTCTCCATAAGCCGTTATTATTATTATTATTATTATTATTATTATTATTATTATTATTATTATTATTGGATTAGTCCAACACGCACACAGTGTGCCTGAGAATCATTCTGGCAACAGGCCTCTGTAGTGGCGAAAATGCTTAATCATTGTTTAGTGTTTGCGTAAATGTTCTTATTTCCGATTATAATTTACATTAATTAAAATGTAAAAGATAAAGTTGGATCAGCACAATTTATGACGTATTTGCCAGAATACCGATAGTCGGCACATCTCGCGTTTTTTATTATATAACTCCTGGACAGATCAGCCTACATTTCTGTAAAATATACTTTTTGTTGATGTGTCGGTATATAAATTCTGCACTTTTTATATTCTGCACTTGCTGTCACACCGGAAGAGGCTTTTTACGCGCGACTATGTGCAGTATATACGCCGGGGACCAGCAAGGAGTATTCTAGTGCGGCAGTTTTACATGGAATACAGCAGATTCGCTCTGATTCGGAGCTTGTGTAGAGATTTTCCCATTTCTTCACGAGAAATGGCCTCTGTGGAGCAGAGGGAGACACGGCCCAGTGTCGATGGCGCCCTTGGTAGGGAGAGCTGCTCTATGACAGCAGGTCCCTCAGCACTGGGTGGGGGGTATGTAAGCAGCGAGGCCATGGGACCCTTCCGTCCTCTCGTGTCACCAGTAGGGGGATGAGAGACAGCATATGCATGTGTACACCCCAGCACACCTTACATACAGGTGTACCCTCAAACAGCCACCTTTGTGTGGAGTTTCCGCTTCCTGTAAATATTTGTACATATCTCTTGTTTCCAGTGTTGAGTCCCTAGGCAGCCTCTAGGGGGCATGACGGAGTCAGTCACAGGTGTTAATCATCACCACCCTAAATGATCAGGGAGTAGCGCCCCCCACTGGCAGCGCATTACTTATGTAGCTGCTTCCTCCCCCCACAGTAGTGATTCTCCTTACTGACGCCGCCCCCCGTTAGCATATAGAGGGGGTTCTGTTGGTGGGCTATGGGCCATCCTGCTATTTCCTGGTGGCAGTGCATGAACTGGACTGGTAGCCAGCTCAGCGGAGCGGCGCGTACAGCACCCTGCGGCAGGGACACCTTGCAGAGCCGCCACACGGCGCAGAGGTGTGCGGGCCTGGACAAGGTGCCATTCATCCGGCACCACATGGGCCGCGCTGGAACAAGGCCGGGTCTGTGGGCCGGGCCGGACGGTCCACCCTGCTTTCAAAACAGCCCCGGCCCCATTTAAAGGCGCCTTTAAGTAGGATACTGCACCAAAAAGATGCGAACCCCGTTACCATGGCGGCATTTAAGCGCCATTTATTAGTGCAGTTTGTAGCCGTTTCCTAAGTTGAATTTAATTTGCATGATTTATTTCCCAAATTGTATTTTTCAGCTTGAGAGATTGTTTGAATAGCAAATGAACGGGTGATCTGGGAGTTTTCATGCGATGCGTTCAGAGGCACGAGCTCACCCTGACTTAGAAGAGGAATTTAGTCCAGACTTTTGTATTATTTAAAAATACATTTGAGAACAGATTTTGCCATTATGTGCATTTTTAAAATGGCTGTTTCAGATTTGCCTGCTTGTTTGCAGGGATGCTGGTTTCATATCCGTGTTCCGTCAGCTTTATGAAAACACTATGACTTCACTGCCTTTATATTTCCGTTTTTTTTTATATCTGCTTTGTTGACTCTGGCCTTGGTGGGGGGGGGGGAGGATCTCCATTTTAGGGTGGGGCGGCGTGGGACCCCCACAGAGTCAGGGACCCTCCAGCAACCTCTCAGCCTCCGCAGCTGCCCCCGCCCAGCCACTGCCTCCATCAGAAGGGTGTGGGAATCTCTGCCCCAGCTGCCCCTCCCATTAGAATTTATGCCTTGTCCACACGTACACGGGTATATTTTAAAATGGTGTTTTTCCTCCAATGTTTAAAAAAAAAAATCCCCGTCCAAACGAACATTGTCTTCTAAAATATTTCCGTCCACGTGAAACCACTAAAATGCGCTGTCATAAGCATGTCAAACAACAGGCAGCATTATAACTCTAACCGTACTGCCATGTTAGCCAATCAGAGGCCTTATTGCCAGTCCAGTTAAGTTGAAAACCATGGCACACATTCCGACGCCTGTGTTGATCAATATAATGTGAGAGTGACTCAACATTAATCTGTACACATGTAAGACGTCCCGTCAGCAAGGTTAGCACAAGCGCTATTTCGGCTAAGTCCGCCATTGCTCAAACTCGCCTAATGTATCCAGCAAATCGGGCATGCTCTGACGTTAAAGTGGACAACGGCGCACGCCCTGACGTTAAAGTGGACAACGGCGCACGCCCTGACGTTAAAGTGGACAACGGCGCACGCCCTGATGTTAAAGTGGACAACGGCGCACGCTCTGACGTTTCAAGCCAAAAACTCTGTCTTCCTTGTCTACAAGTCGACGCTGAAAATGGAGTTTCTTAAAGTCGTCACCCTGGATGGGCTCTGTTTTCAGTGACCTGAGACGCCGTTTACGTGTGGACAAAAGCCCAAGACATATACAAAAAAGTATGTTTTAAAATATACCCATGTACGTGTGGACAAGGCATCAGATATAGTCACATAGCAGGTATTTAATTTACTTGGTAATAGTTTTATTAAATTATATATTCTGACCTTCACCCACCGAATTCCCGTCCAGTTTCTGTCCTCAACTGGGGTTTGGGAAGTGCAAAGGAAAGGGACCATAAGTGCTATTATCACAAAAGACATTGTGGCTGCTTTAATGCCTTTAAATGGTACATTTGTTTATTACAACATACATTCAGCTGACAGTTTAATGAATCAAATATTAAATTTGACTTAATACATAAAAACTTGAACACTGACTTTTTCCATTTCAATTGTATAAAATGCAGAATCAAAATCAGAATCCTTTTTATTGGACAAGTATGTTTCCATACTAGGAATTTGCCTTTGCGATGCAGGCATGCTATTGCCTAGATTGTGTTTTTTTCTGAATCTAATCAAACAGGACTGTTTTGAAGGTGTTTTGTGTCACGTTCCCCAGGGTTAGATCCGCACTTCATCGCCCAGCACATGGTCACCGTACTTGCCCAGCCACGCACCCGCATAATGGCACGCACGCCAGAACTCATGGCCATGGTGTTCGTGGCCGTGGCTCCGAGCGGGAGTGCGGGGTACGGAGTTGTGTCTTTCAGCACAACTGGGACTGTGTAACCCTAACTCTGCACTCCAGTAACTATCCCCTGTCACTCAGTAACTACCCCTGTCCCTCAGTGACTATGTGTATGCTATAAACGCCCATTATTGTAATAGCAGAGCTGTGCAAAGACGCCTTTAGAGTATAGACTGTGATAACCTTACCAGCACAGTACTGATCCTATGTGTCCGCATTTCCCGCTTCATCTCTGTCGTGTCAGTATGGGGAAGATTCGTCTATACCGTTCATCTCATTATCATCGTGGAGGACGGACAGAAAGGCCGTCACCACATCCTCTTTCAGACAGGAAGTGACACGTGTGCAGACGAGCAGATTGAACAGAACAGAGCAGCCCTGGTCCAGCCCAAACACTCGAGGGCGGGGGAGTGTGGGGGTCACTCTAGCCATGTCACGTCACATTAATTCCCGGGCCCTCATCCGAGCCAAACGGGCCCCGTTGCTCGCTCACATGACCCGTGAGGCGGGACTTTGGGGAATAGGAAATCGCTTTCTCAGGAAGCCGCAGCCAATTAAAGACTTGGACCGCGTTGAATGTCAAGTGTTAATTTAGGTTTTTCTTGCTGGTCTCAGGGGTGACGCCGGCTCCTGTGATGAGCAAATACACGTTGACTGCAGGCTGATTGCCTAGAGACCCTGAGGTATTACATGTCACCGGTGAGGGGCAAATGCACCCTCCATTGCCCCCCCCCAACCCTCCCAGTGCAGGAAGAGGTGGGGATTAACTGTGCCACCATGATAAGAATAATGGCGTAATCGGGGCGCGGGGGGGGGGGGGGCTCCGTGGAGCTGGAGCTGGCAGGAGAGAGTCTCTGTGTGGGGCCTAGGTTCTCTGTCACATTATCGCTGGGTTTTATTTTTAATTAAGTGGGGGCTCTTAATTACCATGCTGTATTTACTGTGCCATGAGGAACAATTATGATCAGCGGAAAGTGGCAGGTCCTTCACTACGAGGGAATGTATTTCCTCAGAGTGTTAGGCCATGCTGTAAGCATCACGATATGTTAGAACACTCTTATTTTACAGGTCTCTCACTGGTCAGTCCCACAAACGGTTAGCAAGCGTGAACTCAACCCCTGTAGAGTCACACAGTACGGGTCACGCAGACAGACAGCGAGTGTGAACACAGCCCCTGTAGAGTCACACAGTGCGGGTCACGCAGACAGACAGCGAGTGTGAACGCAGCCCCTGTAGAGTCACACAGTGCGGGTCACGCAGACAGACAGCGAGTGTGAACGCAGTCCCTGTAGAGTCACACAGTGCGGGTCACGCAGACAGACAGCGAGTGTGAACGCAGCCCCTAGAGAGTCACACAGCACCATGCGGACAGTCGGCGAGTGTGAACACAGCCCCTGGAGAGTCAAACAGATCCCACAGACAGTGACCGAGTGTGAACACTGCCCCTGGAGAGTCACACAGCACCATGCAGACAGTCCGCGAGTGTGAACACAGTCCCTGGAGAGTCAAACAGATCCCACAGACAGTGACCGAGTGTGAACACTGCCCCTGGAGAGTCACACAGCACCACACAGACAGTCAGTGAGCGTGAACACTGGGGCTAGAGAGTCACACAGCACGGGTCCCGCAGACAGTTATCGATCGTGAACACAGCCCGTGGAGAGTCACACAGGTCTTGCAGACAGCCAGTGAGCATGAATACAGTTCCTGGAGAGTCACATGGCACCACGCAGATAGTCAGTGTGCTTAAACACAGCCCACACAGCACAGGTCGCGCAAACATTCAGCAAACGTAAACACAGCCCCTGGAGAGTCAGGGAGGATGACTTGTCCACACATAGTGTTCATGTGCTTGCTGACCGCAACCCATAGGGGTGTGATGGCCAGGGTGGGGGGGGACCAAATAAGCATCAGTGTCGCTCCCCCCCCCCCCATAAGCAAAGGCGTCATTCTGACACCGAGAGGAAGTCGGTTTTGTATGTCAGCTGGTGATGCTGGGACAGGGGTGTTATTGCCTCGCCTCCAAGTCCTCCCCACCCCACCCCCCCCCCCGCCCCAACTGAGCTTCTGTGGCCCTGGCTGTCACTTGCCGTGACAGGCATGGCCGCGCTGTCCTTCACCCGCCACCGGGGGTGCTGTCCTCGCCCGGGTCAGGGCCCTCGTGACAGACGCGTTTGGGCCCCTCTGCTCCACTGTCACTTTCTGGGGGGGCACGTGTGACGGATGACGCTTAACGTTGAAGCGGCTTGTATAAATGAACATGTTATACCATCTCCACTCCCCCCCCCCACGTCCATGAAGCCCCCCCACAGTGCCGCCATCACCACTCTGCCCATGGCATTGATTCACTAAAATGCTGAATTAGCAGCGCTGGGCCAGCAGTTCGGCTGCCGTGGGCTGTTTCTCTCCGGAACAATCTGCTGCCCCTCCCCTCCACCTCTCCCCACTCTGTGTCCATACAGCTGGGCCACACACACCGTTGCAGAAAATCCCCCACCGGCACACTGAGCGCGGTCACATGCCGACGTCCTGCCATGTTTACAGTGCGTCTGTGTAGCTGTTGTAACTTTGCTCTCTCTCCCCCTTCCCCTCCCCCCCTCCTCCTCCTCTTCATTGGCAAATCAAAAAGGCTGGGGGGGGGGGGGGGCAGGCCCAGAGTGTCCTCCATGGTTCTAGACTAGCTGTTGTGTCCCAAGCATCGCACGTTTTTCCGGAGGGACTGTTGGGTTCACAGTGTCCCCCATGGTACCAGATGGTCACCCAAGGTCCCAGGTAACCCTAAACCCTAACCCCATTGCTCTTAGGGGGGGCCTGGATGCAACATCTCAGTCTGATAGAGAGCCCCCCAGGCTTGGTGGAGGGGCTACATTTGCATGGTGAGGGTTTCCAATGCATCGAGGGCGTCACTTGCCCAGAGGCATCTTTTGTGTGTGTGTGTGTGTGTGTGTGTGTAAGAGAGAGAGAAATCTGCAATATCTTGTGTCTATGTCGCAGTGATTTTTCAACGTGAGGTTGGATCACTTTGAAAGAATGTCCTGAAATATCAACAAATACTTATAAAAAACTTATAAAAAAGACTGGCCTGGAATTTGATCAACAGTATTTCAGCAAAAAATGTGGAATTAAGTACATTTCCACATTTGGTTTGTAGGAAACTGAGCAATGGTTAAGATCAACAGCTGTGCAGTCAGAGGGAATTAAATGCGATTACAGATTCTGGTGATAACCACAACACGGTCAGCACAGGTTCCAGAAAATTCTTTTTCTTTGACGGAATCTTCTCTGATGATTCCGTTCTGCTGTCTGCATATGAGATGTGTTTCGGTATGAGAAGCAGAGACACATTAGCGTGGCATTTACTGTCTGCCTGCTGGCTTTGCACTCTGATTGGGTATAAATGATTAGGGCTGCTTTAGCTCCGCCCACTAGCATATGATTGCATTCTGGGCCCATTAATGATCCAGCATGATCTGCTGTGTTCTGGTCATGGTCAGGTCACTAGACCCCAACAGTGCACCCCTTTATCCCTTTGTGTGTGTGTGTGTGGGGGGGGGGGGGGGGGGGGAATCAGGGAT
>JAODUD010000015.1:5782674-5798722 GCA_026784285.1 Stomatorhinus walkeri | reverse complement strand
GACTCTCACCGTCCCCCTCGTCTCTGTGCCTGACTCTCACCGCCCCCCTCGTCTCTGTGCTTGGCCCTCACTGTCCCCTCATCTCTGTGCTTGACTCTCACTGTCCCCTCATCTCTGTGCCTGACTCTCACTGTCCCCCATCACGATGAAGCACTCACTCTACATGCCGCTGATGACGCATTAGCGCAGGAAGCAAAGCCACCCGAGTCAAAATGCCTTCCACAGTGTCAGCATTTCTGCCAAATTAAAATGACTCTCCAGGGATTTTGAGAGAGTGAGGAGTTACAGTAAATCCGCTCCCGGCAGGCCGGCTATAGGCCCCCCTCCCTGCTCTGGGGCACCTCAGCACAGGGGAGGACAGCCCGACAGTCCATACCCCCACCCCTCATCATGCACTCCGTGAGGCAGCCATGCAAGGCAGGGAGACACAGAGAGGAGGCAAATAAAATTACCTTTAGTTGTGGAAATCCTATAGTTGCCACTCTTCCCTGTTAAGTGTATTACCTTGGTATCTGCTGCAGTTGATTTGATCTGCTGCTAAGCGTAAACCTTGTATTGATTAAGTTTAACTTTTTTTCTTAGCTATGTAACACTTTTTTTTTCTTAAAGTGTCCAGTCCAGCATTTCCCCTCCCAAACTTCTGCCAAGATTTATTGGTTTAGTTGCATAAGTATTTGCATATTAATTTTACCATTTACTTATGCTACACCTGCCACTTCAGTCTCAGTCATTTCTTAGGTGGAAAACCCCCCGAATAACATTAAGAACCACAGCTCTATATGCTCCAGGCTGCCCTGCATAGCACAAGCGGGTACAGCAAGTGAGCCGGCGGATGGGCTCTACTAAGAGAAACGGTAAGACCCCGAAAATGCAGGGTATTCTAATCTGTTAGAAGAGCAGCTAAGCGGGACGAAGGTGACAATGTCACACGATCCCCCTGCGGGGGCCATGACTAGAGCAGCCCACAGTGTCTGGTATGAATAATAAGAGTCCAGTCTGCCATTCTCATTGTGCAGAATTCTCAGTGTTCTCAGAGTTGCAAAAAGTGCTTTGGGGGGGTTTTCCTGAAACGGGTATGACACTACAGACATATAGAGAGTGTTATTCAATAAATAAATTATAACTTAAATGGCAAGTAAAATAATTATTTAAATAATCAATTAAATTGTTACTAAATCTTAAATAAAGTCTTCTCGCTTTAGGATAGGTGCACAGCCCCGATCATGACATAACGATAAAAATCATGTTTATTGTGGCCACATCTTACTACAGCCCCCCCCAGTTTTTCTGGTGATATGTTTGATGATTGACTGTGGATTGCCAAAACAATCTGCAGGCCTCACATATAGCGTGATGTTCATGCATAGTAAGACATTAACCACATACAATATGTTAATACTCTCTCGAATGAAAAGGATACTGACGTTTTAGCCTAATTCTCAAAAGATGATGAAAAGATTTCTTGCATCAAGGGTTAAATAGCAGTTTAAATTATTCTTTAAATAATCATTTAAATAATTATTTAAACATGTAGTCATGTAAATGATATTTAAATATTTTAAATGACATTTATAAACAATCATTTAAATGACAATTTAAATTATAATTTGAACATCCTTTAAATGACATATTAATATATTGATATTGTCACAAAACACCCTCCATAGATGTACACACCGAGACTTCATGAAATATTGAATAAAGAAATCACCAGCATTCCCAAGACTGCTAAAAAAACTAAATGATTAGCACTGTGTACTAGTGAGACGCTTATATTGACTGCCGTAGTCTCTGTGCTCTGTGTGGTAAAATAGAGTACTCAAGGCTCCACCTCACATTGTACTCACTAACACATTTTAGATTACAGAATAAGTACTAACTGACATTTTACAGTAAAGGAAAAAGTACTCTGATACATGTTACAGTATAGAAAAAAAAGTATTCACTGACACACTAGGGTGCAAAAAAAGGACTCAATGATACACTTTACAGTAAATAAAAAGTACTTAAGTGTAGGCTACATGTAACGTACTCATAAAGTAGTCCTACTCATTGACATGATTTTCCACGAGTTTCTGCCATGTTCTACCATATAGTAAAAGTAAAGCAATGCTATGCACATCTTAATAACCACAGACAGGCTGGAAATCCCGAGTGCTTCATTGTGTCCTCAGCATAATCCAAAAAGATAATTAATCACTTAAGCCTCTGTAAGCTTCGGAAGGTGTTTCAGTTTATTTTCCCCAAAGGGCCGAAGCTGCCACAGCTATGTAACGGTGTCAGCAGAGGTAATTTTCCGGCTGTTTGTGAGACTTTTCCTTCCATCCGAACATTACTGTTCGTGTCTGTGTAGTGATGAGACAAAGGGTGAAGTTATAAATGGAGCGCTGACAGCCGCACCCATAGAGCCCGGCCCGGCTGGGAAGCGCCGCGGCGCTCGGGTCCCATACGAAGCGCTTCGCGTCCTGATAAACGCGGCACATCCGCCCAACTTGACGTAAATTAAATCATAACTCGAGTGAAAAAGGGGGAGCGAAGTGGCAGGTGTAGCAGGCCTGTCGGCGGAGTGAGAGCCACGCGTTAATCTGTCCTTGGGGGCCGTTTTAATGAGGATGTAGAGAAGCAGCCCTCTTCGGCGTGTTTAGCGCTACAGCTCCGAGATTCGGGAGGATGCGAGAGGCAGCCGGAGCGTTTACCGTGAAATCAGACACATGAAGGGGGCTGCCCACTCAGCAGCTCCGGCGCGCCGCGGCGGCCGCGGGCGGGACGGACGGGCGCGCGGGCGGGCGGGCGCGCGTGCCCCCCACGGCATGCAGAAGCGCGGCCCCCAGCTCGCGGCGCGACAAACAGCCCCCCTGTGATGAATTTTTAATGCCGCGGCTGTTACCTTTGAGAGGCGTCCAGGCTTCGCAGCGGCGGTAGCTGCTGGTGCTGATTAGCGCTGACTCCTCACAAAACAAAGTGTTGAGTTTCGTGTAGTTGAAGCGCTCCGGCCCAGCCCGCTTTACGAGCGCCACGAGAATGTCACGGAACCCGGCGCGCGACTCCCACCTCCACCCCAATCCGGGTCTTTCAAGTGTTCTGGGTAGCCTGTAGAGCCCAGATTCGGCCCAGAATAGAGGCACTGGGACTGAACCTATGCGTGCTGGTGTTATGCCCTCTGCCAGGTTGCGGTGCAATCACGGCTGTGTCCAAGCAAACCAATACTGAAGGTAATAAACAGTCTTTATGTATATATATTAAGTATGATATAGGCAAATGACATTAAAACGTAATGAACTATACATACTTCGACCTGCATATTTCTGTATCACACATGCATGTGCACGTGTAATCATATTTGGCCAATAAAGCTGATTCTGATTCTGACGTGTACATGCGGTGTAAAACCACAGTATTAGTTATTCAAATGTGGTGCATTTATATTCAAATCTATTAACAAAAACACCAGCAGATGATGTGGCCTGTAAATCTTAAGGGCGTCACACTGCTAATATTTACAATAAATCATAAAATATAATGGCGTGCAGGTGGAAAGGGGTGACTGTGTTTATTCTGTGCTCTGCTCATGGCATCCATGTACATAATGAGCAGAACTAGTCGGGAAAATGCGCTTTATGGGATAAATGGAAATGCAATCAAAAACATGGCAAGCAATAGCAACAACGCAGATGAAATGAAAAGGAGCAAAGTCTGTGTCAAGCTTTATAGAGCCCGTCCTCGGCGTGGTGCCCGGGTTCTCAGGCTGCCCGATTCCCCAGCAGGGTGGTCTCCGTCTCTATCCATTATTTCCTATTTTAAAAGCTGATATTGATCTAAAACTCCCCTATGCGCTACGTTCATATTTATTTGTGCGTTTATTTTGAATGTTTTAATTTCCCATTTTTTGCTATTCTGTGGTAAAGCTTTCTGCCAAAAGCAGGGGCCTGACAAGGGGAGTTCGGAGGAATCGAGTCGCTGCGATTTGCCGTCCCTTCGCTTGTGCGCTGGATGCGGATGTGGGTTCCCTGGTATCCACAGCAGGTGCCTGTGAGTTTTCCAGAAGCCCCTTAAAGCCCCCGTGGTTCCCAGCCCCCCTCGCCTCTGCTGTCACCCCCCTCTGGCTGCTTTTGAGGAGGGTGGCAGTGTCAGATGTGTCCCAGCAAGTCAAACAGATTTTTATTTTATATTTAATCTTACTTGGTAGATGTTTTTATCCAAAGCAACATACATGCTTGGAAAAGCAGGGCCCTGGTTAGCGCCCCAGCGATGACATCACTCTGTGAACTTCAGTCAGGCACAGACCCTAACCCGTGTGCTGAGGGGTTCCGGAGGAGATGAGTCCCCTGCAGAAAGCGGATGTCTGATGTCTGATCTCAGCCGTATCGTGCAGGAGAAACACAAGGTTTACAACAGCACTGTCTGACTCAGACCCCCGCTGTCACCCTGACAGTGACTCCTGTGTTCCCCAGCGAAGGAGCTACCCTCACTGACACCCCCCACCCCGTTTCCTGCACAGGCCAGGCTTGGCTTCTTCCTGCATGGTCATTATCGACTGGCTAATCGTACTCTGGGTTCCTGTGAGAGGCTCGCGGCTTTGCGGATGACAGCTCTATCCGTTAGACGAGGGCCAGTGGCGAGGGGGAAGGCAAAAGGGCGGGAGCAGGACTGGGACCCATCAACATCTTAATCAATACACGAGAGTCAATTACTGAGGAAGAACATGCTTAAGCCGGATCTGATTATTGGGTTCATGTTCAGTCCGCCGAATAGATGACATCAATCAGCAGGTCACCATATGCGTCATTTACCCCGAGCCCCAGCCTCCAGGGGCGCTGTGAGGGCAGATGAGGGCCACAAACGGGTAGGTGACGTGTCCCGGCCCTGGGAATCCCAGAACTTCCTCAAAACTGTTAATTAAAGTTGATCTTCAAGCCCACAGTCAGTTTAATCAGGCATGGATTAGCTCAGGCGGCCAGAGAGGACATTCAGACAGCAGATCATTCATCAGCAAACTGCACTAACAACAGCACCTTTAAACAGAGAGCCGTGTGCTCTGTGAAGCAGAGAGAGAATGAACATACAGGAGTCTGACCAATGAGACTTGCTTCCATCACATTATCGCAAGTCACAGGTCTGATAAATGAGACATGCTTCTGTCACGTTACCAGAAATCATAGGTCTGACCAACGAGACATGCTTCCGTCACGTTATCGCAAGTCACAATTTTGATCAATGAGACATGCTTCTGTCACGTTACCAGTAATCATAGGTCTGACCAACGAGACATTTTTCCATCACGTTACCGCAAGTCACAGGTCTGATCAACGAGACATGCTTCCGTCACGTTACCGCAAATCACAGGTCTGATCAACGAGACATGCTTCCGTCACGCTACCATAACTCATAGGTGTGACCAGCGACACATGCTTCAGTCACATTACTGCAAGTCACAGGTCTGACCAAGACGTGTCTTTGTCACGTTATTGCAAATTATAGGTCTGACCAATGAGATATGCTGCTGTCATTTTATCGCAAGTCACAGGTCTGACTTACAAGACATGTTTCCATCACGTTACCGCAAGTCACAGGTCTGATCAACGAGACATGCTTCCGTCACGTTACCACAAGTCACAGGTTTGATCAATGAGACATGCTACTGTCACGTTACCGCAAATCACAGGTCTGATCAACGAGACATGCTTCCGTCACGCTACCATAAATCATAGGTGTGACCAGCGAGACATGCTTCAGTCACATTACTGCAAGTCACAGGTCTGACAAAGACATGTCTTTGTCACGTTACTGCAAATTATAGGTCTGACCAATGAGATATGCTGCTGTCATGTTATCGCAAGTCACAGGTCTGACTAACGAGACGTGCTTCTCAATGTGATAAGAAAATCCATGGGATGTTTTTTTTTTAAACAAAGTTTCTTCAGCGGCAAAGCTGCCAGACACCCTCAGCAAACTTGTGAAGATACACCTCTGGCCTGTGGGGGTGAGTCAGGCTGATATCGATCTAAGTATGTAAAGACTCAGTGGATCCCATGGTTTGACAGAGAGATACCTGGGGGACCCTGGTTTTGGAGGGAAGTGTGTCCGTACTGTTCCACAAAACAGCGATATTAGAATCCTCCTACGTAGGAAGACCCAGCTCCATATCCAGCCCTGCGCTTATTTGGGAGACACACCCAGACATTATCAACTCTGTTACAACACCAACTTCGGGAAAGCTGTGACTTGGAGGAGGGTGAGTCCACAGCCCCCATACCAGGGCAAGGTCCGCGACTTTGTCTCTGTGCTACGTCTGAGCACTGTCTTCTGGACTTTTCTCTAACTGGGCTTCTTGCCTTGATGGTCATGCCACAGAAGGACAGAAATCCGAGGAGCAACTCACAAACACAGGCCCAGTGTGGGATTAGGGCATAGTCTGGGAGCACAGGGCCTCTGTGCAGGCACCTCACTGGGGGGCATCGTGTGCCTCAGTGGGTCAGGATCCCGTGCCTTTGATCAGGAGGTTGTTGGTTCAAATCTCAGGGTCAGCTCAGTGACTTCAGTGTTGGGCCCATAATCAATTTCTTAAGCCCCAGGAACTGAAATGAAACATTTACGTGCTGGTAAGCATTTCAGAAAGAGAACTACAATATTACGCATAACATTTTATTTGTTTATTTTTGATGTTTATGTTTATAAATATACTGGATAAATATTTTTTTGGTATTATACTCCATTAGGTATGTTTGTGTATGTCTGTAACTAAAGGGAAGTGCATCTAAAATTATTTTTAAAGGATGATCTTAAAAGATCATTATAAAATTTCTTGCATTAATATAATTTCAAACAAACAAATGTTTTTAAAATTATACAATAAAATATTAGGTAATTTAGCAGCTCAATAAGTCATCTTTAATATACTCATAAAACTATAAGCCTAGTGCCTTACAAAACATCATTTGTTTTATAATGAAATGAACAGCATATCTGAGGATTGGCATTTTATTCCAGAACTACTTCAATTCATCCCTCCATAAACCTGCAATCGTTACCAATTTAAATGTGATTAGGTGCGAAGCAGCAGAGGGCTTTAAATTTAATTCATATTGACTTCTTATGAAGCAAACAATTGCAGTAACACTTAATCATATTACTGACCAAATCACCATCGATCTGTCACAGGGAAGGCAGCTAACAGACAGGTGACACTCAGCCAAGGCCCAAAGTAGTCAGGAGAAGGACGTACTGAATAATAATTCTTACTATTGCTTTGTTTATGTAGATGTGCAAAGTATCCAGTTTACTGAGCCCTCGCTTAGGCCCAGTAATTTGTTGCAGTGGCTGGGTCAGCTATAGTGTTATTTTACAGTTTCAAATGAGGGTACGAGGGCAGCTCCTGGAAGCTGTGCAGAAACTCCATCGGGTCCTTCAGGAGAAGCTGCTTCCCAGTGACGCATGTTTACAAGAGCTGCTGTCACATGAATGCAGATGCAATGATTTGACCGCCATATTGGAGAAGTCGAAACAACCCTTCTCACCGTGCATCTTTTGGCTGCAGACACAGGGGTGGGTCCTGCTCTGTTGGAATAACCTTCCACCGCAGAGTGTAAGTCTGTTCACTGATCAGTGTATATTTTTGTATTGATAGTCGTCTGATATTCCATCTCCATTTGTGGAACCACAAATTTCTGAACCCAGTTACAATCAGTGGACATCACCATCTCAAGCTGAATTTGCAACAAATATTGTTGCTTCGTGGAGCGTCAGATACTTTCCCATCTGGATTGCCATGCCAGTCTCTCAGGGTTACTGGGTCCTTCTCAAGGGCCAGTTACCATTCATACGTGCACAGAAAAATCCATAAGAGAATGAATGAATGATACCTCTGCTTAACCAGTGTTATCTCTGCGAAAAACATCACATGCTGTTAAGACTGAATATGAGTCCTCATTCATTCTACGGAGTGAAAATCTAGAACCCGGACAGTGTAGACAATTATTTCTGCCATTTGATGGAACAACTTGCAAGTTCTTACTACAATATATTACAAACACCCCTTTGAAAGAAGGTCCTGCAAGACAGAAATTAACAAAAACATATTCTGTGTGAAGGTCTATGATTTGCAAATCAGTAGATTTTCTGTTTCAATAGATGGTTGTTTCACTATCTATATGTTTTATGAGCCTGATTTGTACATGCAACAATGCACCCTAATTCCAAAATATGTGCATCTTTACATTTTGAAGCTTTTGTACATTTCACAAAACATGCTTTAACCCATTGCCACTTAGATTATTAGAGCAGCATAAAATCCTTGAATTAAATCATCAGTGGGTTGTTGCATTGTACAAAAGCAGCACATGTCTGCACCATCTTGCTGATAAACCAAGCTCCAGCCAATGTTGATAACATAGCACACAACAATAGAGCTCTTTCTGAATCCGATGAGTAGTTTTATAATGCATATCAATAGTTGCATAAGATTGAATTATTATTCTTATTTGCAACTTTGTGATTCTGTGTATAATGTAATAAAAATATTTTTCTTTGTGTTTCATTCATTCTTTCTCTTCCTGGGCAAACATTTGATGGGAAACTATATAAATTAGCAAATAAGAAGACTATTTGTGAAACTTCACAAATACATTAAAACACAAATTTTATTCCAATATTTTTTTTTACAAAATTATAATGTCATATAACTTCATTTTGCAAAGTTGCTTTTCAAATCTATCAAGTGTTTTCCTTCCATATGAAGAAACACTATAATATTTGCAATTAAGTTCTTAAAGCTGACAATTTGCAACATGAAAACTACTATTAAAGATATAAATATTATATGAACATGCAACTCCTAAAATTAATTTTAAAACCTCAATAATGGTTCAGAATCTATATATACACATATGCATTTATATCAATGTGGGCCCTTGTTTTGGTTAATTTTCCATCATAAGTGATCTACCACTAAAACGGTATTTTATATTTATACAGCCATAACATCTAATTGTCCTAATGACTAATAAATTCTAAATCATATTCCAAGTATAAACTAATAATTATAACTATTGGTGGTCTCATTTTGCAAGAAAATTGTATCATTTATATTGTTTCCAGACAAACAATGAATGGAATGACTTAATCAGGACGGCGTTACGCTTGTCGCCCATTGGCTGATAACTGGAGACTTATAAAGTAACAATACATCATTGGCTCTTCTGTGCAGGAGACTCCGCCCCTTTGTCTCTGCTGTAACATTGTGAAGACGCTTACATAGGACTTATAGAAAGAGGCACTCACAGAATAATATTTTCATAATATATTTTATGCTTTATGTATTTTATCCTGGAATTATATATGCCTATAAATGTTTACCAAAATAGTTTGTTTCACTGAATTAACATACTGTAGACTATATTAAGTACTTTGGGTAGATTATTTTTTAAATAAACCAATAATAGCATTTTTTAGGGATCTTACTATGGGATGTAACAGCCTGAGGGATGCAGTACATTCGCATTCACTATCGATCCCTAAACCACAAGCCCCCTCCCCCCCCAACACATACACACACACACACACTATCACTTTCACTCCCTGGTGACAGAAACACTCTCATCAGTTTGATGGACCTGCCTATTTCCTGAGTGATCAAACGCGTGAAGACGCAGGGAGCGGAAAGCCGCCGGTTTGAGGGCCCCGGGTCATTTTCGTTTCATTTTTCCTCCAGATGAGCTGATAGTTTCTTTGCTTCATTCTTAATTATTCATTTCTTCCAAAACTACCAAATATCATCCAGTCAGACAGGTACCTGAAGAGTTCCGGTATAAAAAAAAATATAGAATATAACTCATTGTGCATGATATATAGTATAAAACATCAGCATAAGAAAACATATGGGGTCCCACTACCTCCACTGTCTGTCTGAATGTGAGAAAGCGGAACAATGAAGAACACCGATGTATGGTGGTGCTATTGTGTGGCGTTCATATGGAGAGGATGGATGACGGGGTTCTCAGGAATCTGCTGCGAGTGTCAGAAAGCAGAGGGAACTCCGGGCCCTGGACCCCTCACCCGTTTGAAGGGGTCATCGGACGAACACCAAACGCATCTCGCATTTATTCTGCTCAACACGCAAGCAAATAAAACTCAGACCCATAAACATGGTGAATTCTAAAACACAGCATTACTATATAAAGAAATAAAAACATTTTGCAAGTGGTAATAAAATGAGAATAATGACCTTGAGATTCCAGAGCAATAATTTAGGTGCTTTTAGAAGCAGGCCTTCTGCCCTCGCTGCTCCATGTAATGGGGCAAAAACAATTTTAAAGCCCAAATTCCTCACAGCTGCTGAGAAGGGACTTTGTCCTTGGGGGGTTCGGGCCAGATCACGGGTGCCGGTGCCAGCAGCCTGCCTTGGGATCATTAGCCTGCTTAACAACACAACACCTTGTTTTGATTATAAGGAAACGGTGTAGGTGCCAAATGTGTGGTTTGTGTGAGGAGCCTGTCCGTCCAGATTCAGAGCGGCTGAGCTCGTCCGAGTGTTTGTACAATAAAACAAAGATGAGAGAGAGAGAGAGAGAGACAGAGTGTGGGAGGGAGAAGAGAAAAAGACAGAGGGATGAAGAGAGGTGGATGGAGAATGGATGGCGAGAGAGGTGACAGCAAGGGGGTGGAGAGAGGGACAGAGAGACAGACGAAGAGAGAGAGGCAGAAGAGGGAGAGGATGCTGTGACTATCGGCTCCCATGCAGAGCGAGTTTTCCCAGCCTGCCTCTGAAACGCAGCAAAGTGATGAGCAGCAGCTGGAATGTTTCCCAAAAGCCACACCTGGGCTTTCTCCCCTCGTCTGCGATGTCCGCCCACTGCTCTGCCAGCCCCCGCTGTCTTCACTTCACACCTCTGTCCTCCGGGGCCAAAGATGGTTATGTGATCCCAGCAGAGTGGCCCTGGGGACGAGCGCGGTGCTAGATGTGACGGGATCAAGCTGCACCCTTCAGAAACAGACTATAGAGCTGACGGCACTGGTAGCATGGCCAAGGGGCTCGGTGCGGGGCCCTCTCTGAGTAGTAGACTTGTAGTCAAGACTGCCTAAACCAAGACCAAGACACTACCAAGACCAGAGGGCATTGAGACCAAGACAAAGTCGAGACATGACCAAGAACGAGACTGAAAAAAAAGACTCCCTAAACTTTTGTGTGCTGTTGAGGACTGACATGACAGGTACTGACTGGACCCAAAGTCATCTGACAAAACAGACTCCAACAACTGTCTAAAGGATGGGAAATATGTAACCGATTTCAATTATGCTTAATTTGTAGATGAAATTGCAACATCAAATTGAAGACACAATTATAAACTTGAAATTGCATCATGTTCCATTGTAGTACTAGCCAAATAACACTGTATGATATCAACTTCCCTGAAATGGATTAGGCTTGTTAAGTTAACACAACGTGATACGCAGATGTTATTTAAAAGTCAATGGTAACATTTATTTAGTCAAACACCATTTTAAGTTAAATACTGTAATCAAACAATATAAAAACATGTGCACACGGCACATTAATAAAATGCAAACTACAAATACTATACAAACTGTACATCAAATTGTGCATTAATCAATCAGGAAAAGTGCTTAAAAGATTCTGGCATCTTGATGTCTGCAGTGGCATGTGATTACAACACACTGCCGATGATATCAAGCCTGTTCAGTAGGGCAGGAACAACAGAACACAGACATTATGGACAGATAACAGATTGATAAACTAATACAGTTAGGTGAAATACTTAGAGAGAGATCACTGTTAATAGGCATATTTTCAGAGAGGAGGGAGAGAGAAAACGGTTCACATTTTAAAATAGTGGTTGATTGCACTTCAGGAAAACTAAAGATTGCAACATCATATAGCCTGTGATGCTGGATTTAACGTTTAACTAGTGCTACACTTATTTTGTGCATATAAAGCATATTTTGATTGGATGAGCGCCAATGTCTGAATCACAACAAAATGCATGTATATCATTGATTGGTTGCATTTGAAGGGCGCGAAAGGTAAAATAAAAAATAATGTTACATTATCGAACGGTACATTGCGTGTCATGGATACTCTTTGCTCCTTATCTCCCGACCACTATGTCGATCTGAGACAGCAAGACCAAGGTGCGGGGCCCTCTCTAAGAAGTGCCTGCTGGGTGCGGGGGCCCTCTCTGAGTAGTGCCTGCTGGATGCGGGGCCCTCTCTGAGTAACGCCTGCTGGGTGCAGCCCTCTCTGAGTAACGCCTGCTGGGTGCGGGGCCCTCTCTGAGTAGCGCCTGCTCGGTGTCGGGGCCCTCTCTGAGAAGTGCCTGCTGGGTGCGGGGCCTTCTCTGAGTAACGCCTGCTGGGTGCGGGGCCCTCTCTGAGTAGTGCCTGCTGGGTGCAGGGCCCTCTCTGAGAAGCGCCTGCTGGGTGCGGGGCCCTCTCTGAGTAACGCCTGCTGGGTGCGGGGCCCTCTCTGAGTAGCGCCTGCTTTCCCTCCAACTCGTGGCAGGATGCTATAAACAGGCACAGATCCTGGAGGTTTTAATATCTATGAAATTTTATTATTATTATTTATTTGCATACATGCAAAATTAACAAAAACATTTTCGCTATCTAAATAAAGTAACCCTGAACTTTTTATACTGGTGCTACAGAAAGTGTAATTTCACTGAACATTTCATCCTGGTATGGCAGCTGCACTCTTCAGCACCAAAGAGTAGGCCACCTTGCAGAGTGCAGGCCTCCCCAATCGGCTCTCGCCTCCCTGCAGGACATCTACAGCAGAACCTGGGTGATCGGCATCATCAGGGATTCCACTCACCCAGTACCAGCCAAATGCTTCTGCAGCCTGATGGCTTAGACAGAGAGACTGAAGAGACGCTTCTGTCCTCGTGGCATCAGTCTTCTTAATGGAGAATTCATCTAAATGAACCCAGACCAGCTTCAGGAAAAATGACCGTTTTGCTCTGGATATGTTCATGCCTCTAGCTGTAATAATCCTTTTATCTGTGGTTATATTTGCACATTATCCATCATCATTTTTTGCATTATATACCAGAGTTAATACTTTAAATATTACTTCTGTTTATTTAGTATATATAACATTAACTTCTTTTATACATCTTGCCATCCCTTAAATATCGTTTCTGTCCCTCCGCTGTTTCCCGGCTACGGATGTCCCTGACGTGACGGGGCAGACCCGGTCACATCCCATGGAGGGAAACGTCATTATGAATCTAATGGTCCACAAAAAGTCCTATACCACAAATCCGGCGATATCATGAAAATCCCCTATAACCGTGTGTCTTTCGGAAGTGCAGCAATGAAGCAAGAGGAGGACACTTTCCCATAATTACAGAGACACAGGCTGGCTGTAGCGGGCCTCCAGACCAGGGGCAGAGGAGACCAACCCAGACAGCAGATATCAGAAGATGACAAGGTATTTGCTGATTAAGGTGTGTTGGAGCAGTGACGTCACAAAGGTCAAGTACATCATGGAAGACATTTGTGAGCAACAATCAATGACCCGGCAGAGGACAACTGGGCTCTCTGTTCAATGCTGGCAAAGACATCACCAGTTACTAAACCATTCGCTGTACACAACAACCAAAGGCATTACATTTTAGACTGTTTGGAACAAAAAGAAAGGCTGCCATTTTTCAGTGCTTCACCAATTAGGACTTCCATCTCTTTCTTTGAAATCATAAGAATAGGATGGTGTAGATCTTGTAACGACTGGAGGACTGGGATTGGGCGTGAAAGGCCATGCAGATGGAAGAAGGATATCTGACTCTGAGATCCCAGGGTAATAGGTCTGTGAGATATCATCTGGCCCAATCTCAGCGCCTTGCCAGTTCTGATTAACAGCACCCCCCCCCCCCCAGCTGACTGGTCACTGCAGACCATTGGGGGACTGAAGGCTGATGGGAGATAAATTAATGTGGCGGCAGCAGCAGCATGAGCGTGTGCGGAGAAGAGCAGCCACGCAACGCCAGTCACCGTCTCTAAGGAAGTGCAGGAGAGCTTACCCAGACTGCAACAGTGACATCACGCTCTATGAGGGGAGTGCAGGGGGGGGGCAGCCGTTCCGTGTAATAACACAGAAACACAAACCTGGACTTTGACACCCACTGTGGCTTTTTCAGGTCTGGCCTCCTAATCCTCCTCTATATCTTACTGGTGAATTCTCTCCCGCCCCTTCACCACCTTAGCTACTGTGTGGTGAGCGTACTGGAGCAGAATGGCTGCTGTCACATCATCCAGGACTCCCCACCTACTAAACCCGGTTATTTGCTGATTAAGGTGTGTTGGAGCAGGTAAATTTACAAACTGTGTTGGATTCTGGGCCTCCAGAAGAGGAACTGGGAAACCCTGCTCCAAAGGATGGAGATGCTGGGTTGGTTTGCATTTTCACTGATTATGACTGGCTTTGAGGGATATCACAATCTGGAAAGCAGTCCCTCGTGGGATCACACTGTGTCACGTGGCATATCAAGTGGCACCACTTCCTGCACCCTCCCTTTACCCCCCACATTTTGAGACATTGCTAACATTAGTCCACACTGTTCAGCAGACAAACCCGTCTTTGGACTTGACCCGATCACAACAACAATCTGTGCAAAAGGCAAGTTGTCGTTAAAGTTAGCTAGTGCTGAAAAGCACCCAGAACACAGCCGCTTTAGAAACCGATCAATATTAAATATGAATGCGAGCCGTCCATGCAGGGGCCTGACACGCCTGACACTGTCCGGAAAGCGTAGCGGTGTGACGGCTGCTGGTTGCGAGTACACCCTGACATTTGTGAAGGTTAGGAATTTGGAGTGTCTGTCTGTGTCAATCACTGTGCTCAAAGGTCACAAAACGGTGCTTTATTAATTAGCGGCTCAGCAGCTAGAAGGTGGACGCCGTACTGCCCCCTCATGGATCGGCACTGATATACACTTTTATCTCTGGGACTGCATTTAACAAAGAGAAGACAGCAGACTGAACCCACAGGCTGCATTAATGGAGGACACAGACATGCAGCATCTGTCCTGAAAGTAGCAGGTCGTTCGGGTGTGATAGCCGGGTCACTGAGCACGTGGCTGCCAGTCGCCAGATTCATCTAACCTGCAGCGTGGCTTTGCTGTACCGGCAAGGCAGAAGTGACAGGATGTGACAAACGTGCACACTCATGGCTAAAGCCACCCTCACCCACTCCCATCACAGTGGGCGGCTCTGTAATCTGTTCGCTTCTATCTCTGGCACCAGTTACCCTGCTGGGCCACCCAGAGGAACGAGGGTCTAATGTTAACGCAGGATAACCAGGCTAATGTAGGCTAAGGCAGGCCAATGGAGGCTGATGGAGGCTAACGCAAACTTACAGATACTAATGCAGGCTGATGGAGGCCAACGCTGGCTGATGGAGGCTGATGAAGGTAAATGCAGGCTGACGAAGATTAACACAGTCTAACATAGGCTGATGGACAGTAAAGCAGGCTGATGAAGGCAAACACAGGCTGAAGGTAGGCTCACAGAAGCAAATGCAAGCTGATAGAGGCTAACACAGGCTGACGGAGGAAAACACAGGCTGACACAGGCTAACACATTGCTATACATTACCATACTAGAAGACTTACCCCTCCCACCAACTATTTTCCATACCCGCTTATCTTGCACAGGGTTGTGTGGGTCTGGAGTCTATCCCATATGCAACAGACACAAGGCAGCGAATCCTCCATTATGCTGCTAACGGTTTGTAGATCCATCCTCCAAAGAGGAGCAGTTTAATTGGACTCAATAGATTTCCCATAGATGTGCATATGTGAGTGACTGGCGTGTCAGTGTTCCATATGATGGGTTGGCGCCCCAATCTGGGTTGTTCTGTGCCTTGCGCCTGTAGCCTACAGGATAGGTTCTGGAGGCCCCTGAGTCCCTGAATAGCATGAGCAGTTACAGAAAATGGACGGATGGATGGATGGAAGTCAGAAGGCGGATCACAGCCAGGGTCATATTTTATTTACATGCATTTCCAAGGATGAAACAGGAAATCATAAAAGTGCTC
>JAODUD010000015.1:5670019-5688690 GCA_026784285.1 Stomatorhinus walkeri | reverse complement strand
TGACTCTATATATATATATATATATATATATATATATATATATATATATATATATATACACGCTTCTATATAATATTTTATTCTCCAGGAGATTTTTTCAAGGCTGAACTGAAAGGTGACCAAAATATAATCCAAGTGAAGATGGATTCCAAAAACTTCCTCATCTGTGGGAATGGCTGGAACATAGAGGCTGCAAATGTCGCATGCAGACGCATGCAAAACAGCGATAAGTATGTTTTGTACTCTGCCTGTAGCGCTGACGTGGCCGTAAGCATTGTCACTGCAGAATAGAACCTGTGCAGCCCTGATTTATGAAGATTACACTATCCCCTAGCCCAGCAATGGGTGCTACTCTCGTGATCTTCGCAGCGTTTGTGGTCAAAGCAGCAGTGGTTTCGTCATCTCTCTCTTCATAACAGAGGTGCAGAACGAGCCACGACAATCCCGTATGGACAGATCACACGCCATGACCAGTTGCCAAACAGCTGCGTCAGCGTAGACTGCGAAGGCTTCCAAGGGTCCTTAGCAGAGTGTACGTTTAGTGACCCAAAACATCTCGACGAACTCGACCCGATAGCAACGGCTACCTGCTACCACGTCCAGAGAGGTATCATTACCCCATTCATAGATGACTTTAGTAGTGTGCAGGTATGCTGTGTCTGATGACTGCTCACATCATCAGACTGCACTGCAGCGGAGTTCCGTTGCGTCAACAGGAAATGCATCCCCCTCAATCACACCTGTGATGCAGCTGACAACTGTGGGGACGGCAGCGATGAGATGTGCTGTAAAAGTGAGTGAAAAAACTGTTTGCTATTGGCCCTCCAGGCCAGAGGGGGTGCTGTTTTTTTGATCAGTGAATTAGTAATCTATTCAGGACCTGACATGGCTCTGTCATACTTTTTTTTCTAATTATGTAAAAATGTACTTTTACTGAGCTCTAAGCATTGTAATTAGATTGTGTTGATTGTTTAGGATCAATTAATAATTGCAATTGAATACAGAAAATATCCAATGTATTGTTTGTTGAAATAGAGTGTGAAAATGAATGTTCCAGCCTTTACATGGATGTACAATCAGTCTAACAGATTGTAGTAGCATTGTAGTATTCTTCTGGGCTGTTCAAAATCTGCTTAGCTGTGTTTTTATTCCTCAGAGTGTCGTCAGGGATTTCACTGCAAATCCAATGTGTGCATCCCCCATTCCTCTACGAGGGACAAGGTCATTGACTGTTTAGGAGGGGAAGATGAAGCTCCAGATGGTACCCAGCTCTCTGGGGAATTATATCCCCTTTCCTCTCTGAATAACTAAGCAGAACGTGTGCAGTACCTTGTTTTTTTATTGAGAGCTCTGGGGAAATAGTGTGGGTGGACAGGCTCGCCCCTAGAGGCCAAGTGCAGAAGTGCACTCCCCTGGGACTGGTAGGCAATAAAATGCACCTTAAGTAACTGCTGATCCCTGTAAGTGTGGTGTGGGTAGTTTTATTAATTCATCTATTTGTTTCCGTGGTCCTCAGAATCCTTTCCAGTTCAGGAACAGCATATACAGCGTAACTTCAAAAAAGAAGGTCAGGACACACCCATTTCGTATAATAAAGTTTCAGTGTCCTGTGTCTGTATTAAAACATAAGCTTATCTTTACAGGCCCAAACCCTCAAGCCGGAAAGTCAGCAAAGAATGGTAACGATTTTCTTTCCTTACTGCTGTTGATTGTCTCCCAAAACCTCGTGAGTAATGGGACCCTGCGGTGGGTTTCGTCTTCTACGTTTCAGAGATCAGAGTCGCACGGGATGCCATACAGAAACTGGTGTGTGGGGTAACGAGTAAGAGCCAGAAACGCAGGAAGCGTGTGATTGGAGGCCAGGAAGCCGGCGAGGTACATGGAGATGGGCGGGTGGCCATTGTAAAACGTCTTCATACGAGTCTGTCTTCCGTTTCCTTAATGGAATTACTTATGAGATGTTCTCATTATTATACATACACGATTCACAATTTCACAATACAAGTGTAAAAGTGCTTCAGAAAAACAGTGTTGCTTCAGAGATATTTGCTGTTGGGAAATGGTGCCAAAATAAATACATCACATTATACTGGGCACTTGTAACTGTAGGATCAGTAAAATCCATCCATCTAGCGATGTGTCATCCATAGCCCCTCATTAAGAACAATTCAGATGCTGTGTTAGAATATCAGGGTAAGTGAAATGTGATTCGCTGTAAAATGCATCAGCTGGCAGGTTTGGCTTTACTGACATGCTCTGTAGTCAGGGTGGAGGAGCCAGTCCTGCTTCTAATGTAAGAGTGACCGCAGGAATGACCTGGTATAAATGGGTGAAACATGTGACACAGTGGCCTCCTCCCTCCTGGTGTGGGAGTTTAATCCCCTCGCTCAGCTTTGTGTGTGCAGTTGACATGTTTTGGAGGTCGTATGAGACTGGCAGCCCTGTGTGAGTGCATGTGCACACGTTTGTATTCACTCTGTGACGAATTATTATGGAACGCTGGGCGTGTCCTGTCTGCTTACCCTGTGTTTCCTGGGACAGGCTGCCTCTGATCCACTGCAGGATAAGTATGGATGGATGGATGTGCTGCATTTGAGTGCCCTTTTCTTGACCTTTCCAGACTCAGTTCCCCTGGCAGGTGGCCATCCAGGAGTCTAATAGCATCGACTGTGGAGCCACCTACATTGGGGGGTGCTGGGTACTCACTGCAGCCCATTGTGTCAGGTGGAGTCCGGACGTTTTCCCTGATGAATGCCTTCTGCCTTTCTCTCCCAGTGTTCAGATGCAGCATTGGCTATTCACTGATTGTATTATAACATTGTTTGCATGGTTTAAGGCCCAAACCAGATGCCTACCAAGTGAAGCTGTCTCTCTGGAGCAAACTCAAGAAGCTGGAAACCACTGACATCGTGCCTGTCCAGAACATCTATATTCACCACAAGTACAATCCCAACACCTACCAGAATGACATTGCCCTGATTGAACTGAAAAAGCTGCCCCAGTCAAACACACAGTGCTTCCATCAGAATACTGCTGTGGCCCCAGCTTGCATACCCTGGTCTGAGTACCAGTTCATGCCCGGCCACACCTGCAGCATCTCTGGATGGGGGCGTGTATCAGGTCAGCTCCTGTTGTGGTTTTGGTGCTTTTCTCAGTCAGATGCTTTACCAACTAGACCTTATGCTGAGTAAATTGGCATGCGAGGCTGCCTCCAAGTGTTCAGGATTCCTGCCTCTAGACCTGATGTTTAGCAAGTTGGCACATGAGGCTGCCTCTACATGTTCAGGATTCCTGCCTCTAGACCTTAGGCTTAGTACATTGGCACGTGAGGCTGCCTCCACATGTTCAGGATTCCTGCCTCAGACTCTCTGACATCCTCTCTGCTGCTTTCAGAAAGCAAAACGGCACCAGTTCTGAGATGGGCGAACATTGATATAATAGACAACTGCTCAGGGATTTATGGACACAGATTCTATGAGGGGATGGAGTGTGCAGGTACGCAGAATCCAAACCGTGTGATCTCAACCACACACTGGTTTACAAGGACATGAGTGACAAGCGCTTTCCTTCTAGGTTCACTGGATGGGAGCGTGGACAGCTGCCAAGGGGACTCTGGAGGTCCACTCGTGTGTACGGACACCTTGGGTGTGTCCTACGTGTGGGGCATCGTCAGCTGGGGGGAGAAGTGCGGCGTGGCTGGCTTTCCGGGGGTCTACACCAAAGTGGCCCATTACTTTGACTGGATCGTCTCGCATATTGGCAGGGAGGCCATCAGCAAATACAATGTGTGATGTGCGCACAGCCACCTTGAATGTCCAGGCCTTCAGGTGCATGGTGTCTCCTGCACAGGCACTGTGGTCTAAATGACACAATACCTGAAAACTGGATCTATGCAATGATCCTCGAAAAACATTTCAAATTGTCATTCCCTATATTTTGGAACTGATTTGACCTAAAATATTATCTGCTCTTTGTCATAATAAAAAAATATTACTAATGCACAAGTATTTCTACTAAGTCTTCACTGAAAAAAAATTGATCTACCAAGTCACTGTCTGTTGGTAATAAAAGGCTGGAAACATCCAGACACTAACTGGTAGCACTATTTAAAAGTAAAGACTTTACTCTTCTTTGTCCACTTTACAGAGTTGCTTCTTATCCTTGATATTTTGGGTTGTTCTTCACTTTGGGTTGGGAGTTGGACCTAGTCATTCCAAACCTTCTTCTCCCCATTAATCAGTTGTTGATTAACTTCTGCATTGAGGATTATTGCTCTCTGAGAAGTCCCGCTGTGTGTAATCTGTCCTGGTGTCAGTAATCTTTCTCAGTGTCTGTAATCTGTCCCAGTGTCTGTAACCTGTCCCGCTGTGTGTAATCTGTCCTGGTGTCAGTAATCTTTCTCAGTGTCTGTAATCTGTCCCAGTGTCTGTAACCTGTCCCGTTGCGTATAATCTGTCCTGGTGTTGGTAATCTTTCTCAGTGTCTGTAATTTGTCCTGGTATCTGTAACCTGTCCCACTGTATCAATTAAAATACATAACTGTCACCTTACCATCAGTTCTACTTCACATCATGTCATACCAATTAAAAGCATTATTAACAAAATATCAGCTGGCTGGAGTGAGATTTTAAGTTCGATACAGTCTGCACACGCATTTAGATGTAACAGTTTTATTACCTTGTAAATATTCTGTGGGGTTTTCGAATTTCATGAACATAATTTAACATTTATAATGGAATAATATAGACTCGCCGAAAGATTTCTTGCGTGCGTTTGGAGTAGGGATGTACACAGGAAAGGTCTTTGGTTCCTGTCCCATTCCAGTTGGAGGGTTTTCCGTTCTCGTCCGATTTACTGCCAAATTTTCAAAACCTATTCCATCCCGTTCCCGTGGGATGTTATTCCCGTACCGTCCCGTTCCCGTCAAATTTAAAAAAATCTTATATTCCCGTGTTTTTCATTCCTTTTCGAATATTGTCACTTGCTGACTTCTTATAGGTTTTTCAGGGATTTAGACAGAAAACTACAACGAAATCACTGCAGCCGCTTACCTGTAGAATGCGCTCTGCTGCTTTCACTTTTGCGCAATCTTATCGTAGCCGATAGTTACACAAATATTGAGTCATCAGGAACGGACACATGCAGGCATTGCAGGCGCCGTGCCGTGTGTCACAGGCAAGAATTTTTGTTGGCTGATGCCAGTCTGTACTTTTAAAAACGAACAGATAAGAAGACGAAAGTAAATGCAATGCTTTTTGATTAGACTTCAGTTTTATTCTAGTATCATCATTCCCGTCCCTTTACCGTTCCGTTCTCGTACCGCCTGGGCCTCCCACCGTCCGTCCCGTTACCGTGAAAAATCTAAATTTCCGCTCCCGTTCCCGTCCGTCCCCACGGGAACGGTATTCCCCCCCATTCCTAGTTTGCAGCCCTCTGACGCCGAAACAATACAGCTTCTCATTTCCTTCCGCGTGCGTCATTTACGCCATTACTTCCCCTGGAAGAGATCGCTGACAGGTGAGGTCTGCACGTCCCAGGTGAGGTCTGCACGTCCCAGGTGAGGTCTGCAGCCGAGCACAGCGCTCGGATCGCGGAAGCGCCGCCCCAGCGTGGTCCGGCCCCCAGGCGGGGCTGCCTAAACGGGCTGGGCCAATACCGAAAGTGGAAACGCCATGTAGACGAACCGAAGCAGCGCTGGATACTCATGGCTTACTCGGGGAAGGACGATGTCCGAGGTAAATGGGCTCTTTGTCTGATATGCTGGCCGCCTAAAAGTAACCCGGGTGAAAAAGCGTAACCTTACAGCCGACGCGCCGCGTCTTGCCTGTGCTCTTTATTATTAACGATTAACTATCATATGAAACACTTAACAGACTGCAAGTCCTCGGCGATTAACGCCAGACGGTGTTTAATGTGAGACTGCGGGTAAACCTTGTAGCAATGGCATTTACAGACAATAAAATCTTCCATCAGTCGTAAAATGCCGGTTTAAAAGTACTAAACGTGGCACTTGTTGAGTAGCGTTATATACGAGTTCGGACTTTTATACCGTCTTACTGTACTGTACTACTGTACTTATTAGTTACGTGGTCAAAGGTGGATTTCATTTCCTGCTCAGTGCCTGTGAGTTAAACTCAAGGGGATGCACCGGATGTTGCATTTACTTTGAATTAACATTTACATCAGGTCATTTATCTGACCTCGTTCACTATAAATTATTAAGAATCAAAATGACGTTGCGGCATACGGCGTGGAAGCCTGGTGGAGGCGAAGGTGAGGTCAGGGGCGTCCCTAGGAAGCCAAGGCGGCCGGGCTTAGAGACCAGAGGGGGTGATACTTGAATCAGACTTTTTAGCTTTGGTAAATGCACAGGAACTCACCTCTAGCAAAGTCAGCTACCGAGCCAACATTCTTGGGCTGTAACTAGAGATGTCACTTAAGTGTTTTTGCCTCTAGCCAACTGGGCTACTTCTGCAAAAACATTGTACTAGCCAAGATCATTTTTACTACTCCACAATGTAATTTTCAAGCGTAAAGAGCATTCCTGGTAGTATCACACCTAACAATAATAAATTTCCATGTAAAACGATTATTTTCAGTATATCATTTATTCTTTCCATACTCAGTACATTCATTCAGTGCAGTTCCCTGCAGCATCGGTTGAAACGCAGCTGATCTCAGTTCGTCATTCGCACATCCTCCTATTTAAGTCTGTAGTTGCACACTACCATGACACATTAAATCTAGTTAGTTTTTCAGTTTCAGTTTTTTAAAGAAACCAAATCAGTTATATACTTTGGGGATTAATCACATGAACAGTCATGTTGCAATACATATAAAAGCCTTTAGGGCCTGTATATGCAGTATATGATTGGTTTATTCCAAGAGGCGCTCTCGATATATAGACCAGCTGCTGCCAACAGAATGTTTTGATTTTCGCCGCAAATTCTGCCCAGACTCCCAGTCACGGCTGAAGCTGTCCTGTTGTTTGCTACCAGGAGGAAATACTGTACTTCTCTATTAAAAATCTTTGTTCATAGAATTCTCCTATTTTGGCATCAAAACACTGCATGAATTAGCACAAAGTAGTAAGACTGATAGCACTACTGTGGCGATGGGTAGTGCTGCCCTGGTCTGGGGGCGATATCCTTTGGGCAATTCCCACAGGGACAGCATTGCCGTTAAACATGTCAGCTGGCCGAACTCATGGGGGGGGGGGGGGGGGGGTGTAACGATATGGTCAAGGTGGGCATGAAAGTGTCTGTCCTTTTATTTGTTTAATGACTGCATAGAGGAGCCTGAGGAAGTCTTTAAAAGTCAGACACTTCAGAGTCATAATCATTGTCGCATCTCTCTTTTCAGGATCAATTGAAAAAGACAGCAGACCAGAAGGTAATACCTGCCCTCCTCCAATTCTCACTGACCTAAGGCCCCAGTGACAGTGAGGTAGTGAATCCTGGGATGGGTCCTTCTGCTCAGGCCTTCGGGGTGACTTCAGTGACTCACAGTGACTCTTGGGGTGCTTTTCTGCTGCTCTGGATCCGTGCTCTTAGTATTTTGCCTTTTCTATTGACTTCCAGTCGAGTACCAATACCAAAAGTTCCAGTACGGAAAGAGCCACACCAGCTGGGGTACTTCTTTAGTACTTTGGGGTAGGATTGCCAATGCTTTCCTTGTGAATTGGTTATGCAAATGGCCTGCATCTGAAACACAATAAAACCATCTTTAAAAAGTTGCAAACTCAGAAAACAATGATAAACAAAGTAAAAATAAAAGTAATAATAATGAATGTAAGGACAAATTAAGAGACCCCGGCTTTATTTGCAACCTGGTCATAAGAACACCTTGCCTCTTAACAGAAAACACTGGTTTTAATAAATGCAGTGAGGTCATATGATGAAGATTGTGTTTGGTTAAATAAGTGAAACACTAGCCCCTCCCTTTTTACCAAGGGAATCTTACTCTACCAAATCATAACGTGTGGAAAACCGACACAAAGAGGTACCACGATTTTAGTGCTGTTTTGAAGCACCAAAACTGCAGGACCTGGTGTGGTGGAAACGCACCCTTGGTGATTCCTTATGCTGTCCTGGGTTAGGTAGTGAGTGTCTGTTCTGCAGAAACTGGTCCTGCATCACACCTTCGCCTTGTTTTAGCACATTTCAAAATATGAAGGAAAAAAAACATGAATTTCTTTTTCTAGCTGAAAGCAAGAACATCTGTGAAACTGATGCCTTTCCTGGCCGGTAAGACCTTAAATCTAATTTCATATGCATATATAGCCGAGTATGTGTATATGCTACTTAGTCATACGTTTGCGGTGACCTGTAAGGGGTACAGCCTCTTGGGTTGCCTTGTGTGAATCTTTGCGAATTTCGAGCTGCATTTCCCGACATTCCAAGCTGCTGTGGCTGTGCTCGGAATGGTAAAGGCTCCTCCCATCTCTGCAGACACAGCGTCAGCATGGACCCTGCTGAGGAGTACCAGATGAATCACCGCAAGAGGGGGCGAGCCCTCATTTTCAACCAGGAGTATTTTTACTGGAAGTTGTGTCTGCCTGAACGTGCTGGTACCAACGCTGACAAGATGAACCTCGTCAAAAGGTACCCCCCCCCAGATCTGGACCGTAAGCTTTTAATTAAAACAATCCAAAGTCAAACTTTTACTTTTTGACTTTAATGTTTGCGATTTCAGGTTTGCAGAACTGGGATTTGATGCACAAGCTTATGATAACTTCAAAGTGGCAGAAGTTATGAATATTCTTCAGGAAGGTACAGTGGAATTTATTACCCTGTTAAAATTGCAGTAGTTAGCACGGCTGCCTCACAACAAGAAGGTCCTGGGTTCATTCCCGGGTCGTTCCTATGTGGAGTTTGCATGCTCTCGCTGTTATTTTCAGTTCGGTATGCACAAAGAGACAAATGCATTTTTTGACATGGGCAGAAACTAAATTCACAAGTAGATGTTCCGCACAGAAAACATTATGTTAGTTGTGGCTGAGAGTTGGTTATGGCTAATGCTGGTCAGACAGTCATAATTAGCAGTTTGGGAATATGGTATTTTCTCAATAAATTACACCAACACCAGAGAATCATCAATCAGACCAAAACTGTCTGTCAGCTGTTGTACCGAACTTGAATATGTTGCTGGAAACACATCCAACCTGTTAAGTCATTTGAGACGACATTATCCTAGTCTGTGTGACCGGAGTCCGGCAGAAACAGCCTCTGCAATTCAGTTTCTGTGTAGTAATTGAGGCGCTTTTGCCAGCAAATTCTGACTGGGCTAAAACAGCAACTATAGGCTCCAGAAGTGTTTATCGCGACGGATATATGACCATACTCAGTAATAAAGATAATTTGGATTAGTTTATCAATTTCTAAACAACTTGTTTTCCCTGCTGTACTGAAATTTCAGCTAACTGAACCAGAAACTGAGGTTTGGACTGAACTGTGAATTTCATGTACCGTTGCACCCCTAGAAACAAGTGTTCGATATTTTATTGTAAAGATTTCAGACGCCCATGAGATTTGGCTGGGATGTCAGCCATATTGGTTACTGTACAGCCCTTTTCGGCGAAAACATTTGTAACGATCGAGTTTTAATTCTCAGCTGCACTAGCCAACCACGTCGACTCGGACAGCTTCGTCTGTGTGTTCCTGAGCCATGGCGAGGATGACCACATCTTCGCTCATGACGGCAAGATCCCCATTCGGGATATCACCGCCCTCTTCAAGGGGGACAAGTGCAAAAGCCTGGTGGGGAAGCCCAAAATCTTCATCATCCAGGTGGGAAGAGGTTCAGCCCAGCGACAATCTGCTTCCGCACATAGTCTCTTAATGGCATATTGGCAGGAAGGCTGGGGATGTAACCTATTTTTGATTTTTAATGATGCTCACGTGGGCAGGCATGTCGTGGTGACAAGCATGACGACCCAGTAACCCCCATGGACGAGGTGGACCAGCCCAACCAGGTGGTGGTGGACGCTGGCGTCTTCTACACCCTCCCAGCTGGAGCCGACTTCCTGATGTGCTACTCGGTGGCTGAAGGTGAGTGATGAAGAGCATCTTTGTGTGCTGCAGGACATAACAGCCTTCTGTAAACATCTTTTTGGGGACACTTTTAAGGGACGCCCCGTTTTCGCTTCCTGCTTCCCTCAAAGGGTACTACTCCCACCGGGAGACCATCAACGGCTCCTGGTACATCCAGGACCTCTGTGACCTGCTTCGGGAACACGGCAAGTCGGTGGAGTTCACCGACCTCCTGACACTGGTGAACAGGAAGGTGTCGATGCGCAGCGTGGGACGGTGTGCTGACCCCAATGCCATCGGCAAGAAGCAGGTGCCCTGCTTCTGCTCCATGCTCACCAAGAAGCTCTACTTCAGGCCAAAGAAAGTCTAAGCTCAGCCAAGGGGGGGGCGCTTTGAGCTGTGCACAGGGGCCCTCGGTCAGTCAGTGAGGCCTTTGATCAATGAACCATGCCTACAGTACTTGATGATATCGTGATTTTAGTGATTTTTACTTTGCATTTCGCTGTTTATTTGTGAGCATACGTTTTCCAAATATGCACCAGTTCAGAATCTGTTCCTGTGGGTTTGGGCGTGAGACGTTAAGCCAGGTGCATAGCAGTGGTGATAACCAACGGTGAGGGACATATTCACCATTCCAGTTAGTCCAAAAACGTTCCATTCTCTTTGTTAGTGTAGAAATTCAAATATGCGTACTGGAAAGCTAGCAGGAAAAACCTGCCTTTCAGGTGAATGTCTGAGTGCATGGAGCATCCATTTAGAAAGAGGACGAAAGCATTAACAAAGATTGATTATGTTTTGTACATTTACATGAAAAGCAAGGAAGTTGCTTTTCAACATTGGCAGGAGCCTAGTCTACGCCCTTGATTAAAATCTGAATATTCACTCTGAGATAGGATAAGTGTTTTTTGTGCATCTGAAAGATGGTTATTCTGACTATATTCACTGGCAGAACGTCACAGGCTGCTGCAGTGACATGTAACCAACGTCATTTCTGAGTCAACTGCCTGGAGCTCTTATCTTAGAGGATCTTGTGTGGTGGGTGAACGCTAGCCGGGAAAAGCTAGCGTGCGGACGCTAGCCGGGAAAAGCTAGCGTGCGGACGCTAGCCGGGAAAAGCTAG
The DNA here is from genome assembly GCA_026784285.1 of Stomatorhinus walkeri. Classification (NCBI taxonomy): domain Eukaryota; kingdom Metazoa; phylum Chordata; class Actinopteri; order Osteoglossiformes; family Mormyridae; genus Stomatorhinus; species Stomatorhinus walkeri. The sequence goes on along the minus strand of JAODUD010000015.1, from coordinate 5,677,539 downwards.
CGTGCGGACGCTAGCCGGGAAAAGCTAGCGTGCGGACGCTAGCTGGTGAAAATTAGCTCCTCTCTGGCAGTTTGCTCACTTTAGCCTCAAACTGATGCCACATCAGGACATCTGGGTCAGACATCTGTTTTCACCCTGGTGTTATTGAGCTTAGCCTCAAGCAGCCGTCATGCTCTCTCACTGTAAACACGTCAGTCTGCATGCATCGTATATCTTAAAAACTTTCCATTTAGCTTATCTTTAGATGTTCGGTCGACATTCTCTTTGGGATTCTCTGGACCTACAGCTGGATTTCTTGGTGCTTCGAGCTTCATGAAGAAGCCTCCTGACTTGAGGGTGCAGTCCGCATTGAATGTGGCTATTGGACTGTTTATTTCCAAAACGTTGTACTTGATTTGTAATAACTACCGTTTATTCTGGAAATTTTATATGGGTGTATAAAGGGATTGATTCAAACTAAGGGATTGATTCAAACTAAGGGATTGATTCAAACTAAGGGATTGATTCAAACTAAGGGATTGCTTCAAACTAAGGGATTGATTCTTTACACTTATGCATTTGTATGATCCAGTTTTGAAATAAAAAGTGTGAATTTTCAATAAGATGGTGTAAAGTTTTGTTCCAAATATGGGTTTGTTAGACACCTCGCGGGCCAGCAGGTCCGATGTCTCAGGACTGGGATACAGAGCACCCTGGTACGTGGTGTGTATGGCTTCTGGCCCTGCACCTGCTCTACTGAGGTTCCCAACCCCATAAAGAGCTGTTTCTGCACATCATGGAACCAGCCACATCACAGTCTTTCCACATCACCCGGTTTATGGGGCCGGATTGAAGCTTGGTAAGATTGAGGAGGTCGCCCTGCAGGCTCTCCGGACGTCATTGCCTCACCTTTCGTCACTCGCTCCTACGACTCTGCCATCCGGACCTGGCCACGCCTCTCTCATCTTCGGAGCTGCTTCCGGTTCCTGAAAAGAAAAGGCCACAGCTCGTACACCTCTGGAGCTCTGCTCATTGATTTCAGATTGTTGATTTGCTTTGTTTGTTTGGATTATTGTGTATGACAGTTTTGCTTTATTGGCTTCTGATTTCTCGCTTTACCCCTTTTCTACTTTCGCTTTGGTTTGATCGCTTTTCTGGTTTCTTTGATCTCTCTCCTGACCATCAGCTACTCTTCTGCTCGCTCCCTTGGACACTGCATTTTGGATTGTGTGTTTGCTTCGTTTGTGTGTGTTGTGGTGCGTAAGGAGTGACTGCCTTTTTGTTTTTGCGACGCATGTCGATTATTGTTCGTTTGGCTAGGGAGTCAAGGTTTAGTGTTGGTTTTGTTTCCTCCTTTTGATGCATTTAGGGTTAGCTTAGATTTGGGTCGTGTTCGGTAGATGTTCTGTTTATAATTTTGGCCCTAGTCACTCCCAAAGTCCTGTTGCACCTGGTGTTTGTGAAGTGTCTGTGAATAAATATAAAAATACAAAAAAAAAAAGATGCTTTCGTTTGTCGTGTTCCTGTTTCCCATCTGTCTTGTCATTCCCTTGTCCTTTCCTTTCTGTCGGTCCCTAACCCTAGACTAGGGATCGTAACAGTGGGAGTTACCACAGTGCTGTAAGCATCTGAGGCATGAACACATGCACTGGATGGGGCTCTGCCTTTGCTGCTTTCTAGTTTAATTAGGCTGATTGAGGTGCACCTCAGCTGGGCCTCTCTGCCAAAGACCTCTCTGCAGTCACTCACGTGTGCCTTGATGTCTCTGGCATGCCCACCCATCACAGAAACACCCCAGGGACTGATGAGGCCTTGTTGCCAAGATACAGTGTGTGTGTGTGATGTCCCAAGCCTGGGCTGCATCTTCAGCTCGAGGGTGAGAAGGAAGGTTTGTTTGTACAGTGAGGGGCAATATGGTGTCATGTGTCACAGCCTGTCTACGTGCCAAGATGCACAAGCTCTTTGGATTGGTGTGTGTGTTTGTGGCTGTGTGTGTATGTATGCTTGTGTATCTATGTGTTTGTGTGTGTCTGTGTATCTATCTGCATGTTTGTGTCAGTGTGTCTGTCCGTGAATGCGTCTGTGTCCTCTATCCTAGAGCCATAAACCCTTCAGGATATCAGTGATCAGTTGACTGTTACTGTCTTTGCTGTAGTCAGGTTACACAAAGCGCTCTGTTTAGCACACTAATGACATTATTTATCCTAATGCAACATTAATGCAACAATGAGAAGGATCTATTTATGTCCAGAGCGTGAACAGCTGCAGCAGGCTGGATGTTGGGTTAGGATACACTGCCTCACTGTGGTGGCTTCTGGACAGTGCTGAGAATAAGAGCTCACTTCCCAGTACAGGATCTGAAAGTATTCCTGAGCATGTGAATGTGCTGCTTGCTCTCTGCTGTGATATTTACATGCCTCTGTAAATGTATTCTCTCATTCTGTAACCTTAAAAAGTGTTAACAGGCTCTAACCAAATCGCTGGCTTTCATCAAGTCACTAGATCACCTAAAAATAATCAGTCATGTCACATCTAAACAGATCCTTGGGTAGATTTGAGAAACTGTGATGCAAAATGTTTTTTTTTTTTTTAAATGAGCTGATATTTCCCCAGCTCCTTGGGCACAGTTATGAATACTGACATTGATATTAAGAAATTAATTTTACTTACACACAATGTAATATTTTTTTCTGTCATATTTATTCATGTAAAATTTACGGAATTAATTGTACTTCCACGGAATATGACTTGACATTTGCCTCAAGAACAATGCAGACAAAACAATAAACATTAAAGGTGAACACATGAAGTATGATACTGTGAATGTTATCCTAGGAATATATATATATATATTACCGTTGTTTTTTTTCTCCTCGCAGAGCATCTATGCTGCCCTCTAGTGGGCGGATCAACCCTCACAGATTTACAGTATAAAGATTAGATGACGTCATTGATCTCAGTGGGTAACTGTGCTGCATACAGCTGTGAGAAGCACAGATGAACATACATATAGTGCCAAACAGACAAGATACAAAGACAGTACATATAGTGCAAAGTACAACATAGCATGGTATGCAACTAGAAATGCATATTTTTTTAAAGAGAAGAATAACAATTATTTGCAAATGAATTGTGTGAGCAGACAGAAGGCTTCCTGATGTGTTATGGCTGTGGATGGGGAGAGGATCGCCAGGAGGAGGCGCTCTAGCGTTTTCTAGCTGGCGATTGCGCAGTCAGAGCGGAAGTTGAGTTCGTGTCTCCCTCTGTCCGTAGCTGAGCTCTGCGAGTTTGGCGATTTTGACTATGAAAAAACTGGAATCATACAGAAATTATATTTATGACAGTTCAGTGGAAGAAAAATCTATACCATGGTTATGCCCTTGACCACATTGTTTTTGCATGTTTCTCCAGGACAGTGTCCACTGAGCACTATTTGGCCACTAGCTGTTAGTGTGAAGCAGTGTCTCGCACATTTCGAAAGGTCGAAACTTTTTCCGAATCCATTGTTTGGGACTCTCAGAAGCACGCATTTATGCGGTAAGGTATTGGTTTGGGTCGGGGTTGGAGCACAGGGCACTGCGTGACGGCACCGCTTGGCTGTCAGTCTGTATCTGTGGCGAACTGTTAAAAAGCAAGAGATTAAGGAGTTACAGGAGGCAAAGGATTAGTTGCTGAAGATTTGGTGGCATTCCCGTTTATTTTCTGTACTAAAATAACATGAATTCTCACTCTCACCAGCAAGTCAAGAACACCACTGTATCCTCAGATGCAAAGCTCTTGATCCGCAAACCCATGAATTTTAATCCGCTCCCCTATCTGCGGCAGATTAACCCGAATTATGTGAATAACATGACGAAACACTGCCATTTAACACGGCAAAATTCGGCTCCACAACAACAGGGGGCGATAAAGCTGCTGGACGGAGCTTATTTCTCTCTAGTTCAAACTCTGAATTCCAGTTTTGTCATTTTGTAAGCGTAAGCCAGGGATTTAAATAGACACCGATCTGCATGTATTAAATTCTGGTCTTACAGAATAAAGCCAAATACAACATCAGTCACTAATTATTCTGCAGTAAATGTGTGTCCATTTAAAATTTTAAAACCACTCGATCAAGATTTCTTAAAGAGACCGCTGACTCCACTGTACATTTCACAGTATTGCTTGTCTGCATGGCCGCCGCATTCTGGTGAAAAGGGCAAATTTTAATGCGACTTCAAAAAGAAAAGGAGTTTTCTCCAAAGACGGAGTGATATACCATGATGAAGATGTGTCAGACTCCCAAGCATTCTGCTACTGGCATTAAAAAAATAATGTATCACTGCCCTTAAACAGTACATCTACAGGCTGGTGTCTGTTTGTGGGAAAGCTACAGTTCGACATAACACAGAAAACCACTTTACATTATAGCCATGCAAACACGCAATGTTTCAGAGAGAGATCCCACTGTAACTAAGCTACTTTGATAATCCACTCCATCCAGGTTTGGTTTCTTTCCCTGATCTGCTGGGATTTTCCTGTGTTGACTGTTGATTCCGGGTGCAGTGTCTGTGGTCCTTGTCTTCCAGGAAGGCGGGCAGGCTCCACCTCAAAGTCCCTGTGCTAACTGTCCAACAGAGACTCTGACATCCAGGTGGCTATTTATATAGCCAAGTCAGCGCAGCAGAGCACCAAGGAGATGGAGACTACGAAAAGGCCTACTTTCCAATGATTGTAGTTTCATTGGCCTGACGCCTTAATTTTTTATTATTTTTTTTAAATCAATGCTTTATTTATCCCCGTGGGGAACTTATTTTTATGCCTCCCTCAACTTGCTCTTTGTAGAGCAAGCTGTCCGCAAGGGGCAGCCACCTGTAGCGGCGCCCAGGGAGCTGGGGGTTAAGGGCCTTGCTCAAGGACCCACAGACAGGCTGAGGCTGGGTTTGAACCGGCGACCTTGTGATTACAAACACACCGGCTTAGCCCACTGAGCCACATAGTGCACATTTCAGAAAGAATTGAACTTCATTTTGCTCACAGCTAGAGAATCCTTTAAATCTGGACTGAAGGCCTATTACTTTAGTTTGTCTTAAATGCACCTTGACACATAACACAGCATAACTATGGCTGCTGGTGCTGCTGTACATTCCGTTTTTATCTAAAACGGTTAACGTGCCAGTGTATGTTCTGACCACACATGTTCTCTGCCTTCCCACATGTCCAGATGCTGCTCTTGGCTCCTCTCTGTCATCATCCGGTGTTCTTTCTTTCTCTTCTTTTCCCTGTTTTTGAATAATTCTGTATAAATGATGTAGTAATGTTCTACCACACGCCTGTGTCAAGCGCCTTGGGGTGATTCTGCCGGGGAAGGTGCTACAGTCATATGAAAAGGTTTTGGAACCCCTCTTAATTATTTGGATTTTTGTGCATCATTGGCTGAGCTTTCAAAATAGTAACTTGCTTGTAATATCTCATGCCTTATGGAAACAGTAGTATTTCTGCAGTGACAACTTTATTGGATTAACAGAAAATATGCAATATGCATCATAAAATTAGACAGGTGTGTAAATTTGTGCAACCCAACAGTAACATACAACAGTAACGGTAATGTAACATATTACATCAATACTTAGTTGAGCCAATATTACAGCCTCTAGATGCCTCCTATAGCCTTTGATGAGTGTCTGGATTCTGGATGGAAGTATGTTTGACCATCCTTCCATACGAAATCTCCCCAGTTTAGTTAAATTTGATGGCTGCCGAGCATAGACAGCCTGCTTCAAATCATCCCACAGATTTTTGATGATAGTCAAGTCAGTGGACTGTGACGGCCGTTCAGGAACATTGTGTTACGATCCCCAGTCTAGGGTTAGGGAGCGCCAGAAAGGGAAAGGACAAGGGAAGGACAGGACAGACAGGGAAAAGGGAACACAAGACACAAAGGGATCTTTTTTCTAGTTTTTTTTAAATACCTTTTAAATATTTTATTCACAGACACTTCACAACAGTCACAGACTTTGGGAATGACCCAGGCCAAAACAAATAAAACAGCTAACGAACATGTCCCGAAACTAATCTAACCCTAAGTATAAAAAAAGCAGGAAACAAAACAACACTAAACTCTGACTCCCTACCCAAACACACAGTAAACCACGTTGCACAACAAACAAACGGGCAGCAGCTCCGTATGCACCAAGTTACACACACAGCAAACACAGTGTCCATGCGTCCTCCGCATGAATGCCTTTGTAGATTTCAAACTGTGTTTTGGGTCATTGTCTTGTTGGAATATCCAACCCCTATGTAACTTCAACTTGGTGACTGATGCTTGACCATTATCCTGAAGAATTTGTTGATATTGGGTTGAATTCATCCAACCCTGGAGTTTAACAAGGGCCCCAGTCCCTGAACTAGCCACACAACCCCACAGCATGATGGAACCGCCACCAAATTTGACAGTAGGTAGCAGGTGTTTTTCATGGAATGTGGTGTTCATCTTCCTCTATGCAAAATGCTTTTTGTTATGACCAAATAAATGAGTTTTTGCATACAACAAGCAGCACTGCTTGTGGTGCGAGTGCAGAAAGGGCTTCTTTCTCATCACCCTGCCATTCAGATGTTCTTTGTGCAAAGTACAGATACACCATCTGCAGCAAGATGTTCTTGCAGGTCTTTGGAGGTGATCTGTGGGTTTTCTGTAACCATTCTCACAATCCTGTAGCTCCTGTATTTTTCTTGGCCTGCCAGACCTGAGTTTAACAGCAGCCATACCTGTGGCCTTCCATTTCCTGATTATTTTCCTTAGAGTTGAAACTGACAGTGTAAAACTCTGAGATAGCTTTTTGTAGCCTTCCCATAAACCATGATACTGAACAGTCTTTGTTGTCAGATCTTTTGAGAGTTGCTTTCCCATGCTGTCACTCTTCACATGAGAGTCAAAACGAAGCACAAGTTGCAATTGGCCACCTTAAATTCCTTTTCTCATGATTGGACACACCTGTCCATGAAGTTCAAGGCTTAACGAGCAAATCCAATCAAATTGGTGTTGCAGGTAATGAGTATTGAGCAGTTACATGCATTCAAATCAGCAAAATTACAAAGGTACACAAATTTTTCCACAGATAGTTTTTCCACATTTGATTTAATTTCATGCAACTAAATACTGCTTCACTAAAATCTTTGTTGGGAATACGCCCCAGTACTCAGATGTTTCTAGGAAATGAAAGACTGTTATATATTTTGGTGGAAGTAGAGTAAATCATTTTTCAGGCTGCGAGGGGTTCCCAAACCTTTTAATATCACTGTACATTATGAGAATTTAGCTGAATGACCAGTCAAAGGTTTGCTGGGTATTAATATGTAATATTCCATCATAGAAATGTTTGTCAGGAATGATTTGCTATTTTTCTATGGAATTTTGCCTTTAAGTAGGAAATAATCTGCCCTCTTATTGTTTCGCTCCCTTCTTCCCCAGTCCTACTTCTCGTACTTACTGGAGGCCCAGTAAGACACGAATGGGGGGCTACTCAAGGGAGTGGGGGTGAGGGTGCTGTTTTCCTGAT
>JAODUD010000015.1:5618351-5629636 GCA_026784285.1 Stomatorhinus walkeri | reverse complement strand
CTGAAGAGACACTTATTTACTGTTCACAGGAGGTACATCATGATTTACTGTGTGCAATTATTATTATTATTATTATTATTATTAGTAGTAGTAGTAGTAGTAGTAGTAGTGGTGGTGTTAGTATTATAACTAGGTACTCTTCACATGGAGTACATCATGATTTGCTATGGGCTTATTTCCTAATTTTCTAGCACATCCGTGAGAACAGTAATCTTATGTCCTCACCAAATGCTAGCAGAATTAGTATCAACTTATGTAAATTTGCATTATGAATCCATTCTGTTCAGCTGTTCTATAGTATATTTATAAGTGCCGAGTTTTCGGGAATGCATCGTCATACTACTAATAATGAATAATATAGAATATACACTCTTTCCTTCAGATAATCCATGCGCAGAGCACTGGTAGCTCCGTGCATTTTGAGATGCCGGGTGACACAACCAGCTCGGATTGATCACACTTTCGGTAATGCTACTAAGCAGAGCCATGTCAGCGCAGATGTGGCTTGAGCTCAACTTGGATAACTTTACAATGGAAAAGTGCCAGTTCAGGGTACGGGTCGGGTACGGCTTGGTTCTTGGTGGCAGTGGAAAAGCGGCAATTGACTGCTGTGAGCAGCACCTTGGCGACATTTTTTTTCCTTCACTTCAACATCATATATCAGTCCGTCTGGGTTAAAATGAGACTCTTTGACAGGCTGCATCCAGCATTAGTACATCCACAAATCTCACCTTTCACAGCAGTGAAAGTAGGGAGTCAGCGGTTTCAGTGTCTACACTGACAGGAGTGAGGTTGCCTCTGTGATTTACTCACACATTCACTGTCCCCCCATACAGACTCACCAGAGCTACGAAATGCAGCAGATTCATGCCTGGCTTGTTAGCCTTGGTGTCCGCCATGGAGAGCAAAGACGAGAGCTTGAAGCCCACTGCGTTTCCAGCATACCCGCCCTGCAGGGGGGGGGAGTGCATGAGCCCGGGACTGTCCTCGTCTGCAAAGACATCCTGCCCCCCAATCAGCGATCCTGATGGGCGGCGAGCACTTACTGCGTTCATGATGTTCCCGGCCTGCAGCACCAAGTGCAAGATGGCATGAAGCCCCTCACAAGTCATCAACTCTGCAAATTCAGAGGTTCATTTAGAAGAGAAGCGACGTCATAGATTAATGTGATACACATGCCACATGCATCTGCAGTTCAGGCTAGACAAGCCATCTGAAGCTAAGGCCATCCTGTGGCCAACAGGTTAGCCCAACCTGTACTCTGTGTGGATCCCAGTGCAGTGATTGGGACACTGTGGCCAACAGGATAGCCCAACCTGTGCTCTGTGTTGATCCCAGTGCAGTGATGGGGACACTATGCTGTAAATCCGTGGTACTGACTCCTTAAAGTCAAAAAAAGATCCCTGGGCATTTTTTGAATGGGTAAGAGTGATGCCCTGGCTAAAATTGGGCACTGTAGCCCTATAAAATATAGCATCCTAATCATCCTCTATATCTAATTGATGGGACCCTGACAGAAGGATATCAATGGGTAGCTTGAAACACCAAGAGTTACACTAACTTTCACATGGTGGAAGGATCTCCCTTGGCTTGCAAATTACTGTATCTATTGGCTTTGGGCAGGGATAATGTAAAGCACTTTGAGACAATGTAATGTGAAAATGTGTCACACAAGTAAAAGTGAAATACATTGAACCTTTGGTAGCCAGGCGAATGACATCAATCTCGTGGTTCATCACTGAGCACAGTTGAGGGAACTCCTCCTTGAGAACCATGGCCTCTATGCGGACGTCAAAGCTGAAATGGAGAAAGGTCTGATCCCTCTGATACATCCTCAGGTAGAGAAGGTCGTGGAATGGGAACATTTGCAGTGTTTACCTCAGCACCTGAATTAATTGGTACATGAAGGAGTCCGCTAATGACAGCTTACTGGTGTCACCCTTGAATGCTTTGAGTTTCTTTACCTGTGGGGAAGAGGAGCCAAATTATAACCACATCACTTCGCAAGCACATCGCTACAGGTACCATTAATAATGCTCCAGTTAAGCTCCACAGGCAACAGCTAAATTAGCCATGACATGAACTACATATCCATGTCTCTCATGACTGTAGTTTACATGTAGGAACCGCTTTGTAATCACTATGACTACAGGTCACACAGTTTACATTCACTGGTGTTGCTGCAGTTACCTTGACTACAGGCATCACATATTACATCCTGTAGTCCCTCTGCAATCACCATGACACAGGTTACACAGTGTACATCCAGTGGTATCTCTGCATTCACCTTCACTACAGGTCACACAATTTACATCCAGTGGTGTCTGTACGAGCAAGTTGACTACATGTCACACGGTTTACATCCAGTGGTGTCTCTGCAATCATTTTGACTACAGGTATCACAGATTACATCCAGTGCTGTCTCTGCAATCACCATGACTACAGGTCACAGATTAATTAAACCATTGGTCTTTCTATGACTGGCCACAGCCTGTGAGACGGAGAGCATTTGAGAATGAATACAAGTTTAATGTGGTACATTCTCCATCCCTGCACGAAGCTACTGAGCTGCATCACATGACAGCGGCAGCACTGTGTTTGGCTCAATATTATGCTGAATATTTATACATTGCAGAGGATGGAGGGATTAGAGGAGAACTGTCGTACTAGTGCAGACAAAAGCATTCTCATGGGAAATCATTTTCTTAGAGTAAACAAGGTCAGATGATGTAAACCTGAGATCATCTACCGTTGCGAGGAGACACTGACCTCATAGGTTCTGATAGAGACACTGATCCTGTAAATTCTAAGAGACCCTGACCTTGTCGGTTCTGAGAGAGACATTCACCTCGCCAGCTCTGAGAGAGACACCAACCTCACCAGCTCTGAGAGAGATACCAACCTCGTCAGTTCTAAGAGAGACACTGACTGTGTAGGTTCTGAAAGAGACACCGACCTAGCCAGCTCTGAGAGAGATACCAACCTCATCAGTTCTAAGAGAGACACCGACTGTGTAGGCTCTGCGAGAGACACCAACCTAGCCAGCTCTGAGAGAGATACCAACCTCGTCAGTTCTAAGAGAGACATCGACTGTGTAGGCTCTGAGAGAGACACCGACCTCATCTGTTCTGAGAGAGATACCAACCTCATCAGAACTGAAAGAGACATTGACCCCATAGGTTCTGTGAGAGACACTGACCGTGCAGGTTCTGAGAGACACCAACCTCACCAGCTCTGAGAGAGACACCAACGTCGTCAGTTCTGAGAAAGATACTGACCCCATAGGTTCTGAGAGAGACACCAACCTAGTCGAGTCTGAGAGAGACACTCACCTCGTCAGATTCTGGCAGTAGCTTCAGCAGCTCCTTCAGAGCCTCCTGGCCGTAGAGCTTACTGTTTCCATGGCGGATATCGTCAATAATGGCCTGGTTTGACCTAGAAAGCAGTGAATAAATGGGTCTCAGAGCCTCTCCAGGTCTAAACACAAACACGTGATTCCTCACATGCTCAGGCATCCGCTCATTTAGGGAAAAGCGTGTGAGAGCACAGAAGAATCTTCACACCAGAATCTTCACACCAGACGGTTCTTAAAGGGGCATTTTTCAGCTGGTTTTGGATTAGCCTCAGACACCTGAAACCCCAGCATCATAATCAGGGTGAAAATGAGACAATCCATGTTATTTAACAAGCTGATTGGGAGATTGCTCCAAATTCTCAGGATTACAAGAAAGATTGGGAGCAGTGATGTGAGTCATGGGACTGGTTCTGCTTGGCGTCAACACATCCAGATCAGATGACAACGGGGGTGGGGGGGGGGGGGTGGGCAGTACTACTTCCTGTGCAGGGCTGTGCACCTTCAAGGTAAGGTGAATACAGGATTATTAATGACACAACCAGTCAGCATGGAGTGTGTAGCTGCTTATAAAACACTGTCCATTTAGGACCAGCAGATGTTCAGAAGGAACCACATCACCGTCCAAGAAAGAGCACAGTTGACTTCCTCTGGCTCACACAGAAGTGGGAAGCAATGAAATATGAACCAGAACCGTACAGCATATAATACCAAACATAATTACAACATAATCATATGATCGCCTCTTCTGTTTGGATTTATATGCCATACAGTTCCAGTTTACAGCTGGACTTTGTTCTTCTTCCTGTTTGAATTAAAGACCAAAGATCTGGAAAAGTACTGATCAGCATCACAAAGTTCTACACTTTGTTTAGGTGGAGTAGGTTGGAGGAGACACTTTAACACACACAGACAAACACCTGCTTTTAGATGAAGACAAACACAGACAAATCTGCCTTGTATCCCCAGGCACAGAATGGGTAAGACAGTCAATACATCTTCATCCAGTTCTTTATGTTTTAGTATGAAGATACAGGAAGGATGAAAATCACACCCCCAGAGAACCAGCCTCACACACATGATCGTCTGTAAGCTGCTCTGCTCGGAGCAGACTGTGACTGGCAGCAGTAAGGCCTGCCATGCCATGAGTGCATGCTCGCTGAAATATGAGCAGGGAAGCAGTGAGGCCTGCCATGCAATGACCGCATGCTCACTGAGATATGAGCAGGGAAGCAGTGAGGCCTGCCATGCAATGACCGCATGCTCACTGAGATATGAGAAGGGAAGCAGTGAGGCCTGCCATGCAATGACCGCATGCTCACTGAGATATGAGCAGGGATGCAGTGAGGCCTGCCATGCAATGACCGCATGCTCACTGAGATATGAGCAGGGAAACAGTGAGGCCTGCCATGCAATGACCGCATGCTCACTGAGGTATGTGCAGGGATGCAGTGAGGCCTGCCATGCAATGACCACATGCTCACTGAGGTATGTGCAGGGATGCAGTGACTACCATGCAATGACTACATCTGCACTGAGAGATTGAATGAGCAGGGATGACCAGGCTCCTATACTTATTAGTCATGTTGTAAATTCCAAAAGGATGAACTTACCTTTTAAATTGCTTGAGGAAAATGCCCACATTCATGCTTCTCTTGGAGTCAAGAATATGAATCTTAAAAACAGAATAAAGTACATAACATCATAACAGCCAGACGGCCTGTCTGCAGCAGCCAAGACCCCTGTGGGATGTTGCCTGCAAGATGACAACCTGAGAGACTGGTGAGTAATCTTACTGTCAGTCACTGCTGTCAAAGCAAAGCTAAATTTATACCGCATAATGGTTACACACCCAGTAAACACCAGTCCCACACACAGTGCTGAGTGAGCTGTCCTGACCACTCATTTGAGAGATCTCACAGAAATTAGGAATCAACAGGATTCAAACATTGAGAAGGAAAGTTATGGTGTGTTTCAGTCTAACGCCGTGCTTCACTCTCTCCACCTTGAGTAATGGTGACTCACCTCCTCCTTAGTCTCTCTGAAGGACCTTCTGGACCAGCCTGCTTGGTTGACTCCATCGCGCCCATCCTCACGTTGGCCAAACAGCTCCTCGATGGTGCGCATGTCGATCTGGTAGTGCTGCTGCTGTCTCATGGACAGTGTCCAGATGTTGGCCCTGCCCCGAACCTTCTCCTCTGGGATGGGCTTCCAGAAGAAGCTCCGGACCCGCCTCTTCATGCGTGAGCCATGAGTGGAGTTGCCTGCACCTGCAAGAGGCGGTGGCGGAGGCGGCGGGATCTTCGGGGGAGGTGGTGGGGGCGGTGGAGGGGGTGAGCTGCTGGATGCGCCAGCTGAGCTGATGGTGGAAGGAGTGGGCATGAGGGTGGCACTGCCGTCGTCACTCTCCCTGTCACTGAGCAGGGACAAGCTATTCATAACATGCATCTCAGAGCAGCAGAGACCCAAAGCTTGCCAAGGACAGGAAGTGCAGAAAACAGAGAAGCACGCAGGTGTTGGAACGTTCCATTAAAACGTGACTGCGGTGTCCTGCAAGTTGGCGTCGCCTCTTCTTAGGCTCCATGCCGCCCTTGGCAGAAAGACGTCACTGCACGTTTGTCCCTGGGGTCAAAGTCTGGGCGATGCACAGGGCAGCTGAGAATGAAGAAAGGCACCATGTCACAGGCAGCTCAGAGATGGTCAAAATCTGTTAAACACAGCATCGGGGGAGGCAGGAACCATGTGAAATAAACAGACGAAACGATGACAATCCATACCAACTGCACATAACGCGCAGTCCATCACTGCACTGACAGCAGAAGAAAAAATCTACGCCTATAAGCTTCTGATTCTTCGAACCTCTAAAGACTCCTTGAAAAGTGGCTGCTCTGCTTCTGGGAAACCAAAACAACAGCAGTTAATCCAATTCATGCTCACCTTAATACCATCATTCCATCTTGCATTCCTTGAAGGATTGTACCAAATTAAGCAGTCTTCCACTAAACAGGCTGAAAGAGCAGGCTTTCCGGGGGAAAATGGGTCCGAAAATTAAATTAATAATCTCACACTTTGATTGACCTGCTACAGAAAAAAAGACAAAACTGCTCTACATCATAGCAGGATGCAGGCTTTAACTTGATGGGTGAGCTGTGACTACCTGCCCCCTCCAAGCCAACCAGTATGGTCTCAACAGGTCCCATTTTGCCATGTCCTGGGGCAAGCAAATCTGCACAGGCCGAAAATCCTGCCCGAGGTCTGCAGAAACTGACCTCTCTTCCATGAGCGCTGAGCTGCTTTCTGCACATGAGAATCTATAACCTGTACCCCACAGATCCAGACGCTAATCTATAACCTGTACCCCACAGATCCAGACGCTAATCTATAACCTGTACCCCACAGATCCGGATGCTAATCTATAACCTGTACCCCACAGATCCGGATGCTAATCTATAACCTGTACCCCACAGATCCAGACGCTAATTTATAACCTGTACCCCGCGGAACCAGACTCATTAACCTCTGGACAGCCCCGTGACCGTTCTTGGAATTCAGTCAAAGGCGATTACATGAGGTTCACTTATGCCCCATAATCACTGTGTGGGAAAGACTCCCTGCAGGGAGGATGCTGAATCGCAGACCACACAGCCTCTGCCCGTGAGCCTGTGAGAATGAATCCAATCTCCACTACAGCACTCAGAAACTGGTCCCGGAACACCACCACCTTCCACGTATGCAAAGGCCTGTCTGATTCAGCCTGACCTGGGAACCAGCCAGGGCCTATCTGGGGGGGTGTGCTCTATTTCATTCTGCCCCTTGTTGAGGACACAAGTATGAAATGCTCACTGAGGCAAAATACACAAACCCAGAGTTTTCCTTTTTCTAACGTCATGAAATGTATGTTGTAGAAATTAGTGCTGTTCACCTCCTCCTTAGTCTCTCTGAAGAACCTTCTGGACAGTAACTTTTCCATGGTGTCCATGGTTCATAAATATGCAACCTAAGAAGCATAAAATGACATCACTAGCAACTCGCAGGACATTTTCCTTCTGAGGGTTGTATCATATGATGCAATTAAATGACAAGTGTTACTGCATCACATACACACACACACACACACACACACAATAACAGATGGAGGGCAGGCTGGGTAATGACAGGAAGCGGTGCCCGGATTTCAGCAGGAGCGGAAGTCCACGGAGAAGATTAAACTTGTAGCAGCTCTCACTGTGTCATTAAATATAAGGGGGCGCTCTCAGTCTCACCACTGGGTGAAATCAGACAGCGATGCCAAATGAGGGGTAGCGAAGGAACAGGGCCCAGCGGATAGATGCACACGCACGTGGTCAAACCGCACACTGCGCTACAGAGAGCTGCCCATGCTGGTGAGTCTCAGTGGAGGTGGCGGGCGGCAGATGGCCGTTCTGCCCCAGCACAGCACCTGGCGGCAGCCTGTGGAAGGGAAGCGCCACGGAACACAAAGCTTTCCTTTCTCATAAAGCATCCTGTGAAAGAGAAAAGCCAGAGCGAGCAGGCTTTACGGTGGGAGACTGGCAGGGGTGTGAACAGTGAGATACCCGATTTACCCGGGAGGAGCCAGAGCGACATCTGGCCTGAGAGCCCCGTCGGACTGGCTGCCGAAGCGAGACCCAGCGCGGCGGCCATCTTTGATGGGATGTCGCGCGGCATAACGTTAACAACCTCTTTTGTGCACAGTAGTTACGCAAAGGCTTCAAAAATATCTCCATGACAGGTAATGCCTTCTTTGAGAGAGCGCATGTGCTACTTTACATAGGATTATATGATTTGTGCTTGCCCAAAACTTTCCATAATGTTGCCTATTTATATCACTGACAGGAGCCATTTACGTTAATGACCCTGAGGACCTTATTTAGCAGAGGCTCTTACCCAAAGTGATGTGATGAGCAGGATCATCCAGATCCCTGGAGCTACTGGAGGTTAGGGGTCTCCATGGTGACACCACTCTGACGACCTGGAGATCTGAACCGGCGACCTTCTGGTCTCTGGCACAGCACCCTAACACACTGAGGCACAAACTCCCCCCACAGCAGTAGCTGTTTCTGTCCTTCATGTGATGAGTCTATATCCTTCACTAAGCCACTTATTACACTGGCATGTATATTAATCACAGCCACAGGTCAGAATTACCGATTCAGATAATGATACTCCAAGTCTCTGGAAGGCCGTGAGCCGCCGTGCTGCTGTAGCCACCCGTCCACCTCAGGATCAGGAGGGTTGTTCACTCAACTGGGAGCCCAGCGGAAACGGGGGAGGGGCACTGCTACTGCCGCCACATGTGACCGCGTATGACGCAGCACGCAAAGATTGTGCCGAACTCACATCGCAGTGGTCTTGTGAAAGTCTGAGCTGTCAAAACCGAACAGAAACTTCATTATTCAACAGTGGCCCCCATTGACGGCTGTGTTGTTATTATGTGCAGCACGAGTGGAATCGAAAGGCTGGGATGGAACTGCATAAGGTCCCGATGACTGGGATGATTCCGTCCTTCCATCAAAACAACAATAATACAGCCAGCGACAGCTTCACTTGGCTGTGCTATTAACTCCAAGGACCAAATTAGATCCTATAATAGCAAACTGTCAGCACTGTGTTTGACCCCGATTCTGATTCCATTTGTAGAATAAGATGGAGAATGACAAGCAGGACCAGGTGGACTCTTCCAGGTGCGTGAAGATCTACATCCGATTATCTGAAAGTTAGATTCATCTCAAAGTGCCCTGAGCCCTTCTTAGAGACACAGCGGTGGCGCCAGTTACATGCTGTTCTGAGGAGCACAGGGTGAGGACATGGAGCCTCTCTGCAGCCTTACTGAAGAGGACACCTCAGAGGAAATCCTGTGGATTGGGGGGGGGGGGGTTATTTCACAAAGCAGGATTTCTCAGCTGTGATAACTTAAGCTAGAAGTCATGATTGTCCAATAGGAGTTTAAGTAAGGAGCATTGCTATTGGACAATCATAACTTCTAGCTTAAGTTATCACAGCTAACTGAGAAATCCTGCTTCATGGAACATCACAAATAAGGGACAAGGCAACACTTCTCCCCAAAATATCACTTCTTGAGCCCCACCCCTTTTCCACATAAGCCCAGCCAATCAACAGTTACATTGCTTCAGCTGCTCCTCCATCCCCTGACAGCGAATATCACACACACAGTACCCACAAATCAAATCCCCAAGGGGCAACACACACAGTACCCACAAATCAAATCCCCAAGGGGCAACACACCAGACAGGACTGTCTCTGCTGATTTTTTAGAGGGAAATATTGCGGTTTTTCCCAAATGTGGTACCAAAAATTACATTAATTAGTCGTTTGCAGCCTGAGTTGTCATAGGAATTCTCTAAATAAATGGCTGAAGGGAGTTTCAGGTCACACAAGTGAGCAGAGAAGAAGGTCACCTAAAGGGCACCACTCTGTAATCAACTATGTTAACAATTAATGACACCAACACACCTTCTGATTTAGATAGACCACAATAACAAACACCGTTTCTTTACTGGAAGGTACCATGGTGACGGCGGGGGGCGGGAGGTGGAGAGCGTTAGTGGGAGGATCCACTGCAGCTGGATGCGTTAGTGGGAGGATCCACTGCAACTGGATGCATTAGTGGGAGGATCCACTGCAACTGGATGCGTTAGTGGGAGGATCCACTGCAATTGGATGCGTTAGTGGGAGGATCCACTGCGACTGGATGCGTTAGTGGGAGGATCCACTGCAATTGGATGCGTTAGTGGGAGGATCCACTGCAATTGGATGCGTTAGTGGGAGGATCCACTGCGACTGGATGCGTTAGTGGGAGGATCCACTGCAATTGGATGCATTAGTGGGAGGATCCACTGCGACTGGATGCGTTAGTGGGAGGATCCACTGCGACTGGATGTGTTAGTGGGAGGATCCACTGCAGCTGGATGTGTTAGTGGGAGGATCCACTGCAATTGGATGTGTTAGTGGGAGGATCCACTGCAATTCAGTGAGTCTGCTTCTCTGTGACTGACAGCTAATGTCTGTGTGATTCAGGGACATTTTCCTCCTTGGCCCTTGGCCTACCTGCATCGTGCAATGCCTATTAGCCCAAGATGCACCCCGCCTCCCCGCCACAATATTAAAATACTATTTACACTGGTGTCAGTAGTCAAGCTGTGTAAGAGCTCGCAACCTCAGTGCCACAACAAAGCACTCTCTGTCACAGACACACAACACATAAAACGCCCTTCTGCAGTTAAATAGTGCAGTTCTCCTTTCTCGTCTCACCAGCCAGTTCATCAGATTTCTGATGAAGTTTTTATATGCTGTTAGTAAGGGAACTGATAGCGTCCAACTCTAAACAGATGGAGGTGTTACTGACTACACTGCATCTGCACAGCAGAGGGACAGAGGAACTCGACACCACTGTGTAAACAGTGAACAACCAGCACAAATCCCACTCACTACGACGTTACCGCATGTCCCTGCAAAAAACAGAGGATTTTTCTGGAATGAACTGAAAAATAGCACACAAAACACCTGCTCCAGATTTTAATTCAAAGTTCTATTTATAAGATATGATAAATAAACAATACGCTGCTATACTTATTACAGAGGTGTAGCTAATACTGCTAGTATGACTGAAGAGTACAGCTCTAATCACAGGGTTTAAATGATAATAATATTCATATTTTGTCAATCCTTGCAGAGAAATTTCCAGCTTCCCCCATCTTGCTGTCCGTGACACACAGGTAGGTGAGAGCGAGCTTTGCAGTGAAGGGCAGCCACCTGCAGAGGGGCCCAGGGAGCTGGGGGGTAAGGGCCTCGCTCAAGGGCCCACAGGAATACAGGAACAGAGGCTTAGCCCCCTGAGCCACATGCTGTGAGGTTTATCCACAGAATCATTATAAAAAATAAGGTACTGTCCATC
>JAODUD010000015.1:5589621-5614322 GCA_026784285.1 Stomatorhinus walkeri | reverse complement strand
TGAATGACCAAAAAGACCGCGTCCAGCGCTCAGTGCACAGCCTACGGAAGTCGGGATCGTCCGTACGGACGTCGATGAACAAACTAGCAAGAGGGGCGGTACTGCACTGCTATGGGGAAAGGCTCCGGACCAGAGCCGATACTGGTACCGAGGGACCACAACGCAGCGGAAACGTCAAAGTCCTCACCTGTGCTGTACAGGTGCGAGCGATACACAGTGAACAGGAGACCAAACAAAAGCAGCACATTTAAGAACAAAATATAACATATAATCCTGTGTAATTGCAAGGTGTATTTTCGCACGGGGAAATGAGCGAGCCTTGCGTTGAGAACACACGACGGAAGGATGACCCGAAGGTGTTCAGGCCATATAATTTCACCCTAAGGGTGGCATCTGTGAATGAAATTAGGAATGTAATTAAAACAGGTTATCATCAGATTACCTTCATCCTTTCGTAAACAAATATTTTAACACGCACAGACGTCTTGCGATCCGTGTTAGCGACTTATATGGGCGAACAGCAGTCCTTCCCAGTTATAATGGACGGCATCGAAGCTGGTAACCTTTGGCCGGGTTGATGTGAGCACTGGCCGCCCCCTCCGGTTCTGCCAAAGGGGGGAAACGTGTCCCTTTCGCCTTTGTTACATGAACTGCTATTTAAATTATACCTTCACTTTCCCGAACAAATGAATGCAAATATAGTAATGTTTCTGTATATCAATACTTAAAAGCGCAGCTGGAGCGATACCATGAATCACGATAGACGGTAACTTAAAAGCAAATCTATTTATTGAATTTCAGAGAGAGAGAGAGAGTAACAAATACTCCTAGTAAAACCGCTATGCGTATTAAAAGAAGTATTTTATGTTATTAAATACGAAGGTGGCCGAAGTCACAGAGGTACACAGAGGAAGCACATGTGGGGACACCTGGATGGTGGCCGGCGGTGTCACCTGGAGGTTTGCTGCCCTGCCATAGACAAACAGAGCAAGAAAAGGCTACGAGCCTCCAGACGAAATGAATAACCGAGGAACGAATTTACGAAAAAGATACAGAATGTAATGACAGTTATCATCATTACAACAAGATATATTTTAAAGTAAAATATAATACAGCAGCATTAATATTATCACCCGCTGTTTCCGATGACATACAGTTACTTGTTGACAGAATTTCAGCCAGAGCACCTGACACGATCCCAGGTTCGCGACACCAAACCCTGAAGTATCCTATTCAATTACTAGAGTAAAACGCCTCGCCATTCGTAACTCACCTTTTACAATATGTCATGAGTTCATGCGGATAAAATAAATATCCTCAATGTTTCTATGAGAAATCAGCATGTAAGAATGCAGAAGACTGTGCCAGCGATTTCACGCTGCTGTTCGGTCCACTGAGCGCCCCTCGTAAAGCCGCGGTGAAGTGGAGAGTCTAGGCGCGGGCGGGGCGCTCGCGCATGCGCAGCAGCGCGCTGCCCGGGCGCTTCGGCCCGATGTATTCCACGAGCAGGGCATCTTTACCACGGCCAGTAATGCCAGCTCTTGCGTTTCGTGTCTCTACGGATACGAAGTCTGAATTCTAGGTTTTTGCATTGTACTAGATTACATTTCCCCTGGCTAAACGAGAGAGGTACAGGGTAAAAGGGGTTAAAGCATTTTAAAAGCCAGTATATATTGAATTGTCTATATCTTTATTAAAACCCGGCTTTTCATCACCAGTTCTTGGGCAGTTCAGAGTCAGATCAATGCTGAAGTCTCCTGGCCAAAGACGTCTGAGGGGAATGGATACCCTGACAGGTTCAGGGGGCCCAGCACCTTACGGAGGCCCTTGAATATTTAACATTATAAAATTCTACAATGTAAGGGGGCCCCAAGGTGACATTTTGTCAGTGGACTCAGAATATCTAGCTACTCCCCTGCTCCCAGCTTGCAGTGATTATTTATGTGCAATGAACTATAACGCACCTACAAGAGAAAGATAAACGGCCCATAGAGGGCGCTGTGCCAGTGGATTAGCGGCAGACACTTTTAATAGCAACTAGGAACCAAGATTAATATTTTAGTCTTACCAAACCACTAAATCTGTTAAACGTATCATGCTTCGAGTCCACCTAGGGACAATTTAGCAGCTCCAGTTCACCTCTGTATATTCTAGGACTATTGTGGGAAACTGCACTATCTGAGAAAAATCCCACAATGGCTCGGGGAAAACATGCAAATTCCGCACACATGTAGCCAGATCTGATGGTGAGATCTGAAGCACAGTCCCAGAGGTCTGATGCAAAAATGATAACCACAGCACCACTGCACTGCCACACTTTGAGCCAAAGCCACAAAAGTTGTCAAAGTGAACACTAACTGAGCCCATAGATGGTTCAGGTAACTAGCTGTGCTAATATCAACTGGCACAAAAAGAGAAGTGACCTGACCAGTGTAACATAAGCCTGAGAGAATTAGCGCTGTGCTTATGAAACCTGCTGCAGGAAGTGGTGATGTCACAAAGCAAACACACTGCAGCAGTGATCTGCTTCCACTGCTGGTTTCCGAGCAACAGCCAACGGGAAAGCACCTTTCTGGAGGATACTGAGGGAACAAAACTGATCTTACATTTCCAGTTCGGACACCAGTTCTTCCACAGAGTATTAAATAAGCAACAAAATAAGAGGAGAGCGTGTCCTGAGTAATCTTTCTCATGTTCTGCTGCATCAATGCTGTCCATTTTATCCACAGTTGGAAAAAGTTCTGCCTACATTAGGTGACATTTACAAAAACATCGACTCGAATGCTGCAAATGTGTGACTGTGGCGTCAAGCAGTCCTGGCACAAGAAGGTCTGTCAGAAAATATCTGACGTGAAGAATCAGCGAGTAGTGTTTGACACCTGCGGTTGGGGAACAAGACGCATTCACACTTGCTGCGGGCGGCACAATCTCTGACTACTGATTCGTACCTCAAGCCTATACTCTCCGAACTTGTTCTATAACATACATATTATGTGATTTATGAGCGCAGATTTATAGCACAGCAGAAGCTGCTGATGATATTCAAAGCTGAGCAGCTAAAAATATAGCTGAGCGCGGGTGCGTTTTGTGTGGACCTGCTCCGCGCTACAAACGGCGCCTCCAATAGATCTGTGTGTGTATTCGTTCTTGTGGTGTTTTTGGCTATTCGAGTATTGTAACCTGCAGCACGGACAGACCCTAAGCGTGTAGAATCACCCCCCCCCCTCTGTGGCAGTGCACATATTCTATGGATATGCAGACTCTAAAAGACAAAGCCCTGGTACAGGAGAGCAATTCCCATTTCACATAGGCTGCCTGTACATATGCAATTAACAAATAAAACAATGTCAATGTCAAAAGCTTTAATTCCTCATACTGGCCTCCTGCTCCTCTTGTACATCCTCTCTGTGTAACAGGCACCCATTTTATCTGGAGGAGATGACATGACTCAGATGTAAACAGTACACACATCGTCACTCTCCTTCAGTCTGCAAATAGTCAGCGGCACTGGATCTCCCACGGCTGTCGCTGCTAGCGACGAACACCTAGCATCAGGCGGCGCCATTTTCAATCGGATACGATCACCAGCAGCGCAGTGAAGACATCTCGCCTGCTTGCGGTTACAGCCTGGTTGCCTTCCTGCGCTCTCTCGGGCCATTCTGCACTCTTGCGCTCCCCGTTACACCCTGCAACGTCGGGGCACCTTCATCCCGAAGATGTGGTGTCTGCAGTCATCTACTTTTTCAAGTCAGTCAGTCCTCTGTTCAAGTGCCAGGCTGTCAATGACCTGAATCGTGTTGCTAAATTTATCCCAGGTGCTGGAAAGCTGCAATTCGACCGTGGAATCATTAAGAAATTTCTCCAGAATAAATGAACACCTGTAGAGAGCAGTGTAGAATCTGAGTTATGCTTACTCATATGATGAATCTTTTGCCTACTCATATGGTGAAACCGCTGCCTACTCATATGGCGAATACTCTGCTTATTCATATGATGAATCCTCTGCCTAGTCATATCATGAATACTCTGCTTACTCATATGATGAATCCTCTGCCTCCTCATATGATGAAACTGATATCTACTCATATGCTTATTCATTTCATGAATCCTCTACCTACCTATATGATGAATCCTCTGTCTACTCATATGATGAATAATCTGACTACTGATATGACAAAAATTCTGCTTACTCATATGATGAATACCCTGACTACTTATTTGAATACTCTGCCTACTCATATAATGAATACCCTGACTACTTATATGAATACTCTGCCTACTCATATAATGAATACTCTGACTACTCATCTAATGAATACTCTGACGACTCATCTGATGAATACTCTGCTTACAGAAGCAGGACAGAGTGGCATCTCTTTTACATTCCATTGCCCACACCAAAAGTCTCTAGCTGCCAACAGCCAGCATGCCACTGAAGGAGAACTTTGAGCAAATGAGCCGATTAGTCCTCGGCGTATTGGAGCAGCAGTATTAATGGCTGCGACCTGCCACCATCTGCTCACCCCAGAGTTAACAGGCTCCACGGGGCTGCAGGGGAAATGGGGGAATCATCAGATGCCTTCCTGTCACTTTGCCAGCATGCGGCCTGCTATAGGCAGCTTGAGGTCTTCGCCTCCACCCCCTCAAACCTGGAACCTCAGGCCTGTAACCACACCGGGAGACTGTGTGACCCTGTTCTCACAAAAATAAATTAAAATATATACTGGATAAAGGCGCCTGCTAAATGTATTTTGTGTTTGTGTGCGTGTATTTGCGTGTGTACGTATACACACACATACACACACGCACACCCCTTCTCCACACCACCACCGTGCCGGCAGTAACTCAGACAATACTACATTCGTATTCATACATTATGTATACTCCATCTTTATTTATTACTCTGTAGTACTCTGATGCACATGCTGTTTAAAGGTGCCCCCCGTATCCGTCACGCCCCTCCCCAAAGCCCCACGAGAGTGAGTCACGCCTCCCAGAGCATGTGCTCTGCTTGAGGGTGGGGATGTGCCGCAGACGCAGGCCTCCAGCTGAGTTTCCTGCTCTGAGATCTCACCCTGTCTGCACACGGCGCTGGCCCTCTCCTGGGAGAAGGCGGCAGTGCCACCGCCAGCGGGGCGCAGAGGCCGCAGCGGAGTGTTCCCGCTGTGATGGAGGGAGCGGCAGTGATGAGAGCGCTGCCGAAACGTAAGCTTTACCAACCGTGCTCAGCCTCTCCGCAGGCCTCTGTCATTCCACCACAGTCCTCTGGGAAGCGCTAGAGAGGATCTCTCGGGATTGGGCGGGTTTTAGGTTGCCGCGGGCGGGAGCGGGTAGGAGCAACAGAGATGGTGGGTGGGATAAAAATAGACAGCGGGTCCCAAAATTGTTAGCTTAGCAGGATGGAGGATGCAGCTGATGTTGTTAATAAAATGGCGAAGGGAGAATATAAAACAAAACTAAAATTAGGGAAATCGGAGACATGGAAAATCTTTAAAATTGTAACAAACAAAGAGGGTGAAGAGCTGATCTTTGTGTGTTGTGTGAAGTGCGGGCAAAGCACTAGTGTCGCACGAATCTGGCACTTCAGGATTGAGGCGACACGCCTGACACGCTGCTGTACTCCCAGGTCAGACGAAGCTGAAATTCATAGGAAAAACAACAATTCTGCCTGCACACGTCAAACAAGAGACTATGTGCAGAACTGTGCTGTAAAGACATTCGGCCTTGTGATTTTGTTGCCGGGAATGGCTTTGCTGACGTACTTCAGCATGTTGTTAACATCGCCGCTAAATACGGCAAGTTTAATGTTAAAGACGTAATGCCTCACCCAACAACTGTTTCGAGGAATGTCGAGAGAAAAGCTCAGGAGGTTCAGGCATCCATGTCAGCGGAGATAAAACCTATTATTGAAAAATATGGATGCGCTACAGCTGATATATGGACGGAAGATTACCATAAAACATCATTCATATCCAGCACTATCCACTACACGAATGATGACTTCAGGCTGGTCTCGAGGGTGCCATTTGCGGCTCCTTTCGAAGATGGTGCGCCAAAGTCGGGTGAAAATATACGGAAGCCTGCTGTATAAAAAACTCCGTATATTTGGAATAGACTCGTCGCTGCTAGTCGGCCGCGTTGTGCTTGTCGCAGCCCTGCGCGGATACACCAGGCTAAACTGTAATGCTCACATGCTTAACGTCGTGCTGTCAAGTGCATTTGCTCCCACTGTGTTAGCAAAGACCCCAGAACTATCTGAACTACTGACCAATGCAAAAAAATTTGGTCAAATACTTCAAACATTCTGGTCTGCAGAACAGCTTGAAAAAAACTCTCAAGCAAACCACTGAGACCTGATGGAATTTGAATTATGATATGCTGAATTCCATACTGGAATAGTATGAGGAAATCTCCACTTTACTGATGGGCAATAACCAATACGAACGAATTGCACAGATCGACACAGACGTTTTGAAAACAGTGACTGCATTCCTCAAATTATTCAAGGATGCCACTAATGACCTCGAGTCTGACAATTCCACTCCCAGCGCATCCTTTGCACTGCCATGCATGGTCCGTCAAACTAATTTAACACTGCCAAGCAGCAGCCCTCGAACCCTTACTCTCAGAAGTCGTCAGTGTGTGTGTCTCACGTCTGGAAGAACTGATGGGGATGAGTGAAACAGCAACATCTCTCCATATGATGTACAGGACTGCAACCTTCCTTACACCAAAAATGCATTTGCTATGGATGCTGGGTCCAGATGCAAGACATTATATTGTTAAAGGTGTGTATAATAAAGGCTTTGATTGGGAAAACTAATATAAGCTAAAGCAGAAATGAAAGCAATGGCAAAAACTATGCATAAAATAAAAATAAACTGCAAATAAATAATACAATTATATAATTAAATAATATAATCATTAAAGTAAAAAAAAATAATACAATCAACAAAGATATAAAATAATTTCAAATTATTTATCATTTACAAAATCCTCAATTTTTTCCAAAGGTGCAAAAGAAATCATCCAAACCATGCGCTTTGACATGTGAAGAAACCACAGCAGAGGATGCATGGCCACCAGCCAAAAAAACGGATCGGTTCTCAGAGTGGGAAGACTACTCCTTCATTCCAGGGGCAAAAGCTGCTGGTCAAGAAAAAACTGAATATCTCAGCGCTCAACTCTCGGACAATCCAGACCCAGACGAGCTGCTTCTGTGGTGGAAATTTAACAAACAATTTGTTTTTATTTATTCAGTTCTTGTTCTAATGAAATAAAACATGCAACGCATATAAACTTACTCCGTCTTGCAATATACCAGTTAATGGGCGGACAGCGCATTTAATTTTTGATCTTAAGTGTTTCTCATCCTCTGTTAAAGAGCCAGTGTGTGCCACTAACCTAAAATATACATATTTTTTACTATGTAAATATATTTTCATAAATTTGTTTACTTCATAAATGTATTTTCCGGGAGCAGACGGGAGTAACAGAGACAGTGGGCGGTAATGGTAAGAAAATCAGCGGGAGTGGGCGGGAGCGGGATTTAAAAAATAGTCCCACGCAGGCCTCTACTCTGTAGTACTCTAATGCAGTGTCTTCTTGTACAAGTAATGCATGCACACTTTCCCCTTCTGCGCCTCGTTCGTTCTATAATCGGAGGATTTGCTCTTGTCTTTGATTTTTCTTTGTGGCTTTTAAGTCGCTTCCCACGCAGGAAATAAGGACAAAGGAGCAGCTTGACGAGGAGAGGGGGAAGTCAGCCTGATGCATTTGGGAGCAAAGTCTGACTCGAGAACCCAGCACCAGCTGTGACTCCTCAGCCGAAGAGTCACGTGGCAGCAGACCGGCCGCTGCCATAATAGAACATGCTGGAAATTATGGGTCACAACATGAATGGAGGCATGGGCGAAGGTGCCAGGGGCCTGGGGGGGGGGTACTCAGAACATAGACCCAGAATGCTGCTGGTTGAGGCTCCAAGATGGGCTTTGTTACTCCTGAGTAAGAATTCTAATACAGATCATTGTGATAAAATGACCAGCTATCCATTTGGAAAACTAGCACATTGGATTCCTTTGTCAGCATAGGACACGCTTCAAGCTTTAAGCTCAGTGGGAGATGGTAGGGGGATTTCCTGTAGGAGCCTGGCCTGTGATTTCCTGAGAATGAAGCATACAGCAGGACCATGAGGGCACCAAATATCTGCTCTGGACGCTGTCTGATGACAGGTGAAGCTAATGCTTTTTTGAAAGCCGAACTTCACCCAGTTCTGAGTTCAAGAGGCAAATACCGAATGATTTACTCGAAAACGATGGTCACCAGAGTGGTTATGCAACAGCAGGTTGTGAATGCAGATCCTGGCATCTTTCCCCAGCTAGCAGGAGAGATCAGCGCGGAGGCTTCTAGAAACTCCGCAGAGGTTGATCCACAAGCTTTGAGGTCAGACTGAACAGGAAGTACATGGAATTGCTTATGAAATCCATCTGGTAGAACATTTGTCCGATCTCCTCATCTTCTCAGTGCTGCATTACTGAAGTCTGGCCTTTCTGAGCTCAGGTGACTTTTTATGCTCAGCTGGTTGGCTGAAACAAAACCTTGGTCTGGATTTGCACTTTCTGGACCTGAACTTTTCCACCTCTGTGGGTAATTTCCCCAACACTGTTCAGGGACCGAGGTCCATGTATGAAAGGAGTCAGCAGGGACTCAACTGGTGGCACAGAACCAGTAAATGGCGTAGAGTAGCCTCCAGCTTGGACAGAGAACTAAGTCGTTACTGGCCTGTGAAATGATAAAGCCATCAGTTACTCCACTGTGTACACAGAGCACCTTACATCAGCATTAACAAACACCATCATGAGTCAGGCAGCAGGGCAGGAATGACCCCTGCCTTAAAGCACACACTATGCTCTCAGAGGTTCCGTGCCAGTCTTATTGGCTCTACAGTGAAGCTGCGGTATTACACTGTACACTGCAAAGCTTTACCCTGTCCAATTAAAATAAGTTTATTTTTATTTTAGGCCAATTTATTTGTCGGTATGTTTTATTACGCATCCTTCGATGAATTTTAGATCCTGCTGTATTCTAAAACCTGCGTGGTTTTTCCTATTGGAACCGTTAAGTAACACTTTCACCACCGCCACGGTATACTGAACTCTCCGATATACCTCCACAGGGCTGAGAGTCTGCTGCGGGCGTTTTCGGACGTCCAGCGCTGCGGTTCTGCTTGCGTGCCTCGGACGCCGCTCTTTACTTTCTGGGCGTGGGTCGCCTGTTTAACGATGTCACGTTAGCGGGACACCATTGTGTGCCTTGTCGGATCACAAAGGACCCAGGCGGTCGCCTGGAGACGGGGAACTGCGGTTTGACTAACAGGGGCGTGCGATGAAGACGGTCGCGTTTACATTTCGGTCATTTAGCTGACGTGCTTATCCGAGGACACAATGCGGTCGGTGCAAACGCAGTTTTGACCATGTTTGTATTTGTGATGTATCATTTCAGGGTTGCCAGGTGATACATATTTCACTCTGATGTGCTCCCAGTTAATATAATAATAATCCTGCACTCATGCCCCTAGTTAAGCTTGGACCTTAGTCCCAGTGAGTACTGGTGTGAGTGAATGAAATCTAAAAAGGTTCAAAATCAATAAAGGATAGCTAGCCGAGTTTCTCCGCTATTCTCCGTCCTGTTTTTAAATGTGGCTCACTATGATCGTCACGTAAAACACAAGGTTTGCAAGCAGGAACACTTTTGAATACTAAAGAACAGAAACAATCAAGCCGTAAACACCGTTATATAGAGCGACATGTCCTGCTTTGTCTTCCTGGTTAAAATTTTCACAGTTATAAGCACAAGTGTAAGCTGTATATTGTGACTATAGCGCAACACTGTTCCCGGACATTTATTCAGACATGTAATTACATCAAATGCATGTGTCTCTATTAACCATTTTTTCACCACGTTTAACTTCTACCAGTCAGTGTTAGCAAATCGGGTAATCTTGTTTCTTCTCTTTATAATTGGAATTGAAAGAGGAAATACGCCGGGGGGGGGGGTGCGGCATGGTGGTGCAGTGGTTAGCACTGTTGCCTCACACCTCTGGGACCTGGGTTCGAGTCTTTGCCTGGGTCACGTGTGTGGCGTTTGCATGTAACAATGGTTGCACCTAACAATCTTGTTAGGTGGCATTTCCAATATCCGGTTATCCTGTCTTTGTAATTAACGGGTGAATGTACTTATTCTTGGGTGGGGGTGTTAATAAGACAGCCTACGTTTGGTAGCTGTCTGACCTGTTTTGGCCTACTTTGTGCTGAATTTGTTTCGGGTGGGGGGTGTCAAAACACAACATTCAGAAAAAACAATGGATGTGTTCATATTAAAGAAGGACAACTTAGCTCAGACACGCACCAAATCCACTAAAGCAGAGAGCGGTTCGGTTAAGTGAGCCCATTGCTTTTCGTACCTCAGAAAAAAGTATTCAGGACAAAACATGACAGGCCTAGTATATTTATTTTTTACCGACTAGAGCTCTATTACCAATTCTGCCACATCATTTTTTCAACGAAAGCAATGTACCTTTAATAGTGAACACTACTACGTATTGTTACTGTTACTTGTTCGAAATCTTAACGTTTTAAATGTAATCCTATACAACGTTTATTTACTGCGCAATAAAGTACGCGAATGCACATTTGTACAATCCTGCCACCTTCTGGCCAATCATCGTTACTGTACTTAAGTACTTTTTTTCACGTATCTGCCCTTTAAGTAGATTTAGCCGTGGACACTTTTGACGTTTACTCCACTACATCTTACATCAAATAAAATACGTATCAGAGGTTTCGAATACCGTGGCTGAAAAGATATATACAGCATATACGCCTAGCTAGTATACATATGTCAGAAATTAAAAAGGTAGATTTCTGGCAGTAGTTCATCAATATCGAGAGTGCCTGCCCACAGTTAAAAATTTACAACCGAAAATACTAGTTCCCCAGAGCCCAGTCTCCAGAATACAGCCCATTCTGCTTCTTGGGAGGCCTTAATGTTCCTCACAGGTGAGGGTGCCGCTCACGTCCATGTCTGAGCGCTATGGGAATATGTGTTCATGCAGGATCCCATTGGTAAGTTAGCTGCCGTCTTTCTGCTGATTCATATGTGTCACAGAGTGCTAGGTGGGCTAGGCGCAAATAGACTTTCATTACGAGGGATCAATAAAGAATTTATTATTATTATATGAGAACCATGATGAGAATCATTAGATAAACCAACAGATTTTCCTTCCAACCATCTGTCCATCATTCATCCATCAAATCACCATGCTGACTATATTTTTCATTTTTAACAAGTATTATTTAAAAAAAAAAAAACAAAGCTTCTCTTTCAGTTGTGCAATTTCAGTGACATTCTCACTTATTTTACTGATATTATACATAATTCAATATTATGAGTAGACAGCCAGCCAACAACTGAACTATCCAAACCAAATTCTGATTCTTTTCATCCTGGAATCCTACATGTAGCCCAAAGACTAACAAGGACTGCACTGCACAAAGAAAACATAGAATATTTCCTGCACAAAACTTTATAGCCACACTACAGAATTAGATTGATCACTCTTTCAGTAAAGATAGAACACAGGATGAGTAACTGCTGAGAAAAAGGTTAGAAGATGACGTCCGGTCTCAGGCAGGCTGTGACTGGTTAGATGGGGTGTGAATCATGAAAGTCCCATCCAGTGAGAGCAGGTAGCTGACGTCAGCTTGCATGGAAATCTCTTTGCATATTATAACGTATGAGAAGCTGAACTTCGAACTTCATTTGAATACGTTTTTTTTTTGTGAGGGGGGGGAGTTATACACAGTATTGTGTCAGCCTTGTTATAGATCAGGTAAAATCTTTCTGTTTTTAGCCACAAAATGTTACTGTCATTAGGATTCCAGCATAGTTTAGTTGGAGGAACTTCTGCAGAAGGTTTCGGAGTAGCCAGGTTTGTGGCCACAGGCTCTCTGGTTATTGCACAACTTCCTGAAGGATCACTCATTGTCCTACAGGAATCCCAGCCCCAGAAACTTCCAACACAGCGTCACAACTCTGAGTGAGAAAACGGGAGTGACGCCCTACACATGTGACTGGCGGAGATTTCAGGCAGCGGGGAATCAGCCTCTTCCAAACTTTCAGCAATGCTGACAGCGAGGCGGACAGACATGACTGCAGGTACGTGTTACAAGGGAGTACGAGACGAGCATCGTAATTTGGGAAATCTGATTGGCGCGTCGGACTAACCTTGAATGTAGAGAAACTGAAGAATGTAGTAGAGTGGCGGCAGGTCTTAGCACAGAGGGGAGACGTCGAGATTCAGGAGGCAAGAGGAAAACAAGCAGAGAATGAGGGCGATGAGAAAGCAAACATACACACTGCACTGAACAGTCATTACAATTCTGGAATTTCAGGCGGAAAATCGTTGATGAGCCAGTATCTTAAACCCTTCAAGTAAACATGTTCCTTATGTTGTTGTATGTTTGTTTCATAGATGTACAATTCAGTTGTAAATAAATAATTCCTCTTATAACTTCTTTTAAGGCCATTAACTTTAAAAAGAGATACTAATGAGTTATGACCATGGTTTCCAAAATTACCAGAGGGCTAGAGAAGAGGCTAAGATATAACAGTCCTGAAGACCCTGCAGTGATCTGCGCCTTCTGTGAGAAAAGTGTGAATGAAGCAGGCAGTGATGTTTGAGCGTAATGGGTAATTCTCTGGGATCCGCTCACGCAGCAAAAATCAAAAACACCAGTTTGTTTTTTTTGTTATTATTCCATATTGCTCAGAAATGGCTCAATGGAGATGGTCTCAGGATGTTTGGTCTGTAAGCTAAGGGCACCCCCCCCCAAGCACAGTGCCACACCCTGTGTTGCCCCAGCCCTCCCCCCCACGGGAGCTGTGTCCTGACTTGTTCTTTGCCGACGGTAAATTGGTGTCAGTACCTACAGTATGTTGTGATACTTTTTGGAGTCATAAAATGTATGTCTGTTAGTAAACTGTAATTCAGTTCTGTTACTCATAGTTTAGTCAGTACTCTAAGAGAGGTGATTTGTCATCACCTACTAACAGTGTAGTTAGTTACCCACAAAAGTAATCCATTACAGACAGAGTAGGGAAGATCAGGTCTAGAACGTACAAATCCAGACTAGGGTTCTGTTTCAACCAACCAGTTGACCACTCTGTGACTTTTTATACTCAACTGGTTGTGTATTGTGTGTGTGTGTGTGTATGAGAGAGAGAGAGATTTGTCCTCCCAAAGATTACAGACGTTCTCTGACCAGTGTACAATTTTCCACATGGGTTCATTGAATTCATGCAGTAAAGTTTGACCCGCTTAATTTCAGAGCCAGCCATCGGAGAGGGCAGTGCAGGAGATAACGAAGGTAATCCCGCTTCTCCATCTGCCGTCCTTGTGCGTGCGGCCACAGCGTTCGGCGTCCTGTCTGTGCGCAATTCCACTGCTTTCTGTTCCGGACCCGGTCTTATGACGAGTTGAGCTGCCTATCAAGATGTGCTGTTGCACCGGGTCTAGGGGGTGAACTGTGTCCTTGCTGTTTTGCACTAATTATCAGCCCCTCCCTCCCTCCTTCACCCCGCAGCTGACTTGACGGATTATTTATCGGGTGTCAACGCCACATCGGCTCCCAAGGAGATGGTCATGGAGTCCCTGTGGCCCGGTCTGGCTGGTCTGGCCATGGCGCTACTGATTACCGCACTTCTGCTGGGCATCTTCATGTGGCACCGCAAGAAGAAGGAGACTCCCGGTGAGACGCCTGCTCCTGAGCTATCGAGATGCACAAATGGGCTTTAGCGTAAATAAGGACACTCCAAGATCATCCCGTAACGCTTTTCGTGTAAATGTGCGTTTGCTTCCGTTCTTTCTAGGGGCAAACAAGAAGGATCTGTACATAGATGACTGCATTGCTGGACACATACCAGTGTAAGTTTTCCCACATAAAATGGTATAAATAATATGTGTAGCGTAGGTGATGTATCCATGAAGTATGTTGTGGAAGTTATTAATCAGCAAACATTTTCTTACTATAGATTAAAATGTTTTCCTTTATCGAGAATTTTGGATTTTGTATAAAAATACTTAATTTGCCATTATTATCCTATGATAGCGGCAGTTTCCCAGTCGGTGACTGTGCTTTTCCCATCGCTACCACCTCGTTCCCAAAAAGTTTGATTGGTGTTTTGATAACTGATCTCGGAATCTGGGGTCCACATTGATATCCGAACTTTGCTCTGAGTTTCTTCCTCGTTGTCTTCCGGTGCTCAGCAGCTCTGTGCCTGACCAAGGTTCTTATAGCTGCAACAGGACTGTCTGACCATACTTTGTTTTTCAGTTGGATAAGGGTGCTAAATAGATAAAGGTAAAACAGCAGGGCCATGTGTGTGTTTGCGCAGACCAATACAGTAACTGGTCTCCAGCCAGGGTGATCGCTTGGCGTTACTCTGCAGGACTGATCTTTTTGCAGCCTGATTGACTCCCACCCTCATGTTCATACCCTCCAGGCCTGTGTTTGACGATGATGTCCCTTCAGTATTGGAGCTGGACTTGGAGGACTTTGACAAATGGGGAATGAAGACTTCCTGTAAGTTAACTGTAACCCACTGTTGTCATTTACAGCATGCGGATGAAGTTTATCCGCATCGGACGAAAAGCTTCCCCAGACAGTGGGTGTGAAAGCAGCTCGGGTTCAGGCAGCGTCTAGCACCAACCATGTTGTCATTCTCCCCCTTCCCCCATTCCGCTCGTCTCCCGCACCGGCTTGTTCTGACAGAGGTCTGGGGGGTGCAGTCCTGACTTCAGGAGGTACCCTGGTCTGGACGTGTCCCTACAGGACGCTGCACCTCTTCCGCGCTCGGCTGTGCACTGTCCTGCGTTAGGCTTGTAAACCCACTTATCTCCTCCCTTCAGTAGGCGTGGCGGCAGTTCCTCTTTTGTGAGTGTTAACGTCCCTGGAGGCGTCGTGCTGTGGGACCCATATGAGAAAGTTTCTTCACCTGAACTGAAAATATCCCGCTGTTTAAAAGCCTGCAATTCTAAATGATTCTCATTATCTGTAGTGCTCTAGTGATCTGTAGTGTATCCGCTGTGCACCAGCAGGCGTCGCTGTTGCATTATGAAAAATAATATGGGTTCCAGGCAGTGATGTCATCTGATCACAGCACACGTTTGTCGAACTAATGGGCGCAATACATCAGAGTAATTAATGTATGCAAAGTTCCTTATGCTACAAGGACAGAATACAAAATCAGAGAATGCCTGAATATATGTTTGGTATGAGTGTTTCACACTACTGAGGAAATTTGGATTCTGAAAAGAAAAACGAGCTTAAACTTTCTGTGAGCCCCCCCTCCCCAACTGTACAGTACCAACGTACCGTATCTTCGTGTCTAACATCCAAAGCCTTTTTTCTAGCATGATTTGTGGTCCTCAGTGTCATTGTTACATTTAAAATGTATTGTCTTCAATGGACTGGTATCTCATCTAGAGTGTAACCCAGCCCAGCACCCTGTGATGGACTGGCATCCTGTCCTGGGTATACCCCAACCTCGTACCCTATGATACCTGGGATAGGCTCCAGATCCCACGTGACCCGGAACTGGATTTTTAGCTGTAATATAGATCAAGGTAGTTTTTAGTCTTTGGAGAGGGAGCCCCCTGCTTTTTCCATGTGGTACTCCGTGTCCTTATCTTGTAGCCCTGTGTCGCATGAGGCTTCTCTGCCTTTTGGCTCCACATGTGGCTTTGACTGCATGCACAGTTTTCCCTTCCTCTCGCCTCCCTCTAGGCGACCGGTACGAGGCGCACGACTGAGCTCTCCCCAAGAGCAGCAGCCAGACGGTGTGACCTTCACAGGACTCCTTGTTGAAGCAGACGCACCGTGGCCAATCAGATCTGCAGTTTGCCGTGGTAACCGGCATCAGGGACGGAAGCACGGTGTTCTGAGAAGTAACATGGCTGCAGGACTTCCTCTGATCTTATTTATGTCTTTGAATACTGTGACTTCAATTAAAAATAAATGTGTATTTTTATGTTACATAAGCCTTTGTCATAGCAGAGAAGGCTCTGCTGAATTGTAATGATACCCAAACCATTTAATTATTTCTATGTGCTGATATTTTTCATAAATAAATTCTTCTGATGTTTTTGTTTTTCCTGTTATAAAATGCACCCATTCATATATTTATGATGTCCAGGTTTAAGGGATTTCCTAAAAGAAACTTTAAAGCACATGGATGGATGGATGGATGGATGAATGGATGGATGGATGGATGGATGGATGGACTTTAAAGCACATGTCCCCACTCCAGACGGCTTTGCCCCATGTCAGTTATCTTGCTCTGCTAAAGTCTCATGGATGCCGTTTTGAATTTTGATGTCTGTTCGGTTTCGACTGACTGGATCCTGAACCTTCATTTGGTAAATGGCCATATGGAATTTTTATTTTTTAGTAGATCATCATACTCCCCCCCCCCCCCCTCCCTAAGCCCTGTGATGCTTCTGAGCCTGTGCTGTCAGCAGCTTGCCTGTGTGCTTTCATTTGCTGGCATAAGACAATTAAGCAGCTGTTCTCCACTGCTGTGGGCTGGAGACTTCGACAGGCTGGGGTCCCCCTCTGCAGTACTTTGTGTTTTGCTGGTTCTCATTCATTTTTTAAAACGTTTTTTGTGTGTTTGTAGATTAAAGCCTGTGTTGAATGTGCTTTGGTGTAAGGTAACGTTTGTTAATCCAAATTATAACAAAATCAGAGTTAGCAATTCCAGCCTGGACTCTGTACCCCTTCATCCTCTTTGGGTGGCACAGTGCCCTGGGAGATGGCAGGGAAGCCACACACCTCTGGGGTACAGGGCTCCAGTCCTGCTCCTGCTCTGTGTGGCATTTGTACATCCTGCCTGCGCTGGGCAGGTTTCCTTCTGCAGTCCAGGAAAATGGTGAATTGGTGCCTCTGATTTGCCTATGTTGTGTCTTGTGTGTATGTGGGTGTGTGTGTGTAGGTGGGTGGGTGTGTATGTGGGTGGGTGTGTAGGTGGGTGGGTGTGTAGGTGGTGGGTGTCTTAGGACAGAGCAGCATCGTGCTCAGGGCCTCCCCTGTGCTCCTTTGGATAGGCTGTGCTTGGGCAAAGCAGCTATGGATGGATGGGTAGGTGACTGATTGATTATCCCTGTCTCCCAGCGATGCTTGCATATTCCCCTGCTTGATGTTTTCATTACTTGTTCCTCTACATTATCATCCACTGTGCTAATGTCCCATCACTGCACAGCACCCCATTTGTCAGCCCTCAAATGCGCCTCAGATACGTGACAAAGTCAGTGTCAAATGTAAAGCCTGAACAGCAGCAGCCCTTCCTGTCTGTGGCTTCCTGGGTGACGGATTGAGCTGGTTGCTGGCCTGTGGAGGATGGTAATACGAAATGGGTGGATCACATGGATAAGTAAAACACTACAGCGCAGTGCCACTGGGGGATTTGCATGACACTGTAATGTGGGGCTGTGTGGGTGTGAGGCTGCAAAGGAGGGCTTGGGCGGGTTTTAACAAATCCCCAGACGACAATACACCGGCGAGTGTATACAGAGGGGCTCAGGCCTTGGTCACCATGCATATTCCTTTTGAATTTCGCATTGGTGTAGATTTCAGGTGAAACAATCTCACCAGTATGGCATCTCTAGGGTTAAGGTAAATAGAGAACAATCCTGAATTGGGCCTTTGTTGTATTTGGTTGCACTGATTACCATGATGGAAATGTATCCATCCGGAGTTCATAGTCCAATCCTTGTCTAATTTTGCTGTTACCCTGCAAGCAGTCACAGGGTGTATGTGACAGAGTGCTCTGTGAGCTCGCAGAGTGGCTTGGGCTATATTAGCAAAGATCACAGTGCATATCCCAGTGGCCAGGTGGACCAGGATGAGTAAACAGCTGCAGGGACCAATGATGGTAGTGGATATGCACTGCACTCTTGGTGGGGACTAAAATCTGTCATTTGGATGCATAATTCAGTACAAGATGTGACTGCCACATGGGGCGTGTACCACAAAGCACCCTGAGCATGTGGCTCTGTGAGCCAAGCCCCTGTGCCTGTGATCAGAAAGTCATTGGTTCAGTCTTGGCACATCTGTGGGTCCTTGATCAAAGGCCCTTAACCCCCAACCCCTGGGTGCTGCCCTTCACAGCCAGCCTGCTCTCACCAACAGAGAGCATGTTGGGGGGGGACATAAAGAGAATTTCACTAAAGCAATAAACCAATAAAGCAAAACTTGTTGCATTTAAGTTAGTCTGGGCTAAATGTAGGTGAACAAAGATAAAGTCCATTTAAGCTGGGGTACCTTAAATTCGACAAGTTATCCAGCTAAGCGAGAAACCCTGCTTTGTGATACAAAACCCTGCTTGGCCTGTTGTCTTTATTTAGCCCAATATGATCCAAAAAGAAGTCTGCCTACCTCCTGTATGACTCACAGAGTCAGGGATGGCATTTACCCAGCCAGTGCTAATACACTTCTGTCGATGTGAATTCAAAGACAGGAGTGAGTTAGCCCGGAGTCATTGCCAGGCTCTGCTGAGCCTCCTATGGAAAGAAGCCTGGTTTAATCAGAATAGCATGTTGTGAATGTTTATGTGCTGTTTGGAATCTTCAAGACTGCACACACACAGTGATCTGCTCATTCCATCACTTTAAATCACACTTTTTGCTGCAGCAGGTCACTGGTAAGACAGACCCTTTGGACATATGTATGCACAGCTGTAAGCAAATGAGCTGTTACCCTCAGTTCTGTATCTCGGAAAGGTATCTCCAGGTGACACACATATGCGTATGCAGGGAAAGCCTTTTCCTGTCTTTGAACAGAGGCCCCTGTATTCAGACCTTCCCAGCTTCCTGCTGAGCTCTGTGCCTTGGGGGGGGGGGGGGGTGCTTTGCTTTGTGGGACATCCCTGTGCTGGTGCCAGGTACTGTAGGCAATTAACCAGTGTTGCCAACTACATTCAGTAGAAAGTAACTAAAGGACTAAAGGCTACTCGGAAAGTCGCTAAATGTAGCTAGATGACGCTATGCGCTACTTAGCATATATGTGGCGTCATCACGTAATGTTTTGTATTTTGCCTGGTGTCAGAGGTCAGATTTTTACAGCTGTTTCCATCTCTGTTATGCTCAGTGCTCATATACTGTGCGTCATACAGCCGCATCCCCAGTAAAACTCTTATTTACAATTATTCTGTTTCTATTGTCAGATAAGAATTGTCCAAAAAGTATCTAGATTTGTCGCTAGTCGCTTAAAGAAAGTCGCTAAGTCGGCAGCACTGCAAGTGATGGATAGGCGAGTCAGTGGAGTTCTCGCTTCTAGAAAACAGGGTGACGGATCATGACGCACTCGGGAAGGGTGCCAGGGAAAACACCACACCGCTTGTTTGTGTCCGCCAGGCACCGTTAATAAGAACCCCTATCTTCACCTCGATGGGGTGCAAAGCTTTTCAGTCTTTCAAGTTAACCGTGGCCGGCTGATGGTATCGCTCTCCTGCCTGTGAATTTTTGCTTTGGGAGTTTACGCTTATTGAACAATCACTTCAATTAACCTCCTAATTTCCAGCTTGACTGTTACGCAACTTCTCCGTTTTCTAATATCGAAATCGCCAATTCCAATGAAACAGACAACACACAAAACTGATGACTAAACTAGGACGTCTTTGAAAACCTGCAAGCGCACTGTCGGAAGGACCAGACCACTCCGACTTCATACGTCGTTCGAACGACGCAATATTAGGGCGCCGTTGAGAAAGGGGCGGGGTTCGTCCACTGTACAGCTGGCTTTGATGATTAAAGTCCGCGCCGCAAGGAGTGCGGCGACAAACCGGCTGACGTCATCAGTTCGCGCCTGCATCGTCCCAGTGTGTCGGTGTTACAAGCGCTTGAGGAGGAGAGTAGCGATCGGCCAGGGTTATTTCCGTCCCGCTCTCTCGTCGCTTCACAGAATACGTAGATTCATAATTTTATTGTTTTTAACTGAACATGTTGACATTTTTGTAACTAGTGTAGCTGTCGGAAGACCTACTATTTATTTATTTGAAGAAACAGAGTGAGAATTAGTCGAAAACCCAGTGGAGAGTGTATTGCTAGCTACATATATACATTGCCGATAGTAAGGCCAGGGGGTGTTAAGCGACTCGGGGGAAAGAAGCTGAGGAACCAGTGGCGGACCGTCCGTCACCGGTGACTTCGAGCGAAGCAAGGAGAGCCGGCTCAAGTAAGTGTTTAAACAGGAGGCCCCCATCCAGACTTTTTCTGGTCTATCTCGAAGTACTTTAATAAACTTGTTGTAATGTTCCAAAAGAAAAACTCTGAATAACGATACATTAAGTGAAGGTTTTTAAAGGACGACAGGGCCCCTTTAAGAATATGTGGTTATCTGGCTGGTTGCCTGGGCGACGTTGGGTGATTTGAAGCCTGAAATGTGTGTATGACTTGTGTATGACTGTCCCCTCTCACGTACGTAGCGTGAGAAAAACAAGTTAATGGAAGTTTGTGTTAGCAATTTTATTCTGCTCTGCACTAGTTATCTTCTCAGTGAGTCTGCCTGAATTCCACAAACTGGCAAAATTAATTGTACTCGCGTGTAGCCCCCTGCTAGAATGCAAGTTGTTTTTATGTCGGTTGCATTTTTATTGGCAGAAACTGATTATATTCCAATTTGCGACGTCTTAGTGGTTAATTTTGGAGTGGGCTGAATGTTGGAGACGATGCAACGATGGAAGCGGGAGTGGATGCCGGCTGAGTAGCGCGAGCCGCCACGGTAGCTGCCACGCTGCGTCCGCGAGGCGCTCCCCGGGGCAGGTGTGGAGCCGCGAGCCCGTCCGCGAGAGTGTCCGCACGTGCGCTGCAGTCGATCCTTCGGCAACATGCAAACGCTTTTCCTGGCGTCGGCTCCTTTTCTCCTGTGTCGCTATCTGTTGATGATTTATCAGCCACCTTCCGGGTTCGTACCTCGGATCACTGAACAAACCTCTAAAACGGCCGCAACAGTGAAGCATTTCAGTTATTGTATGAATATGTACAGACGCACAAAATTAAATGGCAGATATTCTCAATAAATAACCGCACATTTCCCTCCTGTTAGAATTTCACCCAAAGAAACAACTTCTGTTTGTACCGAAAACAGTTTCACTTGGCACTACGATGCCTCATCCTGTTGTTTTACCACTTTCCGTGATGAAGGCACTGTGGTTACACGCACGCTTGTTGGGTTTGCTGCGATTCGCGTTTTAAGGCGGTAACGGAAGGAAGTTTAGTGGGACGCTGAGACGGAGCGTCAGTTGTGATGAGGTCGGCCGGCTGGTAATTGCTGTGGAGAATCCCATGCCACGATTGTCGCATGTTTAGCCTCCCTGCACCTCCCGCTTCATTGCCGTGGCATGGCCGTCTGCTCTTGCCGCACTACCACGCATCAGAACGAGTGATAAAATGATTCTCCTTTTGGTAACTGCTGAGAAACTATATCCATTTAACTCCTCCGTAGGGCCCAGTTTTTTTTATTTGCGGTCCTTGAAATGCTCAGGAAGGAATGAACTGCATTTGACTGTGAATTTTACATAAAAGCTCTTGATGGAGAGGTAGAGGCCAGGCAGCTCCACTTAACCCAGAGCTATGGCAGGTCGGTCTGCCCTGTTGTTTCACCCTGATCTTTCTATGGCCTCCTGGCTGGCTGGTCCTCTAGGGTGGCTGGCTGTACCACTGTGCTCCCATACCGTTGCCATAGTACCACAGCGATTTTTTTCAGCAGCCCTTTAATAAATCTGTGTACAGGCCGGAGATGCACATAGGAGTAAGAGGCCACTTCAGTCTGCTAACTGTGTAAATGGCCATGCTGTTTGCAAGGCTTCTTCTCTGATTGCACTGGAACACTCGCTGTCTCCTCTCACCACCTTTCACGCTTATCTGACTTTCTTATTATTCGAACAGGCTTTTCAGGATGCAGTCGTCCCATTCAGAGATCATTTTTCAGGAATTTCTTCGAAATATTGTAATACCTGCAGGTAGCATCTTGTCAAAATCCATTAAATGTGCAGCTTCCGTTTAGTCCTTGTTGAGACATGCTCTGTAAGTGCCATATACCACCACATGTCTGTGACTTTCTCTGTCTCCATGAGCACTTGTGGACGGGTGACCCAGTGCTGCGGGGCAGATGTAGGAGCTGCTGTGTCCAGGGCATTAGTGGCCCTGGACCTTGGGTTGAAGGTTTTAGGGATGCTTCTTCTGTAGGACCATCCATACATATCAAACTGCAAAAGCTTAGTTGGATGGAGAGAATTGTGGACACAAACTAGAAAGTGAGTACAGGCAGCTTTTAGTAAATACAGCATATTTACTCCTTAGTGTTGATTATTAGTAGATGGGTAAATCCCTCAGGACCAGTCATACTGTGGTTGTTCTCTCATATGCTTTGGTGTTTTATCCAGTGTAACTTGTCTTCAAGCTGGGAAGCTGTTCACAGAGCAGATTGTTCACTACAGATATATACAGTCATTCAGAATAATTTAGTCAGTAGTTCTGTTAACAATGAAGTTTCAGGTCCGAACATTGACCTGCAAGGCCTGAGCACATAAAGGCTTCATTCCTGATGTATAGTCAGAGACATTTTCCTCTGACCTTTATTTGTTCTTTGCCTTCTTGCTGTATTGAGTTTAACCCTGAGATATGTATGGTGTGTAGCTGGTGTTTGCCTGTGGTGTGTGATCATCACGTGCTGTATGGTGGTATCTCCATCCCCTCTTGCAACAGCGTATTGATTTAAGCACTGGGCTCGGGGGAGTCGGGTCTCTTGCCTTTGAAGCCCCCATATCTAGGATTGGGTTCCTGTGCGGTATTGGTTACTGGGCCTCTATCGCTTACCCACTTCGGCCCTGTCGGACTGCAGGCGAAGGGGCAGGCTGGGCGCAGGTCTTCTGTGTGTGTGCATTGCGTGTGGCTCGCACGCTCAGTATGCCTCTGGTCCTTTACATTTGTTCGCCTTGGTTTGTACCTGAGCAGTAAGATTTGTGTTCAGGTCCCCCGTGAGCGGTCCAACCCAGCACTCGGGCCGCTGCTTTCTGTTTGGTCTTCAGCTGAGTACCTTCCCTTCTTTGGTAAGAGTTGGAGCCGTAAGGATTGCAGCGACGCAGATTCCGACGTGCTCAGCTTATCTGTGGCTCCCTTCCGCTGCTGGGCTGATCGGCATGGTGAGGGCTTCCCTGGGACAGTGAGTGTGTGCATCTTGGCTGAGCAGACAGCCTCCTTCCTGTGACGTGGACTGTGGTGTGTGGATGGTTGCATACAGACCGTGATGTCGTCCTTGCGGCGGTGGTGTGTGAGAGCTCCCCGTCTGTTTTCTCGGCATGCTCCACCCGGGGCTGCTGAATGCCCCTCCCTCCCCTCTTTTCAGTCTCTTCACGCTTCCCACGGTCTGTTTCCCTGCAGGCAGAGTGGTTTGGATTGAGAGAAGCTCCATGAGGCGTCTTTGCTTGTCAACACCCTGCCGTACTAACAGCCCCTGCGGGGGTTAACGGCTCTCCCGATTTTCCTTTGCCGCCTCCCGCGACAGTGCCGCTGGGCTCCGCCTCCCTCGGGGCATCCCTGGGAGGAACTGGAGCTTTTTATGAGCTCATTTGTTTAAAGGGGCTCTTGATTGTGAGCGA
The DNA here is from genome assembly GCA_026784285.1 of Stomatorhinus walkeri. NCBI lineage: Eukaryota > Metazoa > Chordata > Actinopteri > Osteoglossiformes > Mormyridae > Stomatorhinus > Stomatorhinus walkeri. Next base: position 5,590,607 of record JAODUD010000015.1, on the reverse strand, counting down.
AGCCTAAACTCAGTCTGGCTGTCTTCTCCTTCCTGTGTGCGGGGAGTGCGGGGTCCGAAGTTAAGTCGTATAATCAAGCGCTATTCTCAGTATCTCTGCCACACGGCGGGGTAGGGGGGGGGATATCCTTGTCACATGACATGCTTTTAAGGGGAGGGGGGCACTCGCACACAGACAGGCAAGAGGCACACTTACAGCACAAAGAAAAGCAACCAACCAAAGAACCAGTCATGACATCGGGCATGATTCTGGCTGCAAAGAGAATGGACACCTGCACTTTCATCTGGGTTTCCAAGGTAACCAGGCCTGACACCAGTTCTGTCATCTCGCTCCTTGTAGGGTTTAGGGCTGTGATAAGCAGCCTGTTCAGATTTCATTTGAAGCCTACCCCTCCCCCTACCTTCAAGCCTCTCTGTACAAATCCAGTCATGTGTTTGTGTGTCCTCTGGAGGTCTCTCCCCTTGATGGTATTCAGGGTGTAATGCTTGTCTTTATTTACATGCCAGTGCACATGCTGTGTGTTTTGTGTCTGGGTGCTCTGATTACTCATTTCCCACACGCCAGAGGTCGTGCATTACCTCATAGTGGGAAAGGTCTTGGATTGCAGGTATGCAACCCTGAGGACTGATTCTGATTGTATCCCAATAATTCTGCCCGCTGTACTTTCTGTCTAAAGGTGGGCATGGCTGTAGGACCCAGCTGTAACGCAGTGGCTCTGAGCTGCTGGAACCCAGCTGCAATGCAGTGGCTCTGAGCTGCTGGGATCCACCTGTGTCTGCGGTGGCTCTGAGCTGATGGGATCCCCCTGTGTCTGCGGTGGCTCTCAGCTGATGGGATCCCCCTGTGTCTGCGGTGGCTCTGAGCTGATGGGATCCACCTGTGTCTGCGGTGGCTCTGAGCTGATGGGATCCACCTGTGTCTGCGGTGGCTCTGAGCTGATGGGATCCCCCTGTGTCTGCGGTGGCTCTGAGCTGATTGGATCCCCC
>JAODUD010000015.1:5462786-5473860 GCA_026784285.1 Stomatorhinus walkeri | reverse complement strand
CCACACTGCCTCCTGGGGGTCACTGTGGCTGTTGCTGACAGGGAGAGACCCCACACTGCCTCCTGGGGGTCACTGTGCCTGTTGCTGACAGGGAGAAACCCCCACACTGCCTCCTGGGGGTCACTGTGCCTGTTGCTGACAGGGAGAAACCCCCACACTGCCTCCTGGAGGTCACTGTGGCTGTTGCTGACAGGGAGACCCCCCCAGCCCCTATAACAGAGTAAAACCTCCTTTTTGACAGGGTTGACAGCCAGACAGTGATGTCAGCATTTCCCCTCTGACACCAGGGCCAATGAGCATGAATGTGGTGTGTTTACAGGACCAAGAGTGCTTAGAAGCAGCCGACCGCAGGCCCTGCAGCCAGTTTCACAGGTGTGTGGGGCTCGGTAATGATGCTGTGTCTGTCATTGGATGGTCGCCAGGTCAAATGCCATGACTGGCAGAGTGATGTCACCGTTGGGCCCTTGAGGAAGGCTCTTAAACTCTAGAGGCTTTTGGTACTGGCTGAGTCTGTTTTCTCAGATAGGTGCATGGCTTTCAATAAGAGCGTCTGCTAAATGAATAAAATGAGTAATTAATGAATGAAAGCGCCCGGATCCGGTGAAAAGAGGCTTGCTGGGTTTCTCTCTGTCCCATTCCACCTCCAGCGAGCATCATGGAAAAAATGCTCACTGGAACTTAGCTGGGACAGACCCCCCTTCTCTTAATCACACCCCCTTCTGTGTGGAGTCACCCCGTAACCAGGTCAGATTGCTCAGCTGTATCATGTATTACGCACATCCCATTTCACTTAGATATTTATTCTAACCAGTGAACAATGTTATTTACCCAGGTGAATGGAGGAGCAAATGTTGCATTGATTTCAGCTTAGCAGAGAGCGCCACCTTTTGGTTCGAATGTGTAACTTCAGCCTGACAGTTACTAATGGACAAGTGACACTGGAAAACTGCCTATATTGGGGGACGAGGGCAAGGAAGTCTTTTGTTCCTCTAAGAACAGTGATGTGACATGACGTGATGTGAGGACCTGGTTGGACTGGAACAGCCTGAAAAGACTGGATAAACAAATATGCTGGACTTGTGCATCGGGCTGAACCACAGAATGCATTTACAGGTTTACACATACAATGTCTACTGAGCTGAAACAAAACCAAACAAGGGACTGGAGGAGCCAATCAAAACAAAGCATCCTGGTCACCTGACTCTCCCCAAACTATATGTCCTGACCTAGTCACGTTTTGATCAGGTTTTTCAGGATGTTACAAACAATAATTGTGTCCTGTAATGAATGAATGAAGTGCGGCCATGATCATCGATATTCTGCACTCCGAATTTAAATACAAACGTCATCCACCCCATAGCTTGGAAACTGAACATTATGTCAACATTAAAAGCTTGACGGACTTTAGTATTTTTACAGTGCAACCCAAAGGCAGTCAGCATGTATTCAGAGTAAAGACATTTTCATCATTATTAACAGGAAAATTAAGACCTGTAAGAAAATATTAATGTGATGTCTAGAAAATGCTCCAACTGTAAAGTTGGGATGTAGGTTAGGATGTTGTTCAAATCCCAGATTCCACCATTGGGCCCTTAAGTCCCAGTTTCTCCAGGAACAGTCTGACCATCATTTTTGATAAAAGCACCTACTAAAGAAATTAAATGTAAAGTTACTGATGGAAGAGTATTATGTGACAGAACAAAGCTGACATGAAGAAACACTCCTGGTGAAAGGCGAACGCCTCCGCTGTCCTTTTTCATTATCATGCTGCCGTCACCCTGTATGTTGCAGTGTGAATGCGGTGCTGATGACAGCTTGTGTCCTCAAAGTGGGATCTATTTTGGTCAGGATGCGAATGAAGTGTCAACGCGTGGTCTAATCGCTGCTTATGGCCTGAGCCGCTTATCGACGCATGATTCTTCCTGTGTTGCTGGTGTACAAGGCACCCAGGGGGAATCCACACTCCACCGAAGTGGCGGGAAAATCTGATGGGACACAGCATCCTTCAAATAACTCCAGGGAATGACGGCAAGAGTCCTGAGGAAAACTGAAAGGGGGAGCTTCCTCGCGAACAAGGGGGAAGAGGAACAGGGGAAAAATTAAAGGGGGAGCATCCACAGGAACAAGGGGGAAGAGGAACAGGGAACACCCAGAGGGGGAACATCCTCAGGGAAAAAAGGGGAAGAGGAACAGGGGAAAACGGAAGAGAAAACAGCCTCGTGAAAGAGGGGTAAGAGGAACAGGGAAAATGGAAGAGGGATCATCCTTGGGAAAGAAGGTAGAAGAGGAACAAGGGAAAACGGAAGGGCAAACATCCTCAGGAACAGGAGGGAAGAGGAACAGGGAAAACTGAAAGGGGGAACATCCTCGGGAACAGGAGGGAAGAGGAACAGGGAAAACCGAAATGGGGAACATCCTCGGGAAAGAGGGGGAGGAGGAACAGGGGAAAACCGAAAGGGGGACCATCCTCGGGAACAGGAGGGAAGAGGAACAGGGAAAACCGAAAAGGGGAACATCCTCAGGAACAGGGGGAAGAGGAACAGGAAAAACCGAAAGGGGAAACATCCTCGGGAACAGGAGGAAAGAGGAACAGGAAAAACCGAAAGCGGGAACATCCTCGGGAACAGGGGGGAAGAGGAACAGGAAAAACCGAAAGTGGATACATCCTCGGGAACAGGAGGGAAGAGGAAAAAGAAAAACCGAAAGGGGGAACATCCTTGGGAAAGAGGGGGAGGAGGAACAGGGGAAAACCGAAAGGGGGATCATCCTCGGGAACAGGACGGAAGAGGAACAGGGAAAACCGAAAAGGAGAACATCCTCAGGAACAGGAGGGAAGAGGAACAGGAAAAAACGAAAGCGGGAACATCCTCGGGAACAGGGGGGAAGAGGAACAGGAAAAACAGAAAGCAGAAACATCCTTGGGAACAGGAGGGAAGAGGAACAAGAAAAACCGATAGGGGGAACATCCTTGGGAACAGGAACAGGGAACACCCAGAGGGGGAATATCCTCAGGGAAAAAAGGGGAAGAGGAATGGGAAAACGGAAGGGGGAACAGCCTCGGGAAAGAGGGGGAGGAGGAACAGGGGAAATCATGAGTGAGCATCCTCTACCTCCCCAGATTCCAGACATTTTATCACCTTTTTTTCATCTAGTGCACTGTGACAACAAATTATTTTGAGAGTATGAGAGGTACACACGTCTGAAAAACATATCAGCAATATCGCACCCAAAATGGCATCTTTAATAAGCGTCAGGACTTTTAATCATTGCTGCAAAATAACAACATTCACACCTCAATGACATTCCCCAGAAATAACAGCCCAGTTCGGGATAATTGAAATAATATGTCTCCCGTTCCCCCTTCTGATGTTACCAAGACAGCAAATCCCAGCAGACTGGAATTCTGCAGTGTCTTTGTGTTTTTCTCTTTCGTATCCATGGAGATCCTTCAGACATGTTCAGGAGCAGTGTATTATCACCCTGAACATCAAACAAACTCTCCCAAAGTAATCTATATTTCACTCACACAGAAGCCCCATATTGGGTGGTTTTCCTTTTTTTATTGTGGCGATTTCTGCGTATTTTCCTTCAAAGGAATGCAAATGTGACCTTTATAGAATACGGCAGTGCTGATGTGCCACCAGTAGAAACCAGAAGGTGACGCATTCCATCATACCGGAGGAAGACAAACACAAAGGATCTGAACGAGAAAATCCTGCCTCCCCTACATGAGAGCCGGTATGGCAAATGTTCTTCTGACAGTTTGCATAGATTTCCCTGCTTTATTTTTACCGTAATGCTTACGAAAACATTTGCTATAACAAGGCCTCAGCGAAGAGCATAATGACAGTGATATTGCAGAAGTGTGCACTTTTAGTTTTATACCATCAGGCATCTGGCTATAATCATGGGTTTTAAGCCCTCCACGGTTGACTCACTTGGAGATGCAGTCTGGCATTAGTGAGCAGGGCACCATTTCGCATAAAAACAAACTCAGTTCCTAATTTCTGTAGTCACAACCTGGCTAGTGTGATTTCAGAAAGAAAAATGCTGTTGTTGTACATGATTCCACTGCATAGAACTTCAAAAGGTACCCAAAATGTTATGACTAGACCCTGTACAAAATGCCATAAAAATATGTGCTTTTTAATATTAATATATAAAAAGCTGTAACACCTTTAGAAATGCAGTTCACCGCAGACATGACCCTGGAGAGCCCCCTAGTGATCGTTGGGCAGTGGTGCAAGCACGCTATGCTCCTGTGCAATGGCCGCCAGCTCTTTGAGGAACTCTGCGTAGATCACCGTGGCCAATGCTGCGTTTTGGGCCTGCAGCGGGATTCTCGGCTGGAGGGCCAGGGCTGGGGCATATCTGCTGGGGGGCCACAGTCCTCTTTGCCCAGCGTGAGACTTCAGGAGGGTGTCTGCATCGTAACAGGAAAAGAGCAGCATGAGAGAAGCTTTACTGCGTCCTCCGTAACCCACTGAGTTTGCTAGTTATTAATTATATGTAAAAATGGGTCAGTGATGGCGACAGGCACAGGAAGTGATGTCACATAAAAGCATATGACATCACTGTCTGCCAGATGGTGATGGGCTCACCTTGGCCCCCTGGGACCTCCTCCCTGGCCAGGAGGTACTTCTGTGCCTCTCTCACCTCCTCCCGGAAATTCTGTCTCACAGACGTCTGATGCTCTATCTGGCATTTAATGGAAGCCAGGACCTACAATGCAGAGAGATAGAGAGAGAGAGACAGACTTTACTTTATTAAGTCAGTCAACAACAGAAAAATCCCTACTGCAACTTCAATTCGCAAGATGGGTTGTTATTATTAATCTAGACAAAGGAAAGAAGCAAACAATTAACCAAAAGAAACAAAGAGAAATAACCAGGACAACAAACAATGAAAAAACAAAAAAGAAAAAGAATACAATACAATGGGCCCAAAGTAAACATACGGTGATCCAAGGAAACAATCGGCATCTTCAAGACAACATTAAAACTTCAAGACTAAGTCCCCCTCATGGGTCAAGTCACATAGAACCCCACCATAGCCCCATACCTCAAAAAAAGTCACAAGGTTGTGAGTCACCATGATAGAGAAATACAGGGATAGACAGAGAGAGAGACAGAAAAACAGGGATAGACAGAAAGGCAGAGAGAGAGACAGAAATACGGGGATAGAGAGAGACAGAGAGAGAGAGAGAGAGAGAGAGAGAGACAAATATGGGGATAGACAGAGAGAGAGAGAGAAAGAGAGACAGAAAAACAGGGATAGACAGAGAGAGAGAGAGAGACAGAAATATGGGGATAGACAGAGAGAGAGACAGAAAAACAGGGATAGACAGAAAGGCAGAGAGAGAGAGATAGAAATACGGGGATAGACAGAGAGAGAGAGACAGAGAGAGAGAGACAGAAATACGGGGATAGACAGAGAGAGAGACAGAGAGAGAGACAGAGAGACAGAAATACGGGGATAGACACAGAGAGAGACAGAGAGCTTAGGCCCATGTGCCACACCAGGCCTCTATTCCTAGCAATGCTGAAAGCCCCAGCAGCATGAAGCATCAGTGCTAATCTCAAAACCTGTTCCACTTGCGACATGACAGCACTGAAACTGCCTTAACTATAGTCTTAATAATAACTGAACTGTCACCGGTCAGACACGGGCTACCACAGGGATCAGTGTTTGGTCCTCTATTGGTTTTCTCTCTACATGCTGCCATTAGGAAACATAATGAGAACTATGCCGACAGCACCCAAATATACATTCCAGTTACGCCTAACGCATATTGTCACTTCAGCTAATTGCTTTAATGAAGTCAAGACCCGGATGGCAACTTGTTTGGAGGCAGGTCTGCAGATAGGAATATTATAATCTCTGCGCTTCACTCCAAAGGGCTGAACTTTTCCCTCAGCAGCTCAGCCCATAACCTGGGTGTCATCTTAGATACAAGCCTCTCATTCAAATCACACATAAATACAGTTTTCAAGACGTGCTTCCTACAGCTACGCCACGTCGCCAAAGTGCGAAGATTTCTTACTATTCAAGACACAGAGAAATGGATACATGCCTTTGTACACAGTAGGTTAGACTACTGTAATGCTCTGTTATCTGGCAGCACACACAGCACATTAAATACTTTGCAGCATATTTATAACGCAGCAGCTCAAACTGTCACCAGGAGCAGGAAGTTTGGACACATAACCCCTGTTCTTAGCTCCCTGCATTCGCTTCCTGTTAGCTTTAGTGTTGACTTCAAAGTTCTCCTACTTACATATGACACTTAAAGGTCTAACTCCTGCCTACCTGACAGAATTACCTCAAGTTTACAAGCCGCATCGTCCACCCAGATCACAGAATGCAGGTTTCCTAGTTATTCCACATATAAATATAGTGACAATGGGCGGTAAAGCCTTCTGCTACCTGGCCCCTGTATTAAGGAATGGTTTACCAGCCTATGTTTGGGATGCAAATTGGGTCTCAGTCTTTAAATCTCGGATGAAGTCCTATTACTTCAGTTTAGCTTTCCTGCAACCTACCACACCATAACTATGGCTGCTGGTGCTGCTCTACGTGTCATTTTTATGTATTCACTCACGGATGGACAGCTGGAGGTTTTTTCTTCCTTCCTAATTTTCATCTGGTTTTTCTTTCATTTCTTTATCTTTTCATTTCCCTGTTTTGTCTGTTGCACTGTATCAGAACACACCCATGTGAAGGACCTATTGTTGGTGGAACGGGCAATTCTATTGGGAAAGGCGCTATATAAATATAAACTGAATTGCAATATCCCCACAGCCCATTCCAGTATCCCAGTGCTAACTCTGCAGCCCGTTCATGCCCGTTCCACCCGCGGCACGGTATCACGGCACGGTATCCCAGCGCTAACCCCGCAGCCCGTTCATGCCCGTTCCACCCACAGCACGGCATCCCAGCACTAACCCCGCAGCCCGTTCATGCCCGTTCCACCAACAGCACGGCATCCCAGCACTAACCCCGCAGCCCGTTCATGCCCGTTCCACCCACGGCATGGCATCCCCAAGGACAATAAGCAGTACAAGGCAGCATCTCTGAAGGATGTGGATTCTTGTCTATGCTGCCGCAGACAAGGGTATGTAATCACTTATGAAAATTCATGCCACGCACACATCCTACATATATGGAATTACATCGCATTACATCATCTTTTCTTACCGATGTTTGTAATCCTCTCACTCTCTTGTTGAAACACAGACTCACTTACTCTCACAAAAAGATGAGCTCACTTATGCACACACTAAAACAAAAACTCTCACTAAAACACGGACACACATACACGCTAAAAAACAGACTCTCACTCTCGCCAAAACATGGACTCGCTTTCGTTAAAACACAGACTCACTTATGCTCTTGTCAAACATGGACTCACTCACTCGTTAAAAGACCTACAGCTGCCTTCTACCCTAGAAGATTCAGTATTGTTTACAGCCCCTTGTGATGCAGTCCTGTATGGTCCCCGGTACTGTAATGTCAAATGACAGCATTTTCACACCTACTGTCACATTTCAATCTTCCCTCATAATTAGGCCACGGCAGGTTGTGAAGGCTGCCTGCTGGGATGTGAGATTAATTTTAGCTAGAAAGTTTCACAGTGACCCAGTGTTTGACAAAGTCACCACAGATATCCGGCGCTGAGGATGCCGCTGAGGAGGCCAGCTCGCCCTGACATTGCTCGGGTGTTACCCTGCTTTCCTCAGACATGCAGGTCAGGTTACACAGCCGTGTGACCTGTGTGACACACTTTGAGGCTGTAGTCTGATGTAAGGTCTCAGCTACCAATGAAATGCCAGTGTCACCCTCATAAACGGTCATCTGATATGGAGGAACGACATCAGGACAAATCGCTAACCCTGCAAGCATATTCGAGCCTGTCGCATTTTCCACATCTGGGAATGGTGATGTCATGTCAGCACTATAAGACGGTCCTGAGAAATGCTGAGCATGCAGACTCTAAGTAGAGTGAATGTATGCAGTAAGGCTTGAGCCATGAGTTAAACACCCCTCAAGGGCCACAAACAGTCACTCTGCTAAACATTAAATGAATGTATTCCTTATTTGTATCTGAAGCAGCATGTTCTGCTAACCAGCTAGTTACCATCTTCTTACTCTACCCGCTAGCTAATGCTAACGTTATACGCCGCCATGAAGCGATGGTGTCCCAGTGGCATCAGAAGAGAAAGGAAATCAAAGGCAGAAAGTCTGTTACATTTGCTTAAACTGACCAATGAAATGCCTGGAAATGATGCAACGAACTCCACAGATGCCCCTTGGATGTATGTGTGAAATGTGCTTTATAAATAAATTAAACTTAAACTTAGTGATCAGTGACGATGTTCATCTCCACCATAACCATGGGGACGCCGAGGTTTTGGCCACATAGTCACCACGCTAAATATTCCTTAATTAGGAGGTGCTGAAACAGCCAACATCTCCTGACTCTGTACAGCGGGCCCCAGAACGTGGCCCCTGGGAGGGACAGTGCGGTCTTACCTGGTAGAGCGAGTGGGTGGTGGGCTGGAAGGAGGGGGAGGGGCCGGCATCCAGCAGGAAGCGGCGCAGCAGTGGCTGGGGGTGGGCGGCCAGCTGGGCCAGGAGGCCCGTCAGCAGCAGGTTGGTGTGGAGTGAGTTCTCCAGCATGTTCTCCAGGCGGGACAGCAGCACGCTGACGAAGGGCCCTGCGGGGGGCAGAGGGGCCGCGGGCGACGCCGCCGGTTACGGCGGCACGGGAGGGGCGCCGAGAGCAGTGCTTACCAAACCGGGGGCTGCCAGATCACCTCTGGGATATGTCAATAAAATATAAAACATTAAGAAATGTCACATTTTAACCCCGTAAGTGCCAAAAAATGACAATAATATGTGTTTGCATGTTTTAACCACCATGTCTCTGACACTGGATTTTGGGGATCATGAGCTGGAAAGTTTGGGAACTCATGATCTAAAAGATGATAACGGCCATCAGCGGAATGAGAGACAGACACAGTGTCCGCTCACCTGTGAAAGGCGCTGGTTGGCTCACCGCCTGCTCCTTTGACACGTAAAGCGAGGGAGCGTTTTCCGATTCCAGATCTTTGGTGCTGAAGGAGCTGAAATCCACCCCGTCCACGTTGGTCAGGATGCCACATGTCAACCTTTCGCCCCAGGGCCCCTCCGGGCTTTCCAGCTCTGCCCCCAGCCCATGGATCAGCTGTTCATATTGGGACACCAGCTCATCAGCCGGTCGCCTCGCTGTGGCTACCTGCCCCGACTTCTGGCCCGGGGGACAGTGGTCCTGCTCTGCTGCCTCCTGTGTGTCCTGCAGGGGGCTGCACCTATTGGTGCGCGACTGAGCCGGTCGTTCTCGCTCCCTCTCTTCGCCAGGTGATGTTCTTTCTGCCCACCAAGCCTTCGGGACACCTCCGTCTGTGGCTTCCTGCGCGTCCTTCTGCGCCACAAGGCTGTACACCATGACGTCGTCCTGAAATTCCGTCTCCTCGATGTAGGAGCCCCTGACGAGCATGATGGCACTCCTCCTCATCTCCTGGATGTGCCTGGGCGGCTCGGTGAGGGCAGGCCTGCCGCTTGGGGGGGCCTCCGTGCAGTCGGGGCAGGGGACGGTATCGAAGCTGTCATCCCACTCCAGCTCCAGCTGCTCGGCCTGCTCCGGGGGAATCGGCAGCTCGTGGCTTGTTCTCAGCAGGCCGCCGTCTCTCTCCTCCGTTACGCTGGCCCCACAGAGCTCAGGGGGTGGATCCTCCCCATCGTATGGCGCCGACCACGTGTGACACGCCTCCATGCAGTGTCTGACGCCATCATGTGCATCACGCAGGTACTGCAAGTATCTGGCGACCGTGGGAATCTCTGGCACGTCGAAGCCAGCTTCGGCACCGAGGTGTTCCTCAAAGAGACCCTCACGTTCCTCTGGAAGACAGGAAATATGCAGTGAAGAAACACGCTAAAAAGCACTGACAAGGCTGCCAAGGAGCATAGTGGTGCCTCGAGTCTTCATGAAAGGCATCGCAGCTCCTGTTTGGAACACAGCACTTTGCTACAAAGGCACAGCTTGGTATTACATCAACTCATATATTTATTTTAATTGTTCATAGGAAGACCTGGGACATAAATATGAAAAAGAGAGGATAAGAACACAGCAGATGGGTGTGGATAAGACTGAATCGCGTGGCAGCTCATCCAGACCAACAACCAAAAACCGCCTGTAGCATGTCAGTATAAACCGCAATAGTTTAATTTCAAATTCCTCTTCCCCGCCACACTGCGCAGCTCCCTGTAACCAGGCAACCCTTAGGTCCCTGGTCCGCTAGCCAGCTGCCTGTGCTCTCTTACCGGGGCCTCCAGCACACCAGGGGGCGCTGGGCTCAGGGAGGCAGCAGCTTGGGGTGAGGGCCAGGAAGCGAGCAGCAGAAACGGAGTAGCAGTCCCTCTCCTTCAGCGCCCTCCGCTGGCTCGGGGTGATGTGACTGCAGGGGATCAGGTACCTGCAAGGGGCGGAATTGTGTTTGTGTTCAGCCATGTTGGAATGAACTGCTTCACTTTCAGCTGCACTGAAATGCATAGATGTGTACTGTTTGTTCAGTGTGTAGCTCAGCCAGTTAGAATGCTGTGCTTGTAGTCAGAATGTTGCTGGTTCAAATCCCAGGGCCAACAGGGTGATGTCACTCTCTTTGGACATACACTCACTGGCCACTTTATTAGGCTGCACCTTCATGATGCAAATCTCCCGCCCACCACAGCCCAGATCTGCTCTACTGGACTGAGATCTGGTGACTCTGAAGGCCATTTGTGTACAGTGTGCTCACTGTCACCTTCGAGAAACCAGTCTGAGATGATATGGGCTGTGTGACACGGCGTGTTATCCTGCTGGAAGTAGCCATTAGAAGCTGGGTAGGCTGTGGTAATAAAGGGATGGACACGGTCAGCAGTGATAGTCAGGTAGGCTGTGGTAATAAAGGGATGGACATGGTCAGCAGTGATAGTCAGGTAGGCTGTGGTCATAAAGGGATGGACACGGTCAGCAGTGATAGTCAGGTAGGCTGTG
>JAODUD010000015.1:5412950-5434078 GCA_026784285.1 Stomatorhinus walkeri | reverse complement strand
GTCTCAACACAGTCCCGCTGGAGTGACAGTGCCGCCGCCTCGCCCCCCCTCAGCCAAAGGTGTCCCCATCAGGCCGCCGCCCCCACGGCCCGGCCTCTGCCGCTCCTCCTCTGAGGGGGAGCCCAAGCAGGCACGAGGCCAGGGCTCTCAGAAGAAGGGCCCCGCCCTCCCCCCCCGGCCAAGCTCCGGGCCCCTGCTCCCCGGAAGGCAGCGGGTAGGCAGCCGTTACCGCGTCTCCGCTTAACCTCACCGCTCCTCTCTAAACCCCTTTTATTATGACGGGTGACAGGATGAAAGGACTTTTCTGTGTCTCCTGAAGAAAGATGAGGTTTCCATACATTTCGAGTCGGACAGCACTATCAGCGCTGAGTGCAAGTCGGCAGACAGCACAGCTACGGAAGCGCCGCCTCCCGCGAAGAGTGTCGCCCCCCCTGTGGCCTTGAGCAGACCAGGCATGCAGGTAATGGCCGCTGGCTGACGTGTCCTCCTCACAGTGCGGGCCTTTTCCCATGGGCGCAGCCTCTGTGCCTGGGATCGGAAAGTCACGGTTCGGGCGCCGGCCTCGGCAGGATAGTCAGCAAAGCCCTAAACCCCGAGCTCCAGGGATATCGCAGGCTGGCTGACCCTGTGCTGTGCCCCCCAAGCTTGCTCTCACCTCTGTCTCTCATAAAGAACAGCAGGCGGGTAGTCAAAGGGATTATTATAATAATTAGAATTGGTATTTTATTTTTTTATGCCTACCCTAACTTGTTCTCTGTAGGTGAAACTGACCGCGATGGGCAGCCAATCACAGGCCCACTGAGCGTTACGCTGCACCCCATTATCACTATTGTGTGATGTTATACTTTTATACATTTTTGAATAAAGTCTCATTTCAGTATCCAGAGAGTCAAAATTCACTTGAGACTGGATTTTATTCCTTACATGGTTGTCAGTCGCTTCTTGCAGTGGATCGGCTGCTCCTGCAGTTCCCCTGTTAGCTCTGAAGCCGTAGACCTGTGTATCATTCTTGTGATGATGGTCCTGCATTCAGGTTCCTGAACCGGGACACGTTCAGAAAGCCGGACCTGGTCTGCAGGTGGAGGTGCTGCACGATTTCTCACCGGGTAAGTGACGTTAGCGTTTGTCCTAAGACTCTCCATTTGGAAGTTAATTTTAAGAGATGATCCATATGGTCCTCCTTTTGTGTAATCATCACAGAGTCCAGTGTCTCTAGGTGGATAGATTCTGCATGGTGTGCAGCGCTCAGCCTGCTGCTCCAGCCGTAGCTATCGTGATGTTTTCCTGTCCCACACACACAGCAGCTCCTGGGGAACTTGCCCTAAAGATAGCTGATGTGGTTTCCAACGTGGAGAAGGTGGACAGCGACTGGTACCGTGGAACTTGTGGGGGTCTTTCTGGCATTTTCCCTGTCAATCATGTTAGAGTGCTGGTGAGTCACAGCACTGCGATAAATGTGGCAACCTGGGAATTGTGGTTTTTGGTGGACTTAAAGTTGGGGTCTCTCTCTCTGTGTCTGTCTACTCCATTCCCTATCAGTCGTGTCTCCCGGCTCCATCCAGTGGAACTACTACAAAGCAAACTGTGAGGTGAGCTTACAAATGAAAGCTTACATGCTCAAGTGTGCTCTACTGAAATGTACTCTACTGAAATGTACTCTACTGAAATGTAAACTGTTTCAAGTCCTCTCGTGACTCTTAACGACTTTTATTTCATGATTATGGTTTCATGGTTAGAATCGCAGTTCAGAGGCGTTGAGGGTGTTTGAAGGTGCCGGACTTGGCGACTGGCTTACGTTACATTTACAGCATTTTTTTGGCATGTTTTGGCTTCTTCCTGATTTGTTCGGCTCTGACGTCCAGCGGCCCGAGGTGTGTTGCGCGGTTTGGCTTTGAAGGGAAGCACAGTGATGAGCTGTCTCTGTGCGAGGGTGATGTCATCAGGCTGAAGGAGTTTGTGGACCAGCAATGGGCCCGTGGAGACCTTAATGGCCACGTGGGCATTTTCCCCCTCAACTTTGTGGAAATTGTGGAAGACCTTCCGGGTGCAGCCCTGCAGCCGGGTGGACAGACTAAGCCAGGTAGGAGCCCAAATACTACATCAGAACATCATGCCAAAAGGACCTTGGATGAAAACATACAATTCTATGCTGACATATTGGCCCATCAAAGAGTACTGTCAAAGTGTCATGTTTTGAAAACCTTTCATGTCAGCAAGTGTTGCGGTTACCACCCATGTGTTTGTGGACACTTGCACATCTTAGTGCAGCAGCAGAATTTGACTCTTGTAACCTTGATTGTGACGTGTGCAGCCGCTGATGTCTGTCTTTATTGGTTGATTGCTTCCATAGACACGAGTTCATTGCTCAGGAACAAGGATGCCGCTGACCCCAATCAGGTAATGCTCAGGGTATCACCTCAGCTGCCGTGGTACTGAGTCAGGGCCCCTCCGTCTCGCTGCCATGGCACGTTTGAATTGGGGTGTGCAGGCGGGTCCAGGTCAAACGTCAAAGCTGTGCATGCGACCATGCATCTCCAGTGGCCGTGTTTTAGTGAAGATAAACGAAAGCGTGAATTAAACACATATTATGAGTGATACAGGCAGGGCCAGGCCAAGGCGTAACCAAGCCAAATGGCTGCGCAGGACCCTAGGCCAGCCCAGGATGTTGGTACCCCTGACTGCTTTTTAGGTATCGCTTAAAGAGTGACTGCAACAGGGCTCTGTGGTTCTGTTTTGCTCCACTGGCCTGCAACTTGCACCATTTGTGGTCCCAGGCGGGACCCGCTGGGACAGAGTGGGCCGTGGCCCTCTACAGCTTCACTGGCCAGACGGATGAAGACCTGCCCTTCCAGCAGGGTGAGCACATCCTGATAACGCGACACGTTGATGCCGACTGGTGCTGTGGGCGGCTCAACGACAGGGAAGGCCTGTTCCCAAAGGCATTCGTCCAGATCCGTACAGGTGAACGCCTCCGTACAGAATCTTGGGGAACTGACCGCAAAATCAGGGTTTCTCTGGATCTTTAAAAAGACTAAAATCCAATAATCCAAATTTTAAGGATTAAAATGTCATAAGTACTATTGTGACAGGTCTTGAAAATTTGATTGGATTATGAAGTCAGTCACTTGTATAAAATTGCATCAACTAAAATCTTGTTAAAAAAATTACATTGATACTGTAACAAAACAAAACCAAAATGGAACCATTTACTGCAGCTGTGTAGCCAGGTCAGGTGTTATGGGAGCACAGCGAGCTGATGTCCTGGTGTGTAATGTAAATCAAAAGCCTCCATTTTAGGCTTTTAGTTAAAGACTAATTGGGTTTTTTTTTTCCTACAGGTTAAGTGTGGGATGTACAAGTTTGAATTCATTGCCTGTTGAAACAAAAGCTTTTAACCTAAAACTGAGATCTCAGCAGGTGAGAGGTGACCTCAAGCTTTGAACTGGAGGGGGTACATTTGTGCTGACCAAAAATGTAGCTCTGGTTTCAAGAAAAACTGGAAGCCGTTATAGAATTTTTAATGAATTTCTTTTAAATGGACTTTCTTTTGATGTTTGTGTGATACTATGCTGATGTTCTAGGATACTTGTATTGACATTGAATGTTAACATAGGTTTTACTCTCCCTGTTACAGAGTTGCATTTGCCCATTTTCTATGCTGTTTCAGCATTACCAAAAAGTATACTGCCACCTGGTGCATCAACACAGTAAAAGATCTTTCTGTCAAACCATATTGGCCTCAGTATTTAATGCGTGGCACCTTATACATTTACTATTGCGCCTCCCGGGGTTCCATTCTAAAATTCCATTTTTTTTTACACGGGGTGACCTGTAGAAGTTAGGGGGGGTGCACCACTGGTCTGTCAGCATCCCCAGAGGATGCTACCCTGTCCGCTTTACCAGGTTCCACCCCTGGCTGCAACGCGACACCAGTACTTCTTCCTGCCATTTAGCTAACAGCTTGCCAGTGTTTGAAATGTTGAATGATTACACATAAGAACATAAGAAATTTACAAACGAGAGGAGGCCATTTGGCCCATCAAGCTCGTTTGGGGAGAACTTAATAGCTCAGAGTTGTTAAAATCTTATCAAGCTCAGATTTAAAGGAACCCAGAGTTTTAGCTTGCGCTACACTAGCAGGAAGACTATTCCATATTCTAACTACACGCTGTGTGAAGTGCTTCCTCAAGTTCATTTTAAAATGTTCTCCCACTAATTTCCACTTATGGCCATGAGTTCTAGTATTTAAACTAATATTGAAATTTAGCTCAACAGCATCCAGACCTGTCAGAATCTTGTATACCTGGATCATGTCCCCCCTTAGTCTCCTTTGCTTGAGGCTAAACAGATTCAGCTCAGCTAACCTCTCCTCATACGACATTCCTCTAAGACCAGGAATATTATGCATCTGGTTTCCGTTCACATTTGGGATAGTTAACCAATCAGTTATTGCATGTGGGGTAACAACGTGCATTTCCCCATTGTGAGTGTAGTAAATCACGCCCCCACAAACACACCCCCACTCCTAGGTTTGGGAACCCTGACATTTATGAAGTAGTTATTCTGTGAAATACTAGATTCCTGGCCAGTAATGTGACCTTAAAGCACCATTGCTCAAATTTGTTTGACCCTTTGACTAAAGCTGCACCACAATTTAGTGATTGTCATTATTGACACAACGAAATGTGTTCTCTGGATTTAACCCATGTGACATAGCAGGGGGCAGCACCTTACTCAGGGTACCTCAGTGGTGCCTTGCTGGTATGGTATTCTAACCAGCAATCTTTCAATTACAAGGGCGCTTTCCTAAGCGTCAAGCCACCACTGCCCACAGAAGCCGTCAGACCTACAACAAAGTCGGACTGGATGGCTATCAAGACGTTTTCAGACTAAGAGCAAGTTATGCAACTTATCCTGATCATTCAGTTATAGCCCCAGGAAAATGCCCCCCCATGCTCTGTAGGGACCTCTCTCTGACACACACGGAAACTTTCAGGTCGACATGCTTTATTGATCGCTTGCCGACTGGAGCTCAGACAGTCTCCTGGACAGGGGGCTCGTAGCCGTCGGCTCTCTCCACCTTTGCACCGGTGTCGTCTCCGGTGGTCTTGCTTGTGCTGCTACTTGCCCCTTCGCCATGTAGCTCCATCAGTTTGCCCACTGCAAACCAACAATCCACTCCATTCAATACACCTCCGATTACAGAACACTCAGGAAATACCGCTCGGCGATGGCCGACCGTCAGCGCGAACACGAATGTGCAAAAAGGTCAGCCGCGTTTACCAAGTCGGTCATTCTGACTCGTTATGAGATGACATGCAATGGTTGGTCAGTGAAGCAGCGTTTGCCAAGACAAGCTGAGTGAACTCACATTCAAATTTGGGTCTCTTCAGCATCTTGACCTTCTTGACAAAGACATCATGCAGAGGGTAGATGGACTGACAGGCCTTCTCAATGTCTTTGCCAACACTGTCCGGGATCCTGCAAAACCAAGCAGAGGTCTGTCACTCACGGCAGTGGCTGGATTAAGTAGACACCGGTAGTCAGTGACATTTCACATGTCAGCCTGCCCCAAGTCCGACATCATTCCACATTATAACAACCAGACAAAAACTTCCAAGATGCAAGGTGGGCAAACGAGGCACCTACAGCTTGTTGACGACTTCTTTCAGGTCGTTGGTCTGCACCTCGCGAGTCATGATCTCCACCATCTTCTTGCGAATCTGACGCACTTGCTGGTGCTGAGCATAGGAGGTCTTCCTAATCTGGTTGGTGCGTTTCTTGGTGAAGCCGACGCAGAAAAGGCGGAGGAGGTAGCCGTCGGTGGTCTTCACGTCGACGTGTGCTTCAATCATGGTCTACAAGAGTGGGTGTTTTGGAAACATTAGCACAGGCCGACCGAGGCTAATTCATAACACATTCCACATTTAAAGAACTTAACATGCAGACTTTGCTACTATCCAAAGCATGAAAGTTTCAATTACTCCTTAACTGGGAACATCATAAGATCTCATTACAGTAATCACAAGTTCATTTGGGACCGAAACTATTGTCATCACATGCTCCCAGGTGAAGGGGTTTAAAAAGCCACAGAACGTAGGCTGAGGTGTTCGTCCAGTATCCAGCAAGAGCTGCCATTAAAGCCTAAGTAAGCTGGCTCTCACACAACTGTGCAAACGGCAAAGTCGTCAGTTACCCGTCACTGAAAGCACCCAGCGAGGTAGGAAAGTGAGGACCCACCTGCCATTTCTTGACCATGGAGCACATCTTATCGCGAGTGAGGTCCATTCCGTGGAAGTTGGTCAGACAGTTCTTGCCCTGGACGTCCTCTGTGATCAGCTTAAACTTGCGGAAGGCCACCTCGTCGTTCTGCAGGTCCGCCAGGCTCACCTCAAACACGCGGCCCTTCAAGCCGTCAGAGGCGATTTCTGCCGAGAGAGTGAGTTAATCTTCATGACACGCAGCAGGTTGGCATTCTACACGCAGCGCCTAAACTGGCAACATCAGAAGATCTCAAAGTAATCACTGTGTTCATTTGGGACCGAAACTGTTGTCATCACGTGTTCCCAGGGCATTCATCAGTGACACCTCACTACAGCGCAGGGTGTACAGTAACCACAGTCTCCTAAGCTCTGGGTAGAAAAACAAACATACTAGTTCCCTGTGTCCTGGTGACCAGAGTCTTTCCCAGGTTGCGGATGTTGAACATGGCTGGTGCCTTGACATCATACCAGTCCTTCTTGGAGAAAGGGTCCACACTGAATGGAGAAAAAAGAGTAAGTTACATCAAATGTCTAATTAGAGTTATAAACCTGGTCTCAAGTTAAAAAAGGAATACAAGGAACAAGACTTTGTAAACTTGGTTTTGAAAACGTGTCAAACTAGTGTTTATGTCAGCCGACGGATATTCATATACTCACACCTAACCTTAATCACACTATTCAGCAGTAACTAGTTTTCTCTGGACAAGTTGCAGACTAGATCAGGACTATTCAATTCAGTCACTCGATTCCAAATCCAGGCGTTGTTCAGTTCGCCCAGGTAGTTAGTTTAATAATTACTGATTTTGATTGGTCAGAGGCTTCGCACCTGGCTCACAAGTGAAGGAAGGCTGGAAAATCAGCAGGGCACGGCCCTTAAGGACCAATAGCTGAATAGCCCTGGACTAGTTCAACTTATAATAATAATCAATCCTTTATTTATCCCCATGGGGAAATTCCTTTTTATGCCTCCCTCAACTTGCTCTTTGTAGAGCAAGCTGTCCGCATCAGTAACCAATAACCAAACTTTTTCCGCAACTACATCAGTAACCAATACTCGCTTCCTGAGCGCCAAAAAAAGTAAAGATCCGATTACGGTGTGAGTAAGATTACAGGTTGACCGAAGTAATGGCATACAATGCTTTAAAACCTATGGCGAAACCGCAGCTAACAGCTAAAGCTATGATTGAAGGGGCAAAATGAAGGCCCACACACACCCAGGCTGGCCCTCGGCGCACTTAACAGTCAGCAGTCACAGGCTAATGCAACGCTAAATGCTGCGTCGGTTTGGGTTCCAAGCAGGCAAACAGACTATAAACAGATTCTGCTCAAGACTTACAGTGTCGGTAGCCATTTGTACAGAGTATGTGCCGGTGACCGCACGGGAGGGGGCAAGATAATCTAACGAGTATCAACACCATCCTTCATCCGAAAAACCGGCGGAAAGGGCAGAAGATAAACAAAGCATAGTCTCTTTCCCAGGCTTAAAATCTGACAACTTACATCTTCTTCTTGGCACCTTTCTTGCCGCCTTTGGTGAGTCTCTTATTCTTGCCGACCGCCATGCTGGCGTTTAGGAAGAGGAAAAGGAGGAGGAATCGTCGTATCGCGAGATTTGTGTCTCGGCCGAGAAGTGCTGAAGTCCCGCGAGCTCGCAGTAACTGCGCCACTTTGCGGCCGGTGATGTAGAGTGCAGCTTTAGGGGTGTGTGTCTGTATAAGTATGTTTATTTAATGTATCCGAAATGCATAATTTTGTGATGAAAAAATGTATACTTTAAATTATTAGTGAATTTCTGCCTGGAGTAGTTAACGAATGTTTTTGTCACCAGGTTATAACAATCCGTAACCCTGTTACCCCACCAAATGATAATATTGATAACCGTAGCGACACTGCTCTTATCCACGTTTTACCTTTAATTTGACTTAATGTATGTGAAAGAATGATTAGGGTACTTGTGTAAAATAATTCAATTACTTTGTATGGCCGATATATTAGCTGACTGCCGTTCATTAGAGGGGAAAACACACACATTTGCGCAATGGCATCTTTCTCCCTGATAAAAACCAGCTGGGAGATGAAAATGGGGTTTATCTCTGACCGCTGAAGTAGACATTGTGTACACAAGAAGGCATAGTGGTGGCAGATTGGACGCGAAATCTGGCACGCCAGAACTAAGCGATAAGCTCAAGCTGGCACACAATGCGCGCCATCGATTCGGTGCTGAGTGTGAGACACATGCACGAGCCCGGTGTCCTGTCATAAAATCCTACCTATCGAGACGTGCTATCGAGCATTTCTGCGCATGTGCAGTTCCACCGTCTTGGGTTTAGGATTAGGGTTAAGTTTAAAGTAAGGATTTTAGGGGTTTTTGGGGGGTTAGGGTAAGAATTCGGGTTAGGGCTATCGATTAGCACTACGGTAGCATTTTTCGACAAGGCAGTATATATCGACAGAACAGCGGGATACCCGGGAGTTGCAGATGCATGAAGGAGACGTCTGCGCTGACCTACCGCCAGAAGGGGGCGCGCTACTCCTTGCCTGGGGAAGTAGGATGAACCTGTCAGTTGCCCTTAGTGCGCTGTGGCTGCCGCACGATATACAGACACGCTGTCCGGAGTGTCGCTTTCTGATTGCTGCAACAGCCCTGTTCTGTATAAGTGCTTAGGGAAGATGCGTTATGTCAATGTAATTTACCTATTTGGACAAAGTTTTTTTTTATTGTTAATGGGTTTTAATAGCATGATGTATGCACTATGAGATTTTGTTTTATTCTTCAATACTGGGACACCGTAGTTTACATGAAGACCTATGTTTGGCTTGGAAATAATGCTTTATTTTAAAGTGTCTTAGTTTGGGGAAAAATAAAAATGTATTGTTAATAATAATATTGTTATTAATAATAATAATAATAACAATAATAATAATAATCATAATATTTTCTGGCAAACCCACAGAGGGTAGCCTAGCTGTGACGCATCGAGCCGCACTTAAGGTTCCCCCCAAGCTAGACCATCCATCTGGCAAACGGCATTTTCCCGGTGGCAAGTTGGGTATATGGACCGGCAGAAGGTATCGTAGTTGACGTCCCCGCTTTAGGTAAAATATATCATAGGGGACCCCCCGCCTCGCAAGTTACCGTGAGGGATCTCAAAGTTCCGGGCCGATTGATAATGTCACCCCGGCCCTGGGTACACCTGTCACCCTCCCCCGCCCGGTGCCGGCTCAGTGCGCAGGCGCCACCCTTCACGAGACCCTGTCTAAAGCAGCATGTGAAGCGGGTGGGAGCTGCTGTTAAACGTGGTTTAAATGGAGTTTTTTGCTAGTTCAGCAGAAAAACAGTAAACTGCATGTGGTGTATTCATGTTAGTAAAATACCAGCAAACTACGTCTCAGCACTTTTATTTTATTATTATTAGGTATAAACTTTTGGGCGCACTGTATGCGTGCGCATATGCGTTCGCAGTGACTGGGATCAACGTTTGCTTTCATTATGAGAGGGATGCTGCAGTGGCGGTCCAACAGAAGTGCTCTTACTGAAGAAGAAAAAATACATAGTTTTATTGTTTGACGACTTTGACTGGGGAAAAGAATGACATAGAAACCCGAAAGCGTCTCCCGTTGGGTTTTTGCATGGTTTTTGGATTTTCCCATTTTTGTGCTACTTTTTCGTGAATTTGTCATTCGCTACATTTATACTGTCGACCTGTTAATAGCGCTTAAAAGTTCTGGTTGTATTAAATCGCATAAGTAACCGAGAAACGCATATAGCCTACTTTTTGAGTGATTCGGATATTTAGTGTCCCCATTTCGGACAGCTCCCTCCAAGGTCCTTCTGTGCGTTTCTGTCATATTTGCACCGCTAAGCATGGCGATGGCCGGCCGGCAGCCTCCGATGGGGGGCCGGACGGAGCCGCTCCATGAAGCGGCGGCTGTGCGCTCCAGCTCCCGAGTCGCAATCCGAGGAATCAGGATGAAATTTGCTCTCTTGCATAGTTTGGTGGAAGCTGGACAGGTTTCTAACAGGGACATTGTGGAAACTGTCCTTAATCTGGTAAGGCGTACTTTTTAACTTTTACATGCGACACTTAAATTTCTTGCTAGCTGTTTAAGTTCTACATTCTATATTCCGGACCATTTATTTAATATATGTATAATGTGTTCAGTTTCAATCAACCATGAGTGTTGTGAATTAATGAGTGCGCTGCGCTTAATTAAATGGCTAATTGGTGTTAAATCTTGATCTGGGAAGACTGTTAGACGCCACCGAAACAAACTGCAGTTGAATAGTCTTTTAATGTTTCAGATACCAGGCTAAATTAGTTTAATTAATCATATAAGGCATAAAATCAGATTACCAATTTGATAACAAAAGTTTGGTGAACGCGAAGCGCGGTTCACGTGACCGCGCCTGCGACTTTTGAGGGGTTAGTGTTCATAACTGAATGAGTTAACAGCGGTGTTGGATAAACTAGTGCATGCATTCTGGTGTTTCACCGGTAAAATGAAAATGTCATCTGCGTTGTGGATTTATTTCATGGAAAAAATGCAGGGCAGGGTCAGATAGTAACGGGAGGCAGGGGAGGAAGTCTCCTGCTTATCACATTCTCGTGGTTCCAGTCATACCAGTGCTGTCCTCCACACTGGCACTGTTGCTAGGTAATCCACACCAGAACGTATCTGAGTACTGAGGAGGGTGCACTGGGGGATTTTTAGGTTCTAGTCCCACAAACAGAGCACTTTGTTGGAGACTCATTTTGAAGGTTTTGGTGTCTTTGGAACATTCAGGCCCTTGTGTTTCATAACAATATTTGTCATATTTAGAAATAGGTAGCATTACACTAAACACCAAAGTAATTCTGTACAGGGTTTATGTTCAACATATTACACAGTTTTAATATGCTGTTCTACACCATAAACCTGTTCTGAGTAAGCAGGGATGGATGGATGGATGGATGGAGGGAGGGATGTATACAGTAGTTTGTTTAAACCCTAATGTCTTGAAACATGCAGTCCAGTAAATGAGATGAATGTGTGTTTAACTTAAAACAGATTTAAAAAATTGATTTCAGATATCAGCATTTTCAGCCATTGGACGTCACCTGGGTTAGCTGTGGTTTTTGGCCTGAGGACATGAAGGACGGCAGTGTGTTCGATATTTAGATTTAATCTTTGAAAGCCCAGTTGCATGGTGCTCATTGCTTAACAAACAGCAGCGAGTCACTGTACTGGATGATCTGAATCGTGGCTGAATTGCTCTCTGGGTCACTGTGTTATCTGTGTTAATGGGGGGGGGTTACCAGGGCTGTGCCTTGAGTTGTCGGTGTACAGAAGTTTTTCAATGGTGCCAATGGCTCTGGTGTTGTGGGTCTGGCCTCACTGAAGCTCTGGGTCACTCTGCAGCCTGGATCCTGAACAAGCGCCGCTGGGCCTGGACCCTGAACCGAGCGCCACTGGGCCTCGACTCTGAACCAGCCGCCGCTGGGCCTGGACCCCTTTTTCCTTTCTCGGTCCACTCGCGGCACAGACACTGCAGCCTGGGCCCAGAACCGACCGCCGCTGGGCCTGGAACGCGTTCCTAACTCTCTCTGGAGGCTGATGTCTGGTGTCTACCTCTGCCGCCAGCTCTGAGGTCATCGCGAGATTCTCCGTGCACAGAGACTCACTCAGGAAGGGGCCACGCCTCAGGTTGCGGGACCAGGCTGCCACTTTGTGCTGAAGGTTGGATATGACGAGTCACGTTCCATCAGCGAGGAGGGAGAACGTGTCAGCAGCACATAGATTTCAGATCTCATATCGGTGGGGGTACTTTGACTATTTTTGGTGCTCGCTCCTTATGCTGCAGGGGGGCTCCGTGGGACAGCAACGCTCCCCTTTCCCCATCCTCATGGTAAAATCTTTGCCTTAGCTTCTCTCTCCCTTAGTGTATTTTTAAGAGTATTAAACGGTCAGTGGCTAACATGACGATCACCTGATGACGCCATTTTGAAAAATTTGTAATCGTGCCAGGTGAGCCACAAAGCAGGCATTTCTCTCTCATGTGCTAGGGGGCGCTGTGGTGGCAAGGCACCATGCAGAGGGCTGCTGAGGTGTTTCTATTAAACCGTCTTGCCCAAGCGGCTCTCACTGTGGATGAAGTCAGTGCATCACCTAGCAGCAGATGTGTGTTTTAGCAGGTCTTCAGCAGCAGTAGAAGCACTTGAGACCTCTACAACAATCTGATCTTTCTATGGTGTCAGGATGGTATGGATCTGAGAGCTTCCCAGCAGAGTGGATTGGTGTTTTTGTCATGGGCCGTTGGCGTGATCTAAAACATGCTCTTTTTCTCAGCATACGGTGTTGGGCGAGTCTTAAGAGGCCCAGCCGGCGTGGCTTCCGTTCCCCCCCCCGGTGCAGTGCGGAATGGTTCGCAGGTTAGCAGACAGACTCTGCCGTCGTCGGCTCTGTTAACGCGTAAGAATGCAGGCGAAGGAAGCGAGGGAGGTGAGACAGGGCTGTGCTCGTCAAACCACAAGTAATTCTGCATAAGCAACCCATGGGCCTCTCAGGAAATGCATGCATGCTTTGTGACAGAAAAGACTTAATGGTGTGGAAATAGTTACAAATCTGTTGTTTTAGTGAGAGGTCAGGTGACAGAATGGCAGCGGCAGATCTGTGACATGAGTGGTCTCTGACAGAAATGTAAACCACTTTTTTATATGTCCTTATTAGGGGATGATTTTTATCCAAAGAGGTGTTTTTATCCAATTGGGGGTTTAGGGCCCGATGGCAACATCACCCTGCCGGCCCTGGGATGTGAACCAGCGACATTCTGGTCAGTTTGTCTGTCTGTGAGTTAGTGTCTATCCCTCCTACATGAATAATTAACACTTACTGCCTTACACCCGCATAAACCAGCCGCCACTTCATTCAGTTTTGCACAGAAACCACCAGGCCTGGTCTGTATGCCGTATGTCTTCAGCTGCCGAAGCTCTATGCATTAATGAGTCGGCGTATCTAACTCCCAGGCCGTAATGAAGCATTAAAGTGCGACATGGAACAGCGGAGTGAGAGGCCTGCGCGTGGAGGACGATGAGAACACTGGCAGCTCCGTTACTGAACCGAAGGAAGTGAAAGAGGGACACAATGGACTGTCGGTTGTGTCTGCTGGTCCATTCCCAGCCCTGGATGGATTTTACCCTGTAGCTGTAGATGAGGGAGAGCATACAGCTGTGTCGATCCCTCTGCTTGCACTGATATGGCATGTCTTTGGGCATCACTGTCATTTCGCATGGATGCTGTTTAGAAGGACTGTACCAGCGGCCCCGTTGCTTGGCTCTCTGCCCCTAGAAGTGCAGATGAAGGGTAATGCAGAAACAAGGAAGTGAAGTCAGACCAGAGTGAGGGGCCTGGTCTGCCAGGCTCTGACCATCAGGGCTGTTTGCCTGCCTTCCCGCACATGAGGGAACACAGCTGATTGGATGGCATCTGGACAGAGGCACTGGCCACGTTTAGGCACCGTACAGAGCTGATGCATTCTGTGCCCACACTGTGGTTGAATGATCAAGATCCAAGATGAATGCGTTATTGTCATGTGCACAGATTACAGTGTAATAATGGTACTGCTACTACTCATCAAAAGGACCCTATTTGTCCCCGTAATCCATTTCCACTTACCCATCTTGCTCTCCATGACACACAGATACATGCGTAGGTGACAGTGAGCTTCAGTGGCGCCCATGGAGCTGGGGGTTAAGGGCCTCGCTCAAGGGCTCATCAACATGTGACTATTCTTCCAAAGCCAGGCTTAAACCGGCGACCTTCTGATCATAGACACAAAGGCTTACAATGAAAAGTACAATGAAATTCTTCCTTGAATAGACTGTTTGCAGACTACCAAATAAGTGTCAACTGTGCACTATGGTGTTTAGACAGACAGCCAGGTTAGACTTCCCAAACAGAGGTACACAGAGTTCCTGAAATGTCCCTAATGAGGCTGCCTCTGTTTCCTGCCAGCCAGCCGCCCTTCCGTCTCGGACGGGCTGTGGAGCGTGACTGATGTGATCCCTTCCTCCGATAACATCCTGAAGGTGTAGGAACCAGCTTCTGTCTGGCCGAGTTCTTGGAGCAGAACATTCTGCTTTCAGTCTCTTGGCATTTTCCCAATTTCATTGTTCGTTTGCTGTGAGAGAGAAAAAAATTCATTGTATCATTTATCCGGTGTGACCTAGAAACTAAAAAGCTGCTTCTTCTGAAGACATGAACATCAGAGAAAAAACATCTGTCAGGGATCACGAGGGCTTGTGTGTGTTTTTTTTTTCATGTGTGCAATCTTACAAATGAGATTCATTTCATTTCTGTTGTTCAAGCAATCAATGTGAAAGAAGCTGGTTCAATCAGTATGAATATCCAGGAAGACCATCTTGCATGGAATAATAAAATTAATAAATGTGAATTAGCCATGAGGAGTGCAGTGTCCTTGAAGACCTCCTCAGTATCCATGTTTACTTCTAAACCAGCTTGGCCCAGAACATTCATAGGTGGTGGGAGCAGTAAGAGATGGAATGATGGACACATGCCTGAGGTCCCTCCGCAGAAGGAGCGTCATTGTGGCGCCGCCTCAAGCAACCTTCCTATTTGCCTGTGCTAGTGGAGCCTGATTGCTAAGCCTCTAGGGGCCCACAGGGGCCCTGCTTCATTTCAGCTGGAGGAAGTGATTGGAATCAGCAAAAGTTATGGTCTTTAATCACAAGAGCTGCTTCAAACCACAAGTATGCAGTAATTACTTAGTTTACCTCAGTGACTGGTCAGGGGCACAGTAAATGGGGAGGAGGTTATGTCCGCAGACCTCCCCTCCTTTTCTTCCACGAAAATAATTAAGAGGATGTTCCTTATCTTTTACTATGGATGTAGCGTACCTAACGTAGATTATATTTTTGTCATATGTATCAGTTATTGCCTTTATGTTTAGTTGTGAAACTGCACCCTAAACAGTATTGGTCTTTCTTTATATAATGAAAACTGAATTATTTTAAAATTATTTTTTAAATCTTTCTTACAATGTATTCATTCATGACGTAACTATTGCACACCAATCTGGCGATAACTCAAAAACGATCCACAATTTCTTGTTCCTCTCACGCATCTTTGTGTAATCTTGGTGTAATTTTTGATCAATCCCTGATCGATCGGGTTCATCTTCTGCTGTCAAAAGTATCGATTCTGTCATGTATAAAACGGATCAATACTCATTGTCCATGGTATCGATTCTACAGCCTGCACTTCCAGTTGACTCGCGGGCTGGCATCGCGTATGCTTAGACTTGAGAGCTGTCTCGTGCAAGGGGTGTTCCTGAGATGACTGATTCAGATGCGTCATAGATTTCGCCACTGAGCTTAATCGATGGGGTGCATCCGGAGCGGCTGTGGAAATGCTTTGTGTTTGTGCCAAAAAGGCGGTGAACCGCAGGACATGCAAGCCTGTGTGCAAGTCGTGCCATCGCACATTATTGACAAAGCAAGCACACACCGTGAATTTAGCTAAACGCTTGAAATACAGACACGCGACGCAGTAAACACAGTTTAGAGGGATAGGTATCTTGTGTTAAATATTAATCTGCACGTTGCAGTTAAAGTAGAGATGTGACGTGCATTTTTTTAGTCTGTTAAACATTTGCGCATTAAGACAACGGTCTGCAGTTATTTTTACCTGTGGGTTGTATTCCGCTTCGTGAGATCGTGTTGATTACTGCTGATCATTCAGATACAAACTTTTACAATCATGACATTGTTGAAAGTGTTTGTGGTTTGAGACACAAGATAAATGTCTATCTGTTCTATTATGCATTGCAATAAAATAAAGTAACATCTATTTTTAATAGCGTTTATTTGCTGCCGATGAATGTCTCTGAACGCACGATTACAATACATGATGCACTTGTGCTTTGACTGACAGTGCAACGCAAAGGTTTTTTTTTTGATATAGTAACATGAGTTTACAAAAGGTTGTAAAGTTTTTCCTTCACAGGAGAACTGCAGTTTAAATAATTTTAGATTGAGTTATATACTGTAATGAAATGGAATGAATGGAAAATGGTATCAAATTTAAATACTCTACTTGGTATCTTATCAAAGCTTGAACTTTTGGTATTGTGATAACACTAGGTGCCCTTGTAGCCTAACGGATAGGCTCTGGGCCCACAGGGGCCCTGAGTGTGACAAGTGGGTACAGAGGTTGGATGGATGGATTGGACAACACTAAGTTCATCCACCTGTAGAAGCAGTGGAGCTAGTCGTGGGTGATCGAGTGCATTTGATGTGATCTTCTGGATTGTAAAGTAAGCAGTTTATGAAAGAGGCTGTGGTGTCTGGTTCTCAGAGGTTCCTGCATGGTTAGAAAGCCGGCAGGGGTGCATTTCCTGAGGACGCCTCTGTCTCTGGCTGTTCAGGCTGAATTCACAGGGCTTTGTGGTCGGTGTTTAGCATCACAGCACTCCGAGTCACACAGTCCTGCCGTCACTCCCAGCCCAGTGTGCATCTCTTGGCCTCGAATCCGGGGCTCTCCTCCTGTCCACCACTGCCAGTTTCTGGCTCCCAGCTGCAAAATCATGGCATCTGTGAACCCCCCCCCTCACTGTTGAGCTGAGTTTAATTCTTAGTTTCAGTGGTGTGTTTTATACTTTTTTGGGGGGGGGGGGGTTCAGGCTGCTGTTTATTATGTACCCATTTTTCAATTCTCATGTGATGTTTATGGTAGGGGCGCTTGTAGGAATTTCACATACACAGATATGTTCTGAGGGCAGAATGAAAAATGATTTATCTATCTGAACCAATCAGATTATACAGGAGGTAGAGGATAGAGGAGGTGGGACCAAGAATCTGATTGGTTCGGCCTACCCCCTGTAGTTGCGTGGACCCACCTCTTCTGCAATCTGTTTGGTTATCTCACTGAACCAATCATTTTTCCTTCTGCCCTCAGAACACATTTGCGGAAGTAAAACTCCAAGAATGCGTGTAACAGTACAGTTTCAGTATTTTTATATTTAAGAACAAAATTAAAACACATCACTCTTTAATTAAACACTTTATTTTTCCATGTAATTATACATTCAGAATAATGGCAGCACGACTAACTAAGCCTAATTTATGTCTCTACTGTGTGAAATCAAGGAGAAAAGGTGCTTCATAATTTTGATAACCTGTGGGTGTTTTGTCTGTTCTATTTTAAAATAACAGTGTACCTATTATGTCCAGTACCTGTATAGGTAATATAAAATTAATTTTCGGAAGAAAACGTTTTGAATAATCTTATTTTTATGAAGAAAAAAAAAATTATTTGACAAGAACATATATGAAGTTAAGTATGTCACTGTGTTGTATAATAAAATTTAAATTCTAGCTTTCAAAAATATGATGATCCCAGTGTTTTAGATTTTTCTGGAGAAACACTGCACCAGTACATATAGGAAAATGGAAAATGACAGGCATACTGGGATCACATAATTTTGCATGTTGTTGTTTTGCTGCTGTGTCCTGCAGCCTGTTGTGTTCTGTTTGTGTGACACCATGGAAGAGGGTGACCAGCCGTGGAGGGAAAGCCAGTGTAACTGACATCTCCGGTGCTCCAGAAAGATTGACGTTTTGTTGTCCCTGTCGTTTGTTCCTTTCTTGTACCTGTTGATCTTTACTCCAGGAAGATGAACATCAAGGGTTTATATTTGGTTATGGAGAGTAGGGGCCTGTCACTGCTGATGCTGTGGGAACGTATGATTTTTGGAGTGCGGGGGGTGGGCGGTTTGGGGCTGAAACTAAATCTACATCCTTGATGCAGGTAATAAGTTTTTTTTTTTACTTCTCGATGAGGACAGAGGAAAATGTTAAGGACATTTTCCATGGCTGCCTATCAGGTACAGGGTCACAGCAGGAATACCTTGGCCTAGCATCTGGATGATGCTGTACTGTCAGGATGCGTCACGCTCCATTGGCTGAAAATGTTCTTTCCTTCCCTTGGTGGCACCTTTTAGAATGCATGTGCGAATGTGTCCCCATCAGCGGAAGGCTCTCTCTGTTCCGTATGGGATGTGACCTGAGGGCCTGCCGGTGCTCTGCTTATGGTCTGTGTGGGGTCCGTGATGTTCACACTCAGTTCATTGTTTTCCTAGCTGGTCGGTGGCCAGTTTGACCTGGAGATGAACTTCACCGTCCAGGAGCCAGATGGCGTGTCCTGCATGGTGGAACTGCTGGACAGATGTGAGCCTGACTGCCAGGCAGAGGTATGGAGCACTGTGACGGCCATGCTGAAGAAGAGCGCCTTCAACTTGCATGCATGTGCTGCCGCGGGCCTGACGGAGCTGCTGCTGGTTCGCCTCACCCAGGCCAACTCCGCTGTCGTCGGTATGTAGGTCGTCACCCACACCTGGATGTGGACCTGAGGCCAGGGTGGTCCTCGTGAGACCCTGAATCCCAGTTTGAGCATTACTGTAGTAGGTCGGCTTCAGATAGTGAGGTACCTTCTTAGCAAGGCTGAGCCCATCTTCTGTGAGCCATGGAAGTTGGCTTGAGGGGCTTCATCATTCCTTCTCACATCATCTTGCACAGTAGATTGCATTTCAGAGAACACTTAGCTGGTTACTGGTTTGATATTGGTTTGATATTGCGTTAGTGGTGTTGCTTGACCTTCCTCTCTTGGTAGTTACCCTTCTGTGAGATCCTGCACACTCCACTGCTGCTGTAAGTTGCCAGTGGTCTTTAATATTAGATGTTTCAACCACTTCACACTCCAAGATATTTAACTGGCTGCTGGTTACTCTGTGACGAGTCTCCCGGCCTGGTTTGTTACTCTGTGACGAGTCTCCCGGCCTGGTTTGTTACTCTGTGACGAGTCTCCCGGCCGTTTGATTTGCAGAGCCACTGATTGATGTGCTGGCAGTTCTGACCCGATACAGCATCACTGTCAAGGAGCTGAAGCTACTGTTCAGCAAACTGCAGGGGGAGGACGGCTTGTGGGTACGTCTGCTGGGACGCGGTCAGTCGCACTTGTGGAGAAGGCAGCCGACATGGCAACCAGATGGGCTTGGCCGCATGTGTTTGTTGACGACTCTGCCGCGTGTCGCCCTCCTGTGCAGCCGCCGCATGCGTTGCGGCTCCTGTCCGTCCTGAAGAGCATGCCCTGCCGGAGTGGGCCAGACTCCTTCTTCAGCTTCCCAGGAAAAAGTGTCTCGGTGGGTGGGCGTCCTCTCTTTCTCTACCAATGAAATGCCACGTCAGGCATGTGTCAGGTCCTGGTTCGGATGTTTCACAGAGGATGAGCGTTACAGGTGGTCAGGTTCATGCCTCACAGGGTTCCTCTCAAATGGCACCGGCTGCTCGCCAGGTTAAGAAATGGCTGCCTGTTCCTGTACAAGCTTTAAGCTGGGATATGCTGGCGTTTAGCTCCGGAGCCTCACATTGATATCACTGCCGTGCATCCAGGTGTTTTTATGGCTTAAGTAGATATTGAGGACATATATTCTTTATGATAGAAAGCATGTTTCAGACTAAAACTATTTTTATTTTTGAAATTTAGATGGGGGCAATGGAGGGGCTTGCTTGGTTGGTGCTCTCTGCCTATAATGTTTCTGTTGTTGGTAAAAATATTTTTGCTAAATCGGTGGAGGAGCTGATTCTGCATGATTAATCAAAGGGAGAGTCTCCAGCTCTGCCTTATACACAGTAATCTGCTGTTTGGCCACATCAGTAGAGCGGGAACCTGGTGCAGGTTTTGGGGGCCTGAGCTAACACCAGCATGGACACTCAGGTGTCGCCCATTAAACTGGCTGTTCCAAGTTCCCCGAGGTGGGCGGAGTCTGTGTGTTGGCCAGGCCCTTGGATAGCCTACGCGTTAATCCATCCCTGGTGGCTCTGATTGGCAACCCCCACCCCAGGCCATAGCTCTGCCCCCCATCGCCAAGTGGCCTTACCAGACTGGCTTCACCTTCCACACCTGGCTGTCCCTGGACCCAGCAACCAGCATCAGCGCCCATCAATACAAACCTCACCTATACTGGTATGTCCCCTTTGTGAACAAACCCTCCAATTACACGGCATTAGTGTCCTCTTTTTATACACGCTCATTATGAGTTATTCTGTGCCGTTGCTTTTCCTTTGGCATGGTAGGCTGTGCCTGGCTGCCCCATATCCAGATGATAAATAATTTCTGATGCATAAGCATGGAAATACCTTGCAGATGGATATTTTCTATTGTTTTAAAAAAGTGCAGGCATTTCAGTGACGCTTGGGTGTCAGTGACCTCCTGGAAAATCTTTTCAGCTTCCGCACCAGCAGGGGGCTGGGGTACTCCGCCCACTTTGAGGGGCACGGCCTGATTGTCACCTCGCTCAAGGCTAAGGGGCAGAGCTCCCAGCACTGCATGAAGTATGACTTCAAACCGCAGAAGGTGAGAAGCTCCTCTGAGGGGGGGGGGGGGAAGTTCCAGTACAGTGACGGGAAGCATATGATTATGAGGCTTTGCACACCATGAGCTCAGAAGCCATGTTTGAGATGAGAGCAGTGTGTCTGTGCTTCCAGACCTCATCCTGTCCATGCAGATACACTCTGTGCCTCATGGCTCAGTCTTGGGCCCATTCTACTGTTGCTCATGTCCCGTGTGACATCCCACCTGTGTTTCAGTGGTACATGCTCACGATCGTGCACATCTACAACCGCTGGAGGAACAGCGAGATCCGCTGCTACGTGGACGGGGAGATGGTGTCCTGCGGGGAGATGGTCTGGCTGCTTAGCACCAGCGATGTGAGTGCGTTCCCATGTGCTCTGGGCCAGCATGGCTCAAAGACCTGGAGTAGTCCATTTTAAACCCTGGGGGGGGGGGGGGGTGTGGGGGGGTGTCTTCACA
>JAODUD010000015.1:5287958-5317327 GCA_026784285.1 Stomatorhinus walkeri | reverse complement strand
TTTCTTTTCTCTGAAAGCAAATCCCTCTTTCGGGGGGAGGGGGGGGCTTCCTCTGGTACGAGCCATGCGGAATACAAATGAAGCCACGTTTCTCAGCTTGATCGTTTAGTGGGGTGCGTACAGGCGGTGGCGTTGCCATGGCAGCAGGGTGCCAGGCAGTGCTCTGCAAGCGGGCGGGGGAGGGCCGCGATAATTACCCATGCAGAGGCACACCTAAATTGGAGCATCGTCACAGCAATGCTCACTTTCGTGAGGGGGGGGGACGTGGGCCTGGTGCCCCCCTTCCCCCACGACTCTGTGTTATTACGCTCATCCATTGAGGGGAGGCTGTCAGACCCTTCCAGAACTTTTTATTTAAAGCCCTTATCCGTACTGGTTCACAGCTGGGTGGAGGGGGGGTTATAGGTTGGGACCTATGTGTAAAAAGAGCCTATGGCCAGTTTGGATGCAGCAGTGTGCCTCTTGGACTGCAGGACTATCCAGGGTCATCCCAGATAAACACACTCAGGGCAGGAATTGAACCTACAGTCCTGGAGGTGTGAGGCTTCAGTCATATCCACCTGGTATGCATCAATTCATCAAAATTACATAGCACAACAATTTACAAGATAAACAGGGGTCGCTTAATCACTGCGTTAGAGTCTACCTATAACCTGAGGGGAATCGGAGGCGAGCAGACTGTCGTGCCAGCCACCGATCACAGGACACACTCCTGATAAGACTGAGGAGGACTGAACACATGTGTGTTCAGCTGCAGACCACAGACCCTCATGATTATCCCTAACACAGGCGGAGCTTCTAGCTAAAATGTCTGTAGATTAGACTGGCTTTAAAAATATATTTAGTGCTTTTTTCGATTGTCATTAAATCCCCAGTGAGATCAGAGCTTGTTCCTTCTAGCGCTTGGAGTTTCTCTTCGCAGACACCTCAGCACTGTGTCACTGTGTCACTGCAGAACAAACCTTATGTTGGAAACTTCAATTCACTGGGTACTTCACATTTCAGAGGCTTTAGGCAGTAAAAGGCAGTTTCAGGAACCTGAGACGGGTCCTAAATGCTAGAAGGGAATGATACAAGCGATAGATTCATGCTGTGGCCTGATCCTGCGAGTGCGGGTTAAACCTGGCTGTGGCAGTATACCGCAGAAAGGGGGCAGCAGCGAGCACCCAACACTGCCAGCCCTCATTGTTCTCCCGTGAAGGAGACCATGAGCACGGACTCCCCACTGCATGAATGACACTGTAGCCACTGCACTGCAGAGGGATGGGGCCAGAAGGTTCTGTGGGACCTCAATGCTGGGCCACTACTCTGCATGAAATGGGAGTGTCTTCAGGGGGTGTGTTGGCAGCATGGGGCGGGGCAGTGATACAGACTGAGCCGTGTGATTATCATCAGCATTACTGGTCTCACTGCTAATTATTACCCTGGCAACCTGGGCCTGTAGAGAGACAGGAGTGTGAATTAACAATGAATCAGCCTCATTCTGATAAAAATTACACTGAAGCCTCAATCAGACTGACTGCTACGACAGACTGAATAAAGACTGAGAAGCAAAGACAGACTAAGCAAAGACCAACCCACTACAATAGACTAGGTAAAGACCAACCCATTACGACAGACTGAGTAAAGACTGACCCACTACAACAGACTGAGTAAAGACTGACAAGCAAAGACAGACTGAGCAAAGATCAACATGCTACAACAGACTGATAAAAGACCAACCTGCTATGACAGACTGAGCAAAGACCGACCCACTACGATAGTCTGGGCAAAGACCGACCCGCTACAATAGATTAGGTAAAGAACGACCCGCTATGACGGACTGAGTAAAGGCTGACAAACAAAGACAATCTGAACAAAGCCCGACCCACTATGATAAGCTGAGCAAAGACCGACCCACTACAATAGATTAGGTAAAGACCGACCCACCATGACGGACTGAGTAAAGACTGACACGCATTGACAGTCTGAACAAGCAGACTGAGTAAACACAGACGAGCTACAACAGACTGAATAAAGACCAACAAGCAGGATTTGTGCGTTAGATTTACCCGATAGTCCACTTCCCTGACTGGTTGGAAGCTTCAGGAATCCCCGTGACTGCACCTCACACTTTCCTCCACCCGCCCCCACAGCTTACAGGTTTTATATAGAGTGTTTACAGTAAAAGCCACTTACAGGGAGCCATTATCGCACGTTATTCATGGGCGATGGCACAGAGCGTCCCCCTCCCAGGGTGCCAGGCCCCACCCTGTGTCCCAGCTCTCTGTCACCCTCATCTCAGAGGGGTTTTTTAGTGAAACTTGTAGATCTGCCCTGCAACAGTTAGAATTTTCTGGAATTTTGTTGTTTTCCCTCTGCAGGAAATATATTGCAGACATATAGACACACACGCATATATTTGATCAGGATTAAATTAAAAACCTAAAGGATTCATGTTAATTATGCTTTTATAAACAATGTTCCACTTCAGAAACATTGTTTAAATATATAATTTTGAAATGAGCACTTATCTGTGAGACTGTTGCAGATGTACTTCTGGAGTACTGGAGTTTCAACACCACATGCAGATTTGACCCCATCACCCACCCCAAACACACAGATATCCTGGAGGACACAGTGAAGCTTAACATAGCATCATGACCCCGGTTGTCTCGACATCACATAAGGAATACCATACACTATGAAGCTGGAACGGTCACAAAGGCACACTAACCCTGAGAGGAAGCTTCCCCGACAGCAAAACTGTGCTAAACAGCGGCATTTCCATGCCAATATATGAGGTCGTGGCCTTCAGCTCCTCCGATGTCATTTCCTGTCCCTGCTCTGGACTCATGCTAATTGAGATGTGGAATCTCTGGTAATTTAATAAAAGCAGATGAGATGATACTATGGGCCGGGTTAAGGAAGCCGGAAGCGTAGCGGCAGAACATGCTCACACCCTGGGAAGTTCACACACAGACACACACCCTCTAAATGAAGCCCCGGACCAGTTAGTCTTCCTGGAAATACTGTGACCTCGCAGCCAAAAGCTGGCTTACAGGCAGATGGGTAACGACGGTCCCCCCTCCCAGCCTGACTGTAGCCGGTATGCCCCGAAGGATCAGGGCTCTGCCGTTTTACAGGTTTTCTGAATGTACTGTGTTCTGAAGGTACTAGCAGGACTGCTGTGCGGTTTAGACCATTTTTAAAAAATCCAAACAAACCCTACATAAAAGTCACCCAGGTCGAGATGCACACACTCAAGTTTTATTCTAACCATTTTCCATGTGACAAAAGTAATTATGGAACACTGACATGGTAGCCCGCTCAGATCATGGCAGGTGACACCAATGATTTAGGGACAGGCAGCTATATGAGTGTACAGCTGTTCGGACAGCGAGAGGTCCAATCCCCATCACCCTGCTTAGGCGTGAGCGGTAATCAGGTTGCCTCTCAGACCTCGGACAAGCGAAGGGCGTCAGCCGTTAAAAAGCTTCTAAATTACAGCACAGGCCTGACAGGCTGCAACCATCAGCAGCAGTGTGTCTGAGAACGAGCTGAAATCGCACGGTCGCAATGGGAAAGGTGACACCCAGAGCCCACACGGGACGCTGCGCCGAGTCACCGCTTCAGAGGGCTTCTGGGAATGATTCTGAAGAACCGCGTCTAGCCATCAGAGATCACGCTGGGTTGGTATGTCTGAATTTTTAAGAGTCAGAGCTCACTAACGTCAGCTTTAGACATCAGGCAGAAATCGTTCAAAAAAGCAAATATTAATTAGCGAAATGGCAAACAACCAAAAGAGTGCATTACGTTACCCGGCTAAAATACCTAGCCAGCCTTTGTTTACACTGTGGGAGCTGAGGAGGGACTTTTATCTGAGTCCCCCTATGGCCTTGACGAGCCGTCCTGCTAACGCGTGACAGCGGGTTTCTTTACATGCTCATATTAGTTTATCTGCACCAGTGAAATCGGGCATCATGAACAGAGGTGGGTATTTCAGGTCCAGACTGTAAAGGTCCAGACTAAGATTTTGCTTAAACCAACCAGCTGAGTATAAAGAATCACAGACAACTCAACTAGTTGGGTGAAACAAAATTTTGGTCTGGACTCTTACTCTCCGGATCTGAACTACCAATACCTCTGTTCATGACCCATTGTAGGTGGGACCACTCAGAGCTGTCAATCACAGGCCCGTTTCACTCAATAGGAAGCAGTCGTGGTTGCCTGGCTGCAGATGCTCCCATCACTAACATAAGCTCCCTTTAGGCAGAAACCTGATTTTCAGCAAGGGGTGTAATCCCCCCCCGGCAGTCTGGCAGATTCGGGCTTTACCTGCTTGCCATCCAGGGTGTAGAGTCGCTTGACAGGCCCCGAGTCCAGCTTGATGGCCTCGGTGATGTCGGCCAGGACCTGCTCGAAGGAGTGGGCGGTCTTCTTGTTGAGCAGCACGCGCACGGCCTTTCGGGGCTTGACGCCGCCGCGGATCACGGTCACCAGCTTGGGCTTGATGAAGTCCTTGGTGTCGCGCGGCTTGCTGCGGGGCGAGCCTGGGCTGGCGCGGGGTTTTGCCCCCCCCGCCTTCACGTTCACCGACCAGTTGGGGTTGGTGTTCTGGGCGTAGTCCACCTTGCGATATGACTCATTGGAGGCACAGACGTAGCTCTCACCTGCAGAGAGAGAGGAGTAGTACATCCACTACTATACACATGACCGTGTAAGCTGCAGTAAGACCTCAGTGAAAACTCTCAGAACCTGATAGCACTAAATACCCACAGATGCTCCCACAATATAAGGACTATATCAAGCGGTACACCACTGTGGAAGTTCTGACGGATACCAATAACTGATATATTTGCGTCTCATATTACCCATAATCAGCGGCAAAAATTGTCGAGTTTGCCGGTGCTGATTAGCAGAATGACGAAATGACGTTACATCTTTTTTTATTTGGTGGAAAAATGAAAGATCGATCTGCTGACCAGAATTATTAATCGATTAAAAACATGCCATAAAACCATCTCGCGGGCTGATACTTTGTGACCCTCTTCTGAGCAGCAAATAAGCCAACAGAACCCTTCATCCTCCGCTGTGGAAAATGGCCGATCGTCCAATGGGATCATGTCCATTATTTCAATAGTTGTGTCTTTAGCTCTGGTGCTGATGACTCTGAATATCGACCGAGATTGACTCATCAGACTGATGCCAATGCCCTGATTTTAACAAACATTGCCGAATACAGATACGTTAACTGATAAATCTCTATGTCACATTCATGGAACCATATCACAAGTTTAAAGCCAATATGATCTTAGGAAAGAGCAGCCAATGAGAATAAAGGGCATCATTTTATTGAACGATATTCTAGAGATCCTTTCCTCCTTCACATAGCATCTCAATTCATTGTCTATTTAATAATGCATTAAAAAGCAAAGTCTCTCACAGTTTGCAAGCTTTAAAATACTAATTAATGTGACACAGAGAGAACGACCCATGGATCTCAGAGTCTCAGAGACACCAAGAAACTGTTTTAGGGTTAATTGGACACAGAGGGAAGGATTCACAGATCTCAGAGACATCCAGGCTCCCTGAAAGGAGAGCTGCGGGACTGCGAGGGTCACAGGACGGACCCGCATGCCGCCTCGTAAGCCCTTGCTGAGGACAGCCGCAGAACCTTCCAGAGAAATGGCCTGGCTTCAGCTCAAAACAGGTGTGTCACGGAGAAGCGGATGAAAGCAAAGAAAGGCATTCCACAGAAGGGACACCTCACTGTCTCCAGCAGGAAGGCGCAGGAACACATCTGGCGAGTGAGGAAGACCACATGTGGAGGGCCATCTACTGAGAGCATCTGCGTCGTAGTAAAACTGTAATTAATCCAGACAGCCTCAACCGGTAATGACTGAGACGAATAAACACTGGAACAATAATCAAGTTATACACATCACTCATGTCAAAACTGTACAGTTACTATAGGTTCTTTTTGCTGCTGTGAAACACGTGATGAACACATGAGGACTTAATGCATATGGGGGGGGTGGGGGAATGTGCAAAACACCTGGCAGGACATTAACGTAAAGGACATGGTGAGGAGCAGGGCCACCCCTGTGGCTTCAGAAGAGCTCCAGTCCTTCTTGGAGAGAGTCCTGTGCAATGGGGCACTAGACTGTCCTTCGAAAGGAGGAGCCTACAGTTCAAGGACGGGTGAAGAACTTGGAGATCTGCTCCGCTCTCAGAACTTCCCATAGAGGATTAATGCTGTTTGGAGCCAGTGTTTGGAAAGGTCATGGAAGACGTCCGACTGGCCGACAGGTGAAACTCCTTCGGAATCTGTTTAGCAGTGAGTATGGGGGCATTGTGGTGAGGGTGCAGTGTCTTCACCACAGAGGGCATCAGACGGTCTCCTATTCCTTAGCTGTTGTATAACTGTGGAGAAATGACCATCAGACACAATGGCTTCCAGAGGATGGCTGACAATAGCAGACACTGGGCTTCCTTGCCCTTTCTCCAAATGTAAACCCACCCAGATGCAGGAGAAAGGGTGGTAAGCGCTCCTCAGACCTTGTTACCGCTTTACGCTGCCTGGAGGGGGGTGGGGGGCTCCGGACTTCGTACACCTAACTCGTGGCTTAGGCGTGTGGGGGTGTGGTTTTCCCCTACTCATGGTAAATAATTACGTAGCTTTTGTAACATGCACCTACGATATTCTGGCCTCTTGTTGCTCTGAAAACCCGTATATCAAAGTGCCGTTCCTCAGCTGTCCATTATGGCTGACGCCTACTGACAGCTGGCCCCCAGCCTAACATAAGACCTCAGTAGCTGAGTCTGTAAATCCGATTTACTCACTTCTGATTAAACTCCTTTTCCATGTGGCATTTTATTTTGTCCACCCCGCCATAAATAATGGCAGATATTACTTATACTAACTGCTGCTCAGGTTAATTCTTGTTATCTCCACTGAACAGCACAAAATATGCACAACATTTTAAGTGCTCATGGAACGCTTCAGACTGCAAAGAATGGGAAACAAATCTGAGCATTAAAAATAATCATAATAAAAAATTCATAAAATAATCATAATAAAAAAAATCTCCCGCACTTTCTGCTTGAAGGACTCCTGACATTTCAATACCTGATATTATTTCCTTAATGAATGTCCCTTGTCAATGCTAGCAAAAGGACACCAAGACAAAGCCTCCTGTAATCTCCTGTCCCATTTACATCGTACAGTGAGACACCCCATCGTAGAGTCACAGTCTGTGCACATGCCCCTGTGCAGCCCCCGAAGGCTGGGGGGGGGGACGGTCCCGTCGGTCCGCGTGAAACTCCGCACGTGTCTGACGCCTCCAGGTTTCCGAAAGATCTCCACCGTGGTTTTCATTCACCGGCTTTGGGTTAGTTCATTATTTAAGGCTCCGCCCTCCCTGCACGCTAATGAGAGGCACCGAGGAAGAGCCCCCTCCTGTGTGACGAGACATGAATGACAAATCCCACGAAGCAGCGGTGCTGAAAGGCAAATCAGCACAAGCTAACCGCAGCCTCATTAGGAAACACCAGGTAGGGCGATGGCGGTAACGCCAACTATCCCCGCCCCTTGGCACGATTTCCATGGCAGAGATCACACTGAAAATCCGTCTCTATTATTTCGCTTAATTTACATGAACTAAGTGTAATGCACAATTGATTATGGTCGTGAACGGGGTCAGAACATTTAAACGAGATGTGCCAAAAATATGCGATGAGCCAACAGATGAAACACAAAAGGCCGGGATGTTACACGTGAGGAATCTGCATGAGATGGTGCCATGTGAAGCCAGTAAGGCATGAGAGCAGCGGAGAGGCGAGGCTGCGGTGTCCCCCAAAGCCACCGCCGGGATGTCACCGCCATGGGGCCGTCACACGGTGACCCATCACCCTCATCAGGCACAGAGCCGGGGGGTTAGTAACAGGCGGTGCATCCAACAGGCAGGCCGATCAAGACCATGAGCTCAGAAGGACGCGCTGCGCGCCAGTGTTAAGAATGCAGTCAGCGACACCCTTGTTTTAAAGGCGACCCGATGCCATGCGCCGAGGGACGATGTCAGTGACCATACCTTCTACGAAATCGTCCAGGCTGGTTATCTTGCTTGTGCCATCCAGCGTGTAGATACAGCGGACGCCCTGGGGCAGGCTGCTGCTGTCCGACAGGGATTTGGTAAGCTCCATGAGCAGCGCGCTGAAGGACCTGAAGCGGTCGCCGGACACCGCGTACGGCAAACCCTTGAAGTATCTGTCCCCATTGCGGTAGAAGCGCACTTTCTTGGCCTTCTTCTCCGAGCTGAGAGCCTGCAGGGTCCGCGTGCGGTAGAAGCTGCAGTTGGCGCTGTGCGCCGGACTCGGTACCAAGCTGCTGCCCCTGGATCCAGCCTGCGAGCCCGAGCCGGTCCGGCGTGAAGCCCGCTGCACCTTGTCCCGCTCGTCAAAGTGCTCCAGTTCTATGGCTGACATTATTGCTTACTGGGGAGAGCGGTATTTGATTAATGGTTTCTCCCAGCTATGTGGGTACAGCCCCCTTAAGCAGCCCAGTCTGACGGACGGGATCACCGGGATCTGGGGTATCCGCGTCGCATTAGGAGATCGGCGCTCACACGTCAATGCACATCTTGCTCCTCGCTAATAACAGACGGAATGATGCCCCAATCATGCAAATGATACAATGCATCCACCGGGCGTAGAGCAGCGTGAAACCTGTTCATACCTACAAAAAAAAACATAAATTCCTCAGTACAGCCCTCCAAACTGCAAAAAGAGGCAAATTCAAAATGCACAATTTATTTATCAGTCTGGAAAAGCTGCAGCCGTCATCGGATGCATTAAATATTGTGTCTCCAGCCTCTTCAGGTATTTTTTGGAAAGAGGAGGCTGCGCATATTGACTGACAGCTGCTTAAGCCGCGGACGCAGCCGCCTCAACCAAGGCACACCATTCCCGCAGCATATCCTTTCTTTGTTGTATTTTTTCCTCGTAGAAATGCAGAGTCCGGGTGAAACGATGCCTAGGGCTGCTGGAAACTAGCAGGAGGAGCGGTTCGCCGAAGCTCCCAGCCTGGCAGCACAGTCAGCCGAGCCGGATCGCCGGGTAAGCGGCGGGGAAGACCGGCATCTGCGGGGTCCTAAAGACACACCCACGCTGACTGCATGGCGTCCCTGCTCTAGCAGGATGCACATATTGTCAGTCTGAAAGCCTAGACTGTGAAGCACAGATGCACCGCAGTGTGTTTAAACATTCACAACGTTACCCGGATGGCTCAGTGTAGGACTGGTGACTTAAAACGCTTATTTTTGAGGGCGATTCCTTCTCTCCTGCGGACTCAGCACAAGACAGGGGCGTGAACTTTATAACATAAACATAAGGTTTACATACGCCTTCTTCCAATAAGGAAAAAGGAGGGGGAAAAAATCATCCCCAGCGCCAGTTTCAACACAATAGGGCAAATACAGCAATATTTGCGAAATATTTGCCAAATACGGAAGGTGAGGAACTAGATTAACAAACAAAGCAAGAAATAAAAAGCAACGAATGCAAACCGTTCAGTATCTCGAGGTCTGCTTTCAAGGTTTGTAACCCCCAAAATGATACCATCTCAACCTTTATGTTATGATTGAAGGGGTTTGTCAACACTTCACATCAAAGTACCTGCATGGGGGTGAATAATGAATCAAACGGAGGACACGTGTCCACCTGCAGTGTCTCGAGGCCCCGGAATGCGGCCCGGTCGATGCCCATGCCGAGCGGAGAGAGGAGCCGCAGCTCGCCGGTCCCCGCAAAAAGGAGCGTCTGTCACACTGACCCACGCAGGCCTTACGACGTTACATTATTTATTACTGTCTGACAGCCGTATGCCATAATGTAGGGATTCCTGTAAATCAGCCATAGTCAGGTCCTGCCATAAGCCTATACTGCCCATGAAAGGCGTAAATGTGTTAAAATCCTGCACTGACTCAAGGGAAAGGAAACGTTCGACAATTACCGTGTTGCTATTCATAGCTCTCTCGGTGGCTCATACAACCACACGACTCAATAAGTCAGTAACTAGCTTATAAATATTCTCGCAAAAGCTATAGGTTATATATATATATATATATATATATATATATATATATATAAACACTTTTTACATTAAAATATTGTGCAATTTATGATTCACAAAAGTGTGACGTTAGAATGAATGCGTGACCGCCAATTAATTACCCAAATGTCATGGTTGTCATGAGAGCGGTTACAATTGGTCCAAAAATCTGTGCTGCTGTATACAGCAATTCACATTACTGTCCACATTCAGTTAGTCGTATTTGACTTCTTTGAGTACTTGGGTTGTCTAGTAAACTTTAAAAGCATATCTCATACCTGCCCAACTCTAGTTTGGTTTCATTTGATACAATCTTGCGCTCAAATGAATTACAAAGACTCTTGCGCGGTCGGGGCCCGTATAACCGGATTTATGGAGTTTTACTGCCATCTACTGGTAGAAATGTATGTGCACGTTAAAGAAAAGACTGGAATGCAGATGACTAGTTATTTGTTGTTCCTGTAAGAAACTGTAGTCAGACACGGCTTGTTCTGTAGCTTCATGTTCTCCCCGTGTGACACTTTTCTCTAGGTGCTGTAATTTGCTCCCACAGTCTGAAAATGTATGATTTTATAGACTGAAACCAGTGACCCATAGTGTGTGTGTGTGTGAGAGAGAGAGAGTACTGCATATCAGGGTGTACCGATCCTTATGGGGACAAGTTTCCCCATAACCCAATAAGGTTAAGGAACTGCGAAGGATATAGCCATACAGGTCAGAGTAAGTTAACTCATTCAGTGAAACAGGCAGCTGCCCGGGGCTCCAACGTCTGAGGGGTTGCTGACTTAGCAAACAGCTGATTTTACTTACGTGCAGACAAAATGAAACTGACTGGCTCATGCCCCTGGGAGTATTAGCACCTTCTGCAGTGTCGACACGGAGCAGCTTAGTGACGTATGACGCGCTCTGCAGTGCAGACACAGAGCAGTTAAGTGACATGATGATGATGATGATGATGAAGAAGAAGAAGTATTTATTAAATGGTTATTATACAGTATTGTATATTATTATTGTAAAGGACAGATGGACCAAGTTGTTTGGCACATGAATGAATAATGAAAAATCACCAGATGGCTTTATTGCACTCATACCACACACATACACACAGACACACGTCTGGTAAACATATCTTTATGGGGACTGCTCATTCATTTCTATGGGAAAAATGCTAACGCTAACTATTACAACCTTAACCCCTACCCA
This sequence comes from Stomatorhinus walkeri, assembly GCA_026784285.1. Taxonomy (NCBI): domain Eukaryota; kingdom Metazoa; phylum Chordata; class Actinopteri; order Osteoglossiformes; family Mormyridae; genus Stomatorhinus; species Stomatorhinus walkeri. Next base: position 5,306,037 of record JAODUD010000015.1, on the reverse strand, counting down.
GGCCTAACCGTACCCATAAGTAACCAAGCATAATACAAGGGTTTTTGCATTTTTAGTCTTTTCATTGCAGTCAGAGATTTTCATTACACTGAGCGTTCCTTTATGTGTCCCCATAAGGTATGGTTTACCTGCTCACACACACACACACACACTACCCACTGTGCTACTCCTAACACACACAGCGGGCACTCAGACACACCACTATTTACCACAAATAATAATAAACACTGCAAGACATTATGATACATACAACAATGGCACAACTGACGCGTACTGTACGCGACTCTTTACGTTATTAGTTTGAACCCATCTTGAATTTTCCCGGACTTTGACCTTTTGAGGGCTGTATCTTCACATGAGTAGCACCTGTGGCAATCAGATGGTGCTATGGCTCAGGTTTTCCTGAGTGGCCCGTAGTTTGCATTCCCAGACCTGATTAGCTGGGGGATTTTAAGGACAAGCGTGGTTACAGCATGTCACGTTATTGCGTTTTTAATCTTTCAATTATGTTACATAATTGCACTTTGTATTTTCTGCCCTGAGCAGGATCATTCGTGATGGATGTGCTGAGTGTCCGTGCTCCCTGTGTCAGGTTTCGCTGTGACGTGAGTGTCCGGATCTGTCCGTCATGGTCTTATTTGGCCAGCAGAGGTCACTGCTGTCCATCCCGTTTTCTCCTTCTTCGATCTATTAACTATACCTGCCTCTTAGGTCTTTGTCTCTCAAACCACCTTATCTAAGACTTCCTGGATAAATAACTGTACCAGATTAGTATTTTTTTCTTCATTTTTTGCCTCTAGCCCCTACCTCACTGGGGACTCTAAACTGTACCTCACAGGGGCCCCTGGCCCCTACCTCACTGGGGACTCTAGCACAAACTTCTTCCACGGGGAGCGACCCCCCCATATTCTCCAAAATAAATGAACAAAATAATTTATAATTAATCGATATAATATGTGTAGAAAATAAAAACTTGATTATCATAGATTATTATATGCTATGTAGAAAAGATGCATTTCCAGCTGAGTTTTGAAAGCACTTAAGACATCCAGTAGCTCTCAGGTTTTCAGGGAGAGTTTTCTAGAGTTCGGGACCACAGTGACTAGAAGCTGCCTCCTCCCTCCTCCCTCCTCAGCTGAGTTTTAGGAATAATCAGTGAATTTCTCTCGAATGATCTGAGAGATCTGGTAGTATCAGACTCTACAGTCATGTCACTGAGGCAGGACGCAGTAAGACCATGTAAACCTTTAAAACTTAGCCAGAGCTCTTTAAAACCAGCCCCGAAAGCCATAGGAAGCCAGGGAGGGGATTTCAGAGCAGCTGTGATGTGATTCCAGTGACTGGTGCATATTAACACTCTGGTATCATTTTGGACTCGTTCTGGATTTGAAATATATTTCTTAGCTAGACCAGGCAGGAGTGCATAACAGTAATATATTCTACTTGAAACAAAAGCATGCATTAGTTTTTCACAGTCAGCATACTTGATATTACTGAGGTGATCGTATGCTATTTTGCAGACATTCCTGATATGGCTATTTAAGATAAGATCCGCATCATAATGGACTCCTGGTTTTTTAACTTGTTGCTCGGCCTCTGGAGACATTGATTCTTAGTTTATCAGTATATCCTTCCTCTGTACTTCATTCAGAATAACAAAAATCTCTGTTTTTTTCCTAGTTTTTCAACATCCATGACTTTATGACATTGATGCATTCGAGCAGGCGGTGGATAAATCCGTGTGCATCAGGAGCTAGAGACAGAATGTCATCTGCATTCTAATGAAAACTGATTTTATGTTTATTTATTATACTTGACAGTGGTAGCACATGACGGTTAATAATATAGGGCCTAAAATTGAGCCGTAGGGGACTCCGCATGTAATAGCTTGACGCTCCGAGATGAAGGTATCAAATACAACACAGTATTCATGCCCACTTAGGTGTGATTTTAACCAACCCAAGATGGCTCCAGTGAAGCCAACCCCAGTGAGCAGTCAGTTCAGCAGAATCTCATGCTCTACGGCACCAATCCACATAGCAAGATGAGTCCAAACCAGATCCAGGCCAAATGTTCAGAAATCGCAGCACATCCATAAAATGGATCTAACCTGGTGTCTTTTTGCACAGCAGACCAATACTGACCCAAAACCACTTTCTGGATTTGAAACAGATAAGGACTATATATATGGGCCAGATTTTCTTTGAATGTTTTCTAATCTGGCCAGTATGTACACCAGAGTCAAAAGTTGAAAATCAGAGCTGGCTCTGTGCTCATAAGCTGCAGGTTACTGGTTCAGGCCCTGCCCTTGGTGGTTGGCACTGCGTGTTAGCTGACCCTGTGTTGTGACCCCCCACCCCCCCCCCCCAACCTGTTTGTTTAGCTGTACATGACTCAGACTCATTTTTCCCAGACTGACTGCCAACCCGTTCTGCTCTATGAACCTGTATTAGTCTTTGAGGCCAGTGAGTGGCTCGGTGGGTTAAGTGTCTGTGCTATGATCAGGAGGTCACAGGTTCAAGCCTTGGGCCTGGTGTCCTGGTGACTGGAGTCAGTAAAAATAAGCATTCAACCTGCCTGTAGTTGTGCAAATAAAGCCTCTTTGTTAAATGTGGCTCAAACTCATTTTGTCCAGACTGACTGCCGACCAGTGATGTTCCAGGAATTTACCTTAGTCTATATGGCTGGTGAGTGGATCAGTGTCTGTACTGGGGAGCGGGAGGTCACTGTTTCAAGCCCCAGGCCTGGTGGAGTGGCTGCATGGCTATGGGCCGTTGAGTTGTTCTGAAGCCAACAGCATGGTGAGCAACATGGTGATCAGAATAGGGGGCATAGGTAAAGAATGTTGGTTATGAAAGTTAGAGGCATCGGTGAAGTGAATAGGGGGGATATGTAAGAGTAGGGCTGATAGGTGAGGAGAGTCGGGGATCAGTGAAGGTCTCCCTACTCCCCCCCATTCTCTTCACCAAACCCATCTTGCTCACCATGCTGTTGGCATCAGAGTACTCTGAGTAGGGGGTTAACAGCCTTGCTCAAGGGCCCACAGACATGCAGCTGCTCCAGCAGGCATGGGGCTCAAACCAGTGATCTCCTGCTCACACCACAGACACTTAGCCCACTGAGCCAATCACTGGGTACATAAACTGAGGTAGGATCATAGAGCAGAGCTGGTTGGCAGTCAGTCTGGAAAAAATGAATCTGAGTCATGAAAATGTTTCGTTTGCACAAAGACATTGGAAGGCCCCCCCTTCACTGACCCCCTCACCTGGGGGGAGGTTACAACACAAGGTCAGCTAATAGGAGGAACCACGAGCCAAGGTCAGGGCTTGAATCAATAACCTGCTGCTTACAAGCAATGAGACTTAGCCCTCCAAGCCACTCGCTGACCACACATGTTCAGGATGGATCCTGGAGTGGAACTGGTCAGCAGTGATTCCGGAGAATTGAGTCTGAGTCATGTGTGACAAACAAGCAAGCATTCTGTATTTGGTGAAATATGTTGGAATGCTTATCTTACCTAAACCTTCTTAAAACCCGGGGGGGGGGCTGTCACAACACAGGGTCAGCTGATATGCAGTGCTCTCTGCCAAAGCTGGGGCTTGAACAAGCAACCTTCTGATTACAGACTTACCAGCTGAATCAAGGATGGGACTGAATTTATCTTTTGACTCTGGTGCAAATATGGACCAGGCCGAATCCGGTTTACAGATCAGTGGTGTTTTCTGAACAATAATAGACCCGCATCTAGGACCCGCATCTAGGACCCGCATCTAGGACCCGCATCTAGGACCCGCATCTAGGACCCGCATCCAGTTCGTATTCATCTTGCTATGTGGGCCAATTGCCCCTCAGATTTTTAGCGCTTCGACTACGCATCTGAGAAGTGACTGAATGTACGTACTGTATATGGTGCCGGATTCAGAACTCAGGACAGATTCTGGTGCAGACTCTCCTGCCCGAATGTCACTGGCACCCAGAGAGTAACAATATTCAGGACATCTGCCGAGTCTAAACTTTATACTTTCCCATAAAGTTTAAAAAAAATTATAGGGAAACTTTTTGGGAAGGGGATCTCGAGCACAGCTTGATGACTTTCTAAGTGATATAACTTTGATTAGGCAATTAAGGTCGGTAGGAGAAAACAGACAGATACTTTGCACAACACAGTGTGGTGGACTAGCATTCAGGTTTTGGGGGCGAATACCACCCCCACAGCACCCTACGCTTCTTCGTATAGCCCCAGTTTTATCACTGAAGAAAGCTGCAAACTCACTGCATTTATCAGCGGTAAGAAGCTCAGGTGAGACATGTGGGGGTGAGCAATTTATCAAGAGCAGCAAAACGGATTTTGGGATTGTCCCTGTTTTTTTTTTTTTTTTGATCAGATTCGAAAAGTAGAGCTTTCTGGCACGCATCTGTTCATTGTTTAGGGCTTTCAGAATACTTAGCAAATATCACAATAAACCATTAGTGTTATATGCTGTTATTTTCATTCTGCGCATCCGCAGTCTCTTCTGAATTTTAAAATTGCCCATGTGTCCCTCCATGAGCCTCTCACTCTACCTGATACGGCCTTGCTTATCAGTGGGGCAATATATAACCCAGCTGATCCTTCCTCTCCTGGATCAGCAGCTGTGCTGGGTGGGATTTGCCAGCAGGACGATGCTCCCACAGGTTTGATCCATGAGTTTTGGTCATTGGGGTCTCTTCATATTTAGAGATCCCATTTACTCTGTAGCTGTGAGCTCGCGGTCTGTAGTGGGATATCATGCCCCTAATCTGCCTATAGCTGCCCTGTGACCTGATCAGTCCTCGTGTGTCTACAGGAGAGCTTCCTTACTCATTCTGAGCTGTCGTTAGCAGCCCTGAAAACTGACTGTCTGGCAGACACCGTGCTGAGCTCCACGCAACCGTGCCAGAGCGCCTGGACGTTTGGTATCAGCCCAGACGCTGTCATGGGAGACGCCTGTGAAACTGCAATTTCCCGTATCTCTGTAATGTGCGATTAATCATTTGCAAACAGCTTCCTAAAGGTAAGACGGGCTCCAAAAGAGACTTTCATTGTAGGTGCTTGAGTGTCTCCAGAGTCATTTGATGCAGAGCACAAAGTTATAATGATTAATTATCCCACTCAAACGGTACTTTTCAGTCCTTTGTTCGGAAGAGTGGAACACAGATAAATATAATTTACTTGAAAGGCTTGCTGGTTGGCTGGAATAATGTAGTAAAACTCTGAAATCTAGGGCAGCAGTTCCAGAGAAAATGGTTGCCAGAACTATATTTATATTACTTAAAAATGTTTGCCTCCTTTGTGAGTTTGCATCTAAGGAAGTTTTTTGTTTATAGGGTTGACGGTAACTTATTTTTAGAAGTGAATTTGTATAGTCCAAAATGTACTTTTTTCCCAGTTGGATGAGCTATTCAAACAGAAATGCTTTGTTTAATTATGCGGGGGATGGATAAACATGCTGACAGCTGACTGCAAGTGCTGATGAGTTTCCTTGTCAGTCTAATGTCAATGTGTGGCAAAACTCCCTGGTCCTCAGCACTGATGCTGACGTCTGTCATCTGCTGCCGAGCGACACTGACACCCCACGCCCTGCAAGACACTAACAAGCCAATCGACGCCTGCGAGATTTTATTATCAGAAGTCAGGAATTTTTGGACCACGAGTTGATCAGTGATGAATTTTCTGCCTTTAAATATTAATTGCATGTCTTCAGTACTACATCACTAGGCATGAGAATACCTTGTGTTGCTTATATTCTTGTTTTGATATAAAAAGTGTATCGCTGAGTTAATTTCTCAGCTAAGGTCACCTTTTTCTTTAAGCTTTTCTATTTGTCATACAGGTGTCCACAGCCCCAGACTTGCCCCTTACTGGCTGTACGCACTCTTCCTAACTGATTCGTTTTCCACTGTGCACTAATTTATCTTCTTTTGCTTTCTCACCTCCAGACGTGTCTGGCTAGATGATATTAAATCATGGTTTGTTGATTTTGCTCCCGTGAGGTTACTTCTGTTTAAAAATAGAAAAGAAAGAAGAAACTGAGAATCAAGACTGGTGTCAGTCAAAAAGAAAAATTCACCGGATATACTCAAGCACTGCTTCAGTGGGCCTTAGCAAAAGGGACCCAAGTTGATTAAAGTTTAATTCTAGTCAGTTTTGCACCCACTCTTTGGGGGGGCTGGCGACTCGAAGGATCCTCAGCGGAATTTCCATGCGCAGAGCAAGCAGAGAAACTCGGCACTCCCTGTAGAATAAAAACACAGGTGTAGTTTTCAAATGATCCCTCTACCAGCCATTCATACAGCCACTGGAAGCTTTACTAGAGGGATCTGTTTCAGTAGCTGGTAATGTGACTATTTAATATAGTAATGATAGTATTTGTAGAGCAATATGTTGTAAAATATTCTCAATATCTAGAATACTTTTAAATATATGTAAACAACTAAATCTTTCCAGGTATTAAATGATTCGTTAATTCTTCAGCACCTAACCTTTCCTGAGCACGTCATTGGTAGGTTCAGAGGCGTGGGTGTGGCTCACAAAGTCACAAGCTCAGTCTACTCTAATGCTGGGCCAATGCCAACCAATCACAGAACACTTTGATTATTGTAAACAGGAAGTAAGCAACTAATCTTTTTAAGGACTAACTCGGTGAACTCTCACACGCACACATCCCAACCGGAACGTCCGGTGAATACTGTGATGCGCCTGAGAGCTGGAGCCTGGTGCCCTGTGACCTGCTGTCACATGGGAGATACAGCAACACAGCAGAGCAGTTCTTGGCCCTTGTAAAGGAAATAGCAACCATCCCAAAGAAAGACCCTACTCTGAGTAAACACCCCAAATGCACCCTGTGCTAAATCTAACCAGCTGACCCCATTTATACCTAGCAAGATGACTGATATAATCAGGGTCAGCTGGCATTCATTACTCTGAACTGGCTGTTGATCAATTGCAACAATAAAACTTGATCCAGCTCTGTTCTGTGCCCATATCTCCTGGTAGCTTGATACGCATCAAGCTGATTGCTGGACTCATATTACGTATTGATGTCTGCATTGGTTTTTGCATCATTGATTTGGATGTTTTTGTAGGAAAAATGTATGTCACAGCCAAAAATAAAAGTTTTAAACTAAAACATTGCTATTAAAACTCAAATTCTATGCCCACGATCATTTATTTCCTAGCATTTGAAGCAATAAATAAGTAACAAACCGAATCCTGCATGGAAAAAAACAAAACAAACCTACATGTATTTGAAAATGCATTTGTTGGAGATAAAAAAAGTTGTAGATGAACCAAATCTCTTTCACATTGCTCCTGTTGTACTGTTTTTGTTTATGGTGAGAGTCAGGCAACTTTACGGTTTAGCGGTTAGCAGGCTGCATGTTCTCGATACATTAGCAGGCCTCAGAGCCGACTTTATCGGACATGTCTTCTGTACTGCATCCAACGCCTGCTTGCTGGCTCCTTAGTTGAGATGCTAATCCCCAAGATGCTAAACCCCAAGATGCTAACCTCAAAATGCTAAACCCCAAGATGCTAATCCCCAATATGCTAACCCCAAGATGCTAATCCCAAAATGCTAATCCCCAAGATGTTAACCTCAAGATGCTAAACCCCAAGATGCTAAACCCCAAGATGCTAATCCCCAAGATGCTAAACCCCAAGATGCTAACCCCAAGATGCTAACCCCAAAATGCTAATCCCCAATATGCTAACCCCAAGATGCTAAACCCACTCTGAGCCTTCCAGCCTATATCTCAGAATGATTTTAATGTAGCATAAATGTCCTTATGCCCCCATCAAGGGGAAAGAGGGTTTAATTGATCTGGGGCAGTTGGTATGTTTCCTCTGGCAATCCGAGCTGTGTGATTCTGCATGGTCCATGGTGTGAGGGGGTAGACTGGGAGGCGGGGCTGGCGGGGGTGTTGTGAAAGCTCTTGCAGATCCAGGCATCCAGGCAGACGTGAGTGTTGACCTCTAGTGTTGAACAGCCTCCAGCCTATAGGAGGCAGCCTTATTCTTCTGGGTGATGTATAACATTGGTAAGTAAAAGGGTTGCAGCACTGCCGGGTCCAGCCACCTACCTGACCTTTCGGGATACAGTACCAGAGCTGATCAATTTATTATTTAAAAAATTCTCAATTGTCAGTTCTTCAAGGTGGAATTCAACACTGAACACCGTATTAGCTTTCTCATGCAGTCGAACACATCCTGGATGTCATGCCCCGCTCGTCCTACCCTCTCGTTGGCCACACCCTCTCATCAACCCCGTGTGGATTCAGTGTAATTAAGACAACGTCAGAGTATGTTTCCCCCGCCTTGTCATTAATGTTGTGTGTGTTGTGGAGTGTACAAATAAATTAGCCCACAAATAAATCCCTTTTGTGCATATCCGCGGCTTCCTTCACCTGCTTCCCTGCGCCGTCTGTAACAGAGTGATAGGACTCCACAAAAAGACACATTGCCTGACTGAGGAGAAATACCTTAGTCTAATGGAAGAGGTGACATACTGGCTAGAACAGCCTGAGGTGCCCTCAATCCCACCAAAGGCAGCAGATCGAAAGAAAAAGTGGAAGAACCGAAGATGGGAGACGCCGGTGGTCTCCTTAGGGGCTGTCTTGCTCTCCGCTGCCTACCCTGCTGTTTGTCGAGAGGAGCCCCTCCCGATCCTCAACCCAGTGGTGTTTCCTGACGCCGCCGCCTCGCCCCTGCGGACGCCCAATGCCCGCATTGCCGCCGCTCCGTTGCTGGGATCGGCAGCACACTCCTATGTGGGGAAGTGTCTGACCCTTAAAGGAGCCAGGTCTATTGAGGACTCTACCCCATGGGTCCCCAAGTTCCTGAAGCAGGCAGCATCTCCTGCCAAAGCGCAAGCCCCAGCCGTGCCCCCCATCATTCCTGTGCCAGCGGTTGAAGCTCTGCCTCCCGTCATTCCTGCTTTGTCCCCTGTGATTCCAGACCCTCCAGCTCCAGCTCCCATGGCTCCAGTCCCCGAGGAGGTTCCTGATTACTAGACCACCGCTCCTCCCTCCATAGTGGAATTGTCTCACCACGTCAGTCGCTCGCGAGTCCCCCATCCTGCTGCCACTGCGGCTTCCACCCCTCGTTTCCCGGGGTTGCCTCCGGCTTCCTGTTTCCCCCCGCCCTTTGCCTCGTTGCCCTCTGCCTTTGTGCCCCCTGTGTTTGCTCCCTGTCCCTCTGTGCCTTCGTTCAACCCTGGTCCCTTCGTTCCTCCCGTTGATATTCTTGTTTTTGTCTTCCCAGGTACCGTAGTACCCTTGGTCTCGTTCCTCGCTCCCCTCGGGCGCACCCAGAGTGTGCATCCTCGGGGGGATTACAGAAAATGTTGCTGACAGGTGGACCCCTAACATGTACTGGGATGGATCCCCACTGATGGTGCTAAGATGCAGAGTAAACATGCAACTTGCTGCTTTAGCTTCTTAGGTTGAATGAAGTTGGACGGACAGGAAGAGGCTTAGCTGTGTATATGGTGAAACGCGCTGCCCGTAAGATGAAAGGGTCATGGAGACCTTCACGTTTCATTCTGCAGGAAAGTATGTTCCACTAAACTGGGGCATTTTCTGCTTCCGCTGTCCATTCAGAAACAAAACACAACTTTATGCATAATGGTAAGTTGCTCATATGTACTGTGGTCTCTTGAATTCATGTTCATGTTTTTTGTCACTTAAATGTGGCAAGTTGGATCTGATCTGCCCTTGTAAACACACCTGCATCCTCACTGCTCTCTCTTTGAGCAGGTCGGTGTGGATTTTCTTAGTCTTGCAGAAAGAGATTCCTCACAAATCTGTGCATCTACCTCATATGGTGTTTTGCTATCAGATAATAAGAAGCATTTTCTGTCTGAAATTTCACTATTGGGCAGTTAGAGAATGAAGTTGTATAGTTTCTGTTGGTTGGAACCCAGAGGCAGATAGATTATCCTTCATTTTTTGCCCTTATATATCCAGTTAGATGCTTTAATAAACTTCATCAATATATGATGAAAACACAAATCATTGTGGTATGGTCTGGTATGAAAAGATTTCACGGGCATCTAAAGCAAGTGTAACATTTTATGTTAGAGGTGGTGAGTGCTCAGTGCAGCTCAGTGTAAATGTGAATGTCGGTGCGAGTAGCAGGGGCAGAGAAAATAAAAGGGAGACTGAAATGGGAGTGGAAATGGGAGAGGAAAGCAGAGCATAAAGGGGTATCGAACAGGGAGGATAAAGGGGAGTGGAACGGGGAGGGTAAAGGGGAGTGGAAAGGGGAAGATAAAGGGGAGGGTAAAGGGGAGTGGAAAGGGGAGGGTAAAGGGGAGTGGAACGGGGAGGGTAAAGGGGAGTGCAAAGGGGAAGATAAAGGGGAGGGTAAAGGGGAGTGGAAAGGGGAGTGGAAAGGGGAGGATGAAGGGGAGTGGAAAGGGGAGGGTAAAGGGGAGTGGAAAGGGGAGGATGAAGGGGAGTGGAAAGGGGAGGGTAAAGAGGAGTGGAACGGGAAGGATAAAGGGGAGTGGAAAGCGGAGGGTAAAGGGGAGTGGAAAGGGAAGGATGAAGGGGAGTGGAAAGGGGAGTGGAACGGGGAGGATAAAGGGGAATGGAAAAGGGAAGGGTAAAGGGGAGTGGAAAGGGGAGGGTAAAGAGGAGTGGAAAGGGGAGGATGAAGGGGAGTGGACAGCGGAGGGTAAAGGGGAGGGTAAAGGGGATGGGAAGGGGAGGATAAAGGGGACACAATGGCTGAAAGGCACCGTCCCTGTTAGTGGCAGGTGTGCCGTTCACTAAGCGGATCAAGGTGAGCCCAAAACCTCTGAAATCCTCAGGCCTGACTGGAGTGAGATACATCATTTGAGGCGAAACTTCGAAACGACCAGGTTGTCTCGACAACAGTCTTCCCAGCAAAACAGGGACCGCATCCAGCTGACTGTAACCATCATGCTAACCTCAATCCTTCAGTCGCTCCAAGTGTTATTTACTTTCTAATCATAAGATGACCTGTATTTTATTGATAACCAGTTAGAATTCCAGAATGTTCTTCTGCTAACAGCTGCACAGAGTGATATCTTTGTCAGTATTACTTTATTGTTTTAGTGGCATTGATAAATGTTCAACTTCGAGACTTCATATGTGACTGTGGTGTTCTGTTTTGTGTGTGCATGTTATTTGGTAGGATTTGATTTATCTAAACTTACAAATGAGATCCGCTCTACAAGTTCAATCAGGAAAAATGTAAAATCCTTGCCAGCGGCCCGCGGGCTTCTCCGGACGGCTAATTTTACTGAAGCGGTGCTCTGGGGAATATGGCGCGCCGTCGAAGGGTGTCACCGATACCTCTTGTGGTGCACATGGCTAACAATGAGAAACGGAAAAACTCATATGATATTTCTGTCTGTTTTCTCTTCTTTGTGAAGATAAAACTTTGGTTTCATCCTGTGGGTTTTAATCTATCTAATCGATTTTTAGAGGTCGGAGTTTGTTGGAACCGTGGCATTTAGATGCGTCTCTCTTTGCCTTAGAGATGAAGATTCATGTGTTTTGGCTTGTTATTGAATAAGTCTAATAATTGATACTTTATTGATCCCTGTGGGGAAATTCTCTCTGTGTCCCCCCCCCACCACACTTGCTTTTATAGGTGAGAGCAAGCTGGCTTTGAAGGGCAGACGCCCAGAGCGGCACCCAGGGAGCTAGGGGTTAAGGGCCTTGCTCAAGGACCTGCAAACCTGCTCAACTCCACAACATTCTAATTACGGTACCAATACAGAGGCTTAGCCCACTAAGCCAAATGCTGCCACTCGTGTGGTGCAAATGGACCCATGGGCCCCCTATCCCTCCAGGACTGAAAGCGCGAAGGCAAGCAAGTGCCATAGAGATTAAGACCTGCGATTCTTAAGCCGAAGTCTGCTGTCTCTGATTTTGAACGGATTGATCCAGCTGTTAGAATAAACCCAACCAGAAGGCATTTTGGACAGGGTGCTACCTTGAGCACCTTGAGCAAATCAAGGCCCACGGAATAAAGATCACAAAATGATTCACTAAAATCTTCCAGCAACCAGACAGAATCATGCCTTTAAATTACTACTATAATATTCATAATCAGAGATGGATGGATGGATGGATGGATGGATGCAGCAGGGTCCAAACTAAGTGTTATGTAAGTCAATGTCACAATATTTTTTCATAAATAAATGTGGATATTTTGTGGAAATAAGCCATAAATTTATTACTATTTTATTACTTTTCATTTTCCCTCCTTATACCAAAAGCTGCTGGAGAGGCAGAGAGGTTCTTAACCCAGAACAGCACTGCTATTTACACTCCTGAAGATGGAGACTTTCCGCTTCCTGTAATTATGTTTTATCAGTCAGTCTTAAAGGGCCTGTAGCATTTTAACATCTAGCCGATCCATGCAGAGACAGTGGATCAAAACAGGACGCCAGACTATTTGTGCACATTCTGCACTCTTGGACCAGCACAAATGGCAGCATCCTGCAGCCTGGCTATGCACACGGATGCCTGTTTCATTTAAAGTGTCACTGGTCCCTTTCACACTGACACGTGTGTTTCCGTGACTCTGGCCTATACCCTTCTCCTGAGGCTGCCCTTTCACCTCCGCCCCCATATCGTGCACTAATCTGTATTCCAACCCAAGTGCCGTGCGCGTGGTGGCCACAAGTGTGACAATCTGCTTGCTGTGACTTGGCTCATCTGGCCACTGTGGGGATGTAGGGTTGGCACATGAACAACCATCTCAACTGCGTGATGTTGTAAAACTAATACTGCTCATTTTAGGAGGTCCATCTTAATTTCAAAGCCACTTGAGCTCGTTAAATCTTTTCACGTCTGAAAAACTATCCATCACATCACCGGCATGTATAATTACTTGTTTATCCCGTGATCAGAAACTACAGGCCTAAAGTCCCTCGAATGACAGATCCGGTCCGACCACATGCGGGTGATCTCCTCTGTGGTTTTGTGCAGATCCGACATCATCTCCACATAGTGAGAAAGTACCACCAGCCTCAGACCATCTTCTGAGCTCCTGAGAGGAGTATGAACGACGTGTATGAGCAGAGACTGACAAGCATCCAACTGGCGGCAGGGCGAAGAATCTTCCTTGGCAGCAGTTATTGGGGAGGTGCTGAAAAAATGTATTCGCACTTGAAAGATGTATTTGACGTGTGCAGAAATGTATAAAAAGAATATAAGATGATTCCTTAGAGTGAAAGTTATTTTAAGATTATATTTTGAAGAGCTTTTGATTCTGATTTGTACTGAATGTTAGGCAATACTTAAATAAGGCAAAAAGCAAAGCCTAAAATTGACTGTGAATTCGGTACAAAATTCACGGGTAAGCAGGTAAGAGACACTGAAACTGAATATATCAGCTACATATCTGCAATATGCAGAAAAGAAATTAATTACAAAATCAGATGCAAATGAAAATCCCAGCAGAGTGTCAGCTCTGCAGAAACGGTGTTTGGCGTCGCTGAAGCGGCCGGGGTCTGGCTTGTGTTTGCATGTGAGCGGCGTGCATACAGAGCCACCCCCCCTCTGCAGTCACGCCTGATGAAGTGGGTCGTTTCCATGGCGCCCCTCGGAGGTGTGGGTGCCGCCTCGCCGTTCCTTAAATAGCAGTAAATTGTTTTAACAGATAAATGAGAAGCTGGGCCCAGCCCAGGAACGTGCCGGGGTAACGGCCGGACCACTAAGGCCTCGCGAGCAGGCGCTACACCGCTGAGCGGGAATCAGGCCTCCGGCGACGGAGGCACAGCCTCTCTGATTAACCATCGCTGGCAGACCTTTGCACTAATTGTCCTCATTACAGTCACTGGCTGTTTCCTATATAAATCCAATTATCCTAATAAAGGCCCCAAACGGCGGTTGCATCTAACGCCGTTTAATTCTCTTATTCTAACCCAGAGCAGAGGAGCCGCCGGATGAGGACCCTTACATGACGATACGGCATTACTTGGCGTCTAATTCGATCTACGCTTCGCCGAGGCTCCGGCGTCAGGGCCGACCGATCGCTCACTTCCACGGGTGCCTCGCTGCTTTTATTAAAACACGTGCTTCAGACATTAAAACACCGCCTGCGTTTTATTCTCACTTGCAGGTCTCCGGAGCGTGTTTCCCAAGTCTTGTGAGCTTCCAGTTAATCATTTTGTGCACGAAATGACTGGCGATGTAAACAGTGAAATGGGTTAAAAAGCTGGTTTCCTGGGGCCTTGGCTTCTGGTCTCTGAAGCATTTTCAGGCCCTGCCTTTATGTTAAATGCACCCACCTCACTGCTCTGCTGTCTGCAGGATAAACAGGAACTTCCAGCTGCAAAGAAAAAAAAAAACCTGCTACAGTCATCCTGCCCCCAGCCGCAGTGTGATAAGAACGGCCCGAATACAGTAATGTGCATTTCCATTCATACTATATTGTCGCCTGATATTTACTGCCCCCCATCCCAAATCGTATTGGTCTGGGTTGGGGGCCAATATGACGTGCTTTCATGGGGCCCAAAATCTCAAGCAGCACCCCTTCCTCCCAGGGCCCACTTGGGGTCACTATCCTGTGATTCACAGTCTTAATCTTCCGCAAGGAGCCGTGAAAAACGCCTGTGTTTTTGGGTGGATCCTGATGTGGTAAAATCCGGCTCTTCTGTGGTGAGATACAGGTGCTCTGGTCAGGACACAGAAGAGCCAGCGATGTAGTCAAGCCAAGTCTCACACCCTGACTGCTGCCGTGATAATTATAGTTTAAAGTGTAATCAGAGATCACAGCGCTGCCCTTAATTTTGGGAGCCTAATGAATGCAGCTGGCCGTAGCCCCATTTAGGCGCCTTGTGGATTCTAACTGATCCTGGATGGCCCCCGAACTGGGCGCCCCCCCCAGCTGCCTTTTCTAATTATCTTCTCCCCGGTTCAGGTGGGGAAATGACCAGCCAAAGACTCATCCTTAGTTCCATAAGATTAAATCGGAAGTCGGGGCTGCATTATAATCACTAACTATGTTCATCACTATTTAAATTTTTTTCTGGGGGAGGTGGGTCTTTTGTGGCCAGAGACACAATACAAGACAGGAACAGGAGTGGCCCACTGAGAGCGTGGGCCGCTTCGGCTCAAGGAATGTTCCGGAATGGCCCGTGTTAAAGGAGGGCTTAGCACTTTTAGGCAGAGTGACAGCAATTCATGTTTACTCATAGCAAAGTCAAATAAACAATTTATAACAGGAAAGCTGGCAAAATGAAGTGAGAGGCAAGACAGTGAACTTCGCGAATATTTTTGGTAACGTTTCCTGGCGAGGAGGAGCTGGTTGATGCTTGTGGGCCTCGGCCGTGTTTTCACTATGCTTTTGGGGAGGTTTGAGGGGTGCGTGTTGAGATGTGAGAGGGGCACAGAAAGGGACCCGAACCCCAGGAAGTTCTCCTGTGGCTCTGCAGTGAAGGTCCACAGAGACTGTCCAGAGACTGGCCTTTCAGTGCAGCGAGTGGCTCAGCGGGCGACACCTCAGTGCCCGTGATCGGAAGGTCGCAGGTTTGAGCTCAGTCTCAGTGAAACAATCATGTTCAAGGGCCTTTGAACAGGGCCCTTGACCCGCAGCTCCCTGGATACTGCTGCAGGTGGCTGCCCTTCACTGCCAAGTTCGCTCTCACCAGCATGTGTGTCATGGAGAGCAAGGTGGGGTTTTAACATTTAATGCAGTAGCATTTCATACAGATATAGGACACCAATGAAAGACCGGTGCTTTCTGGGGACCCGTGTGCGGCCAATAGATGGCATTACTAATCATCTTTACACATTACTGCAGTGGCCAGTCTGGTGGGAATTGCAGTGAAGTTCCCTGTGAGACCCAGTAAGAGTGAGGCCCCGCTGGAGGCTGTAGGATTTCTGCCTCCTGTGCTGAACGATGCAGAAAGATCAGAAGACGTAGAAAGGAGAAGCTCACACACCGGCCTGACAGCCACTCTGCTCCTCAGAGATAACATCTGAAGTGCCGTCGTCCCGAGGAAGCCATTTCCTCCTAGGCAGCTGTCCGATGGAAGCCATCGCTCATCGTGTGACATCACCGGCTGTTGCCGGCCCCCGGACTGAGGGGGGCTTCACCCCGATCGGTGTATCCTGTACCAGCCCGAAACCCACAGCCACTCTCCTTTAAACAACAATGTAGTGACGCCTCATTCGGGAGAAACGTGTCACCTTCTCTATTCTTCTCCCCAGCAGCCGTGTAGAAAATATTAACTTTGTAAATCAATGGTAAAGTGACCTGAGCTGTTAGATGTCATGCGGTGACACAGATCTGTTCCACCTGTGATTTGAGTGTTTTAGCCAAACAGGTAAACAACTAATTATGCATTTTTATATTTGCAGACTTGTTGAGCTCGACTAGTTAAAACACAATCCACACATGTAAATATTTACTTCCTGTGCTTATTTGCAGTGAGGATATTCTTTCTCCTCTCTCTCACATCCAGCCTTCATCTGTTACACATTCCTTTAATCTGCACATATTCTGTTTCACCAATAATCTCCCACCCCCTCAGGCAGCTGCTTAGCTGCAAAGACACTGTAGATATGTAGACTATCTACAGCCAATAAAATGGTGACACCTCCCTGACGTCCAAATATGGAAGAATATTGCACGAATGTGGCACAGTGTCAGTAGGTCGAAAAACCCCCAGAAAACTGCGCTCCTGGAATTTTGAGAACCGCGGGAGCAGGTTCAGTGATTAGAAGAACATGGCGATGGAAAGCAGCATGTGGTCTGTGTGGCCCTCCGGACGAGAGGGACAGCGCCACCAGCTGGTGGAGGGACCTTCCATTATTAATTGCCAGATGAGTCATGAAGAGCAGAGGGTAGAAATGACCTGCGGCGGTCAGAGTCGACAGGGCGGCTCGTGGTTCTAACACGACCCTAAGACAGGTGCCTTCCATCTGGGCAGGGAGCCCCAGAAGCCTGATGATGGTGGGGAAACGCCGTGAGACTGTGTGAGGAAACGGCAATGCCAGCTTGGATACCCAGATAACGCAAAAGGCAGGAGTGGGTTAGGGTATGAGACAGGAAAAGGGGATACGGCTGTGAGAACTGAAAGTGTGTGTGTGTGCGTGTGTGTGTGTGGGGGGGGGTTAACGAGGATACAGACAGAGAACCACTTCTTGTGATCTTGAGGTCCATTAGCTTGCCTGATTAGACATGAAAGCTCTGTAGCTGTGTACAAATGGGCATCATTCACTGGACTGCATCACCAAGTCCGTACTCTGCCTGTTTCGCTTAATATAACATTCACACAGCTCTACACAGGTTTAATCTATATTCTACGTAGAATATAAAATTCAATGTAAATTTTCCGACCTCAGGGTTTCAACCGAGAGAGAGATAAAGGTTAAAAGTGTGAGAGGAAAATTATAGACTGACAAATTAGACATGCAACCATAAACACATGTGGGTGTTTGCCGTGCACTTTGATGGCTGCCAGATTAATGCAGACTGTGTAGGACTTGTTGCTTTGTAAACACTACCATCCCATAATATACCACTGAAGGACGTCAGTTATGTGACGAATTCACACTATATTTAAAATGCACATTATTAATAATTGAGTCAAATTAAACCCTCTAAAAACAAACAGATGGCCAAATCTGAAAGTCGTTCTACTGTCAATAACAAAAAAATATTCCTTAAAGCTTGTTTTATTTATATAAGCAATATTAAAGTGCAGACATAAGGACATGGGGGGGGTTGCGACGGCCTTGTTCCCCGGGTCGTGACCCCTACACTGAACTATGCTGTGCTGGCCTTTGACAGCCAATGACGACAAGGGTCACGAGGAGATCGGGAAGCTTCCTGCCCACCCCACACTCCCCCTAAGAGGCTCCTGAGAGATTAATGCAGATTACTGTTACCCAGATCCATCTAGTGCTGGATTAGAGTGACTTTACAATCAGTTTTCATGATGCCAACGAGCTGCATTGACCATGCTGAAGCATGAGATTATTAAGGCGTAATGTTTAACACTAGAAAGACTGACTGGGTCAATTGACCCAGTCAGTCTTTCTAGGTATATACTGCTGTAAAATACTAATT
>JAODUD010000015.1:5267063-5280789 GCA_026784285.1 Stomatorhinus walkeri | reverse complement strand
ATTTTCCCTATAGAAATGAATGAGCGGTCCCCATAAGGATATGTTTACCCTACATGTGTGCATGTGTGTGTGTGTGCATGCACACGCACGTACGTATGGGTGTGTCTGCTATCACAATGATCTGTTTTCACATCTGTGCCTACATTTGAAAATGAAGGCATTGTGGGGGGGGGGGGGGACAGACTACAAAGACAGACCTCTGTGCTGTGCCTGAGAGCCAAAGTGCCATGAATATACTCTAATTTAAATACCAGTTTCCAGTGTTCGTGTTTCAGGATTTCATTACGCACGCATATTCCAGCTTGGTAGTGCGGTATCTACATCACCCAATGTTGCATGCCGCTAACAACATGTAATGTGTGTGTATATTAAAATAATACTATTAGCCTAGAATTTTTACTCACAAAAAGAAAATGCCTATTATCTCCTAAATTGTACCGATGACCATGTTGAACTGCAGGTTAACGCTTCAAATAAACACAAAAACCCCTTTTTCTTTTACAGACACCCAAAGTGAGCGACAGGGGTATTAGCATAAGGGAGATAAAAGGAATAGTAGATTATATTCAGCAGCTGGCCGGCGTTTATGTGACGTACAGATCTCTCTTTGTATCCCGTGAACCACAGCCAAGGGGAAGTGAGAGAGCAGGCCGGACTGGGGCTGCATCGCCGTGGGGAAATCAGTGCCGACGTGGAGAACTCACTGAGGCATCTGGGACGGGGGGTGGCCGAGGACCAAGGAGGAGTTTGCAACAAATTACTCAAACTGAAAAACATTTCATTGCCACTGGTTGGAGGGGCATCTACCCCCCCTCTCAGTTTGCTTAGTAATGCATTTAAAAGCATGTAATGTAACGTGCTTCAATGTCCCAACCGCTTCTTGCAAAATATCTATAATCTGTGCACAGCTAATAAAGAAAAAACATAAAATACCCCCAAAACATATAATAAACCTTACAGTTCATAGTGTGCAGAATAATCAGCATTAACAGTGTTTCAAATATGTCTAGACACCTCAACAACAAATATGATTATTGAAGGGGCCTCTCTAAGTAAATAACTGCAACATGACATAAATAATGAATATGCATCACAGAGGTAATACATTTATGAATTACTGCTACCATTTTACCATAAAAAATCTCTAAGGAAAGATCGGTATAGGTCATGATTAACCCATGAACAAGTTTAAAAGTCATTTATTTTTTAATTTCAGTCATTTAATTTTCTGTAAATTTTGATGCGAAACATTCTTAAAATGTAATCCTCCAGGCTGGACACCACGGTGCTGAGAGGAAAATTTCTACAGCTTCTTTTTTCTTCTTTTTTTGAGGGTCAGGCTTACGCATGTTACTGGTATACCCCATAATTTGTGTTATTGGGTAATCGCCGCAGCAAAACATCTTTTAGAATTGCTGAAGTTCCGTTATTGAAAGTTCGGTCGGGGTGTCAAAGCCTGTTAATCTCCTTTTACCCAAAGTGAATTTTAATGTTATTTTAGAAACAAGAATGTTCGACAGGGTTCATTAGTTAGATCGGTGTGCAAAGGGTACGATAGTGGGTATATTCCACGGCCACATTTAAGTGAACAAAATGTAATCGGTTGTATTATTTAATTTACCGGGAAAATCAAGCCGCCCAATCATTTGCCGTCTTCAATGCACGGAATGTCGGGCTGATCATTCTTTAGGGGAGTAAATCATTTCAGAAAAAAATAGAAGGCACACGAGACGAGAGTACACACACCCTTTAAATTATATAATCGTGGAAATTAATTCAGATAAGGATATTTTTATACTCCTGGCTGTTGGGTGGAAACAAATTGCGTTTCTCTATTAATCACATACTTTGAAGTAAAACATGAATTCCACGATCACCGAGCTTTCTGCTCGGATAACATCAACCCCACCAAAAACTAATATTTATACACTTAAATCGGCATGTTGGCCTGAAGCTTTGCTTATTTCTCCAGTCACTGAACACCTGCAGTGCCTCGGACAGGCTAACGACCCCTCTGCCGGGAGTCAGCGCTTAATCTGACCCAAGGCGCCACACAAGGGCCGTCTGTCTTCACACGCTGAAAGATACTGGAGAAATGAAAATTAGGGAACCGACTAGAACCACATAATAGATACCACCACTGCTGCTGCTGCTGCTAATAATAATAATAATAATAATAATAATAAATAATTGCTTAATTTTCTGATGTATTCAGATTTACATTTCAGTAAATCTGTTTTAAATTTAAAAAGAAAAAAAGCTATCCGCCTGAGCAAAGGCGTGGGAATGTACTTGTGAGCACATAGCGCCGCAACGCTGCAACGTTCACACAGGAGGTGAAAAAGGAAGCGATATCATGTTATCCTACCATTATACTCCGGTTTCTGTGTGTCGGGCGAGAGCACAATTATACAGCAGAGGAGCAGGAGGCACGATTTAGGAGGCCTTATAATTTCGGCCGGATAATGCTGCACTCTGTAACAGCTGGTCGCGGATTATGTAAACTTTGAAATATTTGGTGAATGACATAAAAGGTCTTTTGTCTCTGAAGTAATTTTACAAAAATTTATTTTGAAAAAGAATGAATCGGGGCTGGAGTGAAGTAGTGGAGGCTCAGAGAGGCCATGTTCACGGAACGAAATGACCATATAGCTCTAGTGAAGAATGAGCGGCTGGGAAGTCCTGCAGAGGCGGCTTGGCGGTCCGTGTGGCGATGCTTGATGGCATCAGTCAAAATCTGCAGATGGCTGCCCTATAGCAATAAAACCCGGACAAGGCAACAGGTTCGTAAGAAAACATTTCTGGACAGGCATCTTATGCTGCTGAATTGGTTATGACTCACATCGGGGAAAATATCTTATTAAAAAAATGTAATAAGCGATTAACGCATGCAATCCATGCAAATGCACGCAAGCTTAAATTTGAATTACTATGCACCATATTAACCCGGCAACACGTCGCAGCTCTGACTGTGGACAGATTTCATCACCTACTCCTGCAGTTACCAGGCAACTCATAAGGCAGCCTAGGAGAACAGAATGGTCAATCAAAAATGGATTTTTAATCTCTATTAATGAAATCAAAACCCCGGGCTACATTTTCACAGAAATACAGTGTCCAGAGATGTCCGTAGTTTATTAGGATATACATCGAAATAATTTACTTTTTGCTTGTTTGTTTAAAGTAGGCCTACAACAAAGCCAATTTAACGGTTATCGGAAAACAAAATCATAAAACATAATGATATTTCCTAGAAGTCTTCCAAACCGACGTCACAAATTGAAAGACTTTTACATTCCTGTGCAAGTAAAGGGAACTGAGAAAATGCGTTTGATTCCCTTTAATCTGTATGTGTGTCGGCTGCAATGTAAGGATGTGCTTCGTTCTGTGCGCTTCATCGTAGACGCGGGGAAGCTGCAGCAGCTACGCTTCCTGTTTTGCATGAACTGAACTGTTTTCATTATCTCGCCCATGACCCACTTGCTTCACAGGAGTAATCTTTACACATGAGTAATCTGACAGACGCGTGAGTCTTCCCTCTCAAACTATGGTATACCAGGGGCGTTTCTAGATACTGAAAAGATCAAGGGCTAAGTCAAGATAACCGGGGCCTTTTCTTTTGAAGGAAGATTGGCATAAATACACGGGGCTATATCCCCAAGTGATCAGATGTAACGACGACCATGGGCAAAACCTATTTTCAACTTAAGTTGATCCCCAAAAAAACTTTCCGATCTTCCCAAAAATAAAGTATAGGGGAGTCTGTGTAATGATTTCTCAAGAACGACTGAGCTGAAGCACACAAAAAATGTAAAAATAGCACCCTGAACACAAAGTGCAGAACGCTGTTAGGCTGCTTTGGCGATGTTTTCAGAACAGGACACTTCGCTGCAGTCAAGCAGAGTCAGATGCCGCTTGCCCAAAGAATGCACGCATTCTCAGTTCATCCAGGGCTCCTCGCGTGTATGTATGAAATGACGATGAAGTTAACCGGCATTAAAATTGCTCTGTCATTACGAGCCAGCTACAAAATGAGCCTAACGGTAATTACACAATTACATTTTTTGGTAAAAATGTTTGTTTTTTGTACAATCAAGTTAGCCAGTAAAATTGTGCAGATGTCGAAAACGTCACTTTGTCGAAAATGTTACTTTGTATTTTTATGTTCTGTCATTTTGAACACAACGTGCGTGGCATTATGTGCTTAAGAAAAGCTTTACGCTTGGAGATCCAGGCATCAGCACACGTCTATTGCGCACGTCCTCATACGTCCCTTCAATTTGTAAAAAATAAATTGACTGTATAATACTGGTCTAAACAGGACGTGTTGCAAATAAGAGTAGTTCGTAATTATAAAATATCAATGTTGCAATTAAGTTTGGGTTACTCCTCGAAAATCAGCGTCACGAATATTTATCATCGACTTCCTCTTTTAGCTGAAAGGTGACTGACTTCGCCGATGGAGCTTAACTTTAAA
Source organism: Stomatorhinus walkeri (assembly GCA_026784285.1). Taxonomy (NCBI): domain Eukaryota; kingdom Metazoa; phylum Chordata; class Actinopteri; order Osteoglossiformes; family Mormyridae; genus Stomatorhinus; species Stomatorhinus walkeri. The sequence continues at coordinate 5,276,312 of JAODUD010000015.1, read as the reverse complement.
GTCAAAGTGATACCGAGCAGAAAGCCGAGGGTGTGGCCGCACTAATCCCAACGCCATGCGCTTCTGTAGTTCACTAAAACATCTGGGAATGTCAAAATAGACGCGGCATTCGTGTCATGGGACTTCAGAGGTAAAGTTACACGGTCGTTTCGGTTCACACGACATAAAAACATCTAAGATAAAGTTAATATTCGCTGGGTATGAACGGATCAAACGTGAATAAACTCGCAAACTACACAGTGATTCCGTTTGCCAGGATCAGTATAAGACATTCGTAATGGATGTGTGAAGCCAAAGTGCAGAGGAAAACGTACGTTTGTTTGTTTAGACGCAGTTATATTAAAATCATAAAGGACATACTATGTCACTTAAAGCAAATGACGACGACTCCCATATCTAGTGCTAAAACCCTCATGGAACAAGTGGCACTTATCTTTTGTTTAATATGCAAACCTTCCCGTATTACTAGTTCAGTCGCTTTTTTATTATAGAGCCGAATAGAACCGGTCCTTTGGTTATCTAAATCGCATTACCTGTACCAGTTTTCCTAAAGGCAAGCGACGGGTTCAGTCAGTGCCCAAAATGTAAGAGTCACATAAGGACAGCACAGAAGCCACCACCGATAATGAAAGATAAACATATTACACCTTATAGTTATAGGTGCCTATAGCATTAGCAGTTAGCCTAAGTGTTCGCACTATCAATTAATACGTTTACAGCCCCGTGAAACACATGCACTAGCAAAACAAAAACACAAACAAAGCAGCTGTGAATAAGGTTCGAAGTATCCAAACATGTTGGGTTAAGTCCAACATGGCAAAGCAGCTAAGCACTTTAGAGTTTAACCGCTGAAGTCGCGCACTATTATTGTAAATGAACTGAGCGTGGGCTGATCGCTCTCTGCTCCAGACTTGACAGTATCTGGTGACAGCGTCCTCCTGTGTCACTTTAAAGGGCACCGCGCTTTCCGGCCAGTCGGGCTTTCCTGTCCCTGAGTTTGCTGCGCTTTCCCCCCTTTTACTGCATGCAGCCCAGGGGGTCAAGCCGTGTCCCATCCGGAGGACCCTGCGGCGCGTCTCCGGAGCCTCGGCTCACCGACTTCATTTCCCCGAGTTTGTAGAGCTCCAGTCGCAGTAGGAGGATCCGTGTGCGCGGCATGACGTCGCCGGGCGAGTCGGCTCACTCCTCCGCCGTTTAGGCGACTTTCCCTTCGGGGATTTTCAAAGGCACCGACAGTCATTCGCATTAGGGCGAAATGGAAGACATCCGAGGAAGTCGCTCTGGTCTTTGGGGTCATTAGTGGCGGTAGGTCGGCGTGCTTTGCTAGGTGTCCAGCCGACTGTGCGCTCCGAGCTGTCACAACTCAGACCAGTGTATGCACGGTAAGGCTAGACAGCGCTGGCAGAACTGCAAGGGAAGAGAATAAAAATCACTTATTCGTGGCTTATCGCTTTCCCAGCAAGACAGACACCTGACAAAGTTGGATGTCGTTATTAAGGTAAGGATGCAAAATACTAAACTAAGGTTAACAGATTTTTTTTACTTTAAACTGTGACTAAAGGGGGTTTGAGTTGCTTGCAGATTGAAATGCAGACTTTCTTTTATTATTTTACTTTGAGTAGAAACGGCGTAACCTAGGGAAATGAGAAATTGTTGGCATTTCACATAAACCATCCTTATCTCAATATTTTGCGTTATTTCTCAAGGATGATACGAGTTTAAATTACAACGTTGAAAAAAGGGAAACACAAAACTTGTTTTGTATTTTCAATCCTTTTATGCTTTAGACGCACCTTTTCTTGTTCATATTCATAAAAAACGTTGTGGCTTCATTTAACGCTGATGTCGTGCTCTCCCATCTGTGCATCTGAAATTAAAACAACGTAGCCTTCCGTTTTAGGTCAGTAGTCCTACATTTCCAGTGGGCTAAGTGATACGAAGTATATTCAGTGTTGCGATGTCCAGCAACTTAGTTTTCTATCTCCCTCCTGACTGCAATCGACGCCGAAAAATGTCTGGAAATACAGTAAATACGCTTCTAGTTCACCGACACTGATTTAATCACACTGGTCACTAATTTTCTCACTTGTTTTCATGTTACACTTGTGGAAAACTTGCATTTCTGTTTGAGTTATATTAATTTTTGTTAACCTGGGGAATAAGCATAGGTTCCGAAAAGAGACGGAAAGTTTGCGATCGTTTAACATGTTTATTCTCATATAGTTGCTGTTTCTCTGCGTAAATTGCAATAGAGATTATAATTTTAAAATGCAAGTGAGCCAAATTACGCAAATGTACACGCCAATTATATATAGACGCTACGCTCTTACTTAAAATAACCTATACTAATTATAAAATTCAAGTGTGTAATATGATTATTAAAACACTTATAAGAAGATATCTCCTAATACAAATGATAGCTTTGTGTCAAGTCGATCGTGCTTTTTGTGGTACTCTGGTTTTAAAAAACTTAATTCTTCTATCCAGTTTCGCCTTAAAAATATAAGAATTTTCTAGGCAATGTCGCAGCAATGTTGTGCCTCTAAAGGCGGTTGATTGACAGACTGCTACAACCAATCCGCGTCCGGAATGACTGTTTGCTTCGGGCAAGATTTATCTCTTGTCCAATGGTTGTGCACTAAAGGCGTGGCTGGGATGGAACGGTACAAAAACACGTGATGTGTTTTAAGGCTACAGCGCCGTTTTAGGCAAGGTTTTACATAATGAGAGCGAAAGCAAGTGTTGCGCATTTATTAATGTAAAATGACCGGGGATCGCACAGCCTGAGTTAACTAAAACAAAAACTAACCAAAGATGTGAGTTTTCCCCCCAGAAACCGAGTCTAGGTGGAAAACATCATTGTTTTCACACCACTGATGATCTCATACATAGTCAGTATAATTGCTAATCAGTCTGAGGGCACTTTTGCCTCACGGCTTTGGTGTAGATTTGTTATTAATTTCTGCTTAAAATTCCTGCATTTCTCCGTCACTTCTATTAGAGACTATATAATCTTTTTTATCATGTAAAGAAGATATAAAATGTACATCTCTACAGTCATGAGAAGTCTGTGGTGTTGTTTAATATAGTGGGCTGTTAAAGAGTCCGGGGTTTTGGTTTCTTTTAACAATTGCAGTCTCTGTCTTTGGTTAGGTGTATCACTGATCTAGCCATGGAGACCAAAAGATACCAAGGATTCTTTGAAGGAGCCGACAGCGCAAACAGATGGGATCGGAGGTCTAATGCAGCTGAGTACTGCTGCGCCATGCAGGAGGAGAACGGGACCAGCGGTGCTTTACTTATGGATGTGGTGAACATCAGTCCTGCTCCCAGCTCATTAGCATCTGGCTACATGGAGAACGAGGAGGAAAAGAGGGACCTGTCCTCTCTCTGTCTGGATCGGCAGCACTGTGCTTTTCCACAGTCAGACAGCACGTCCAGCAGTGTGAAGCTGGAGATGGATGCTAAAGAACTTTCCAGAACTGTAGCGGACTCTATGGGCTTGTATATGGATGTGGCAAGGGAGCTAGACTATGGCTTTAGCCAGCAGGGTCCACAGGGCGGTGGGGCGGATGGTGCAGGGAAGCTGTTTTCCAGCAACCGTCAAAGCCCAGCGGCATGCCAGGGGAGCCCGAAGCTGAAAGCCGCAGATTTGTTATGTTCCGCATCCTACCCCTCCGCATCGCATCCCTGTAGCATGCTGACTGCAGTTGACTGTTCCTCCGACGAGGCTTTGGCCTCAACTCTCGGTGGTAGCCCACAAACCTTTAACAGTTCCATTTCTAGTCCTACCAATAACAGCTTAGTGTCTTCAAATGCTAGCTGTACTACTTCAGCAAATTCTGCCTCAGCTCTCAGTAGTCCCGTACACCAAGCCTCGTCAACACCCAGTCTTGCCCTCATTAATCGGCAGAGAATTTCCACATCTGGCAGCCCTGCTAGTACGATAAATATGGGATCCCCCCTTGGAAGTCCTGCTAGTCTAATGAGGTCGCCTCTTTCCAGTCCGCAAAGCATGAGATCTTCTGTTTCGAGTCCTATTGGTGGCAGTAGCAATATGCAGACCTCGATCTCGAGCCCGAAAAGCATCAGTACCGCAACTGTCTCAAGCCCTCCCCTCTCTGCAGGGCTCTCCATTGCCGGCTCTGCCAGCGGGTGTTCTCAGATACGGACTGACATTCACAGCCCGGGAAGGACAGACCAAGACTTCAAAGGTTTTGATTTCCCAAAAGTGGAACCAGTTGATGGAAAACAATACAGTGTTGCCCTGGATCAGCTAGGTATGGTGAAGTATATAAAGAATGAGCCGAACACTGATTCAAGGGCAATGTGTCAGAGGGGCAACACAATAAACATGGCTAGCCCGCCGTATTCCATGCAAATAAAGACTGAACTGAACAGAGACGCCCCTGTGACCCCTAACTACAATGGGCATCAGCATTCGTCAGGTGGTTTCCCGGCCTCGGATACTACTTATTTGTCGTTGAGGGATAATATTGATGCATATAGCCTTTCTGGAATATTAGGACCACCTGTTCCCTCGCTCAACAGCGAATATGAAGCTGAAGTGTTTTCTAACGACATGTTGCCCAAGGGAATTAAACAGGAGACTAAGGAGGACAGCTACCTCCCGGGGAATAGCGACTCACAGACTTCGGCCGTCGTTGGTGTTAATTCAGGTGGACATTCATTTCATTACCAGATCGGAGCGCAAGGAACAATGTCGTTTCCCGGACACGACGTGGGGGACCAGACAAGTCCCCTGCTGAATCTCATTTCCCCTGTCGCCGCGTTGATGGAGACTTGGAAATCTCGTTCCATCATGGCCCAGGACTCGCTGTCATCCCGAGGAGAGATTTTCCTGGGGCAGCAGTGCGTCACAGACGTGTCGAGGTAAGTGTGACTTGTGTGTGCAGATTTCCGAGGCTCTGCCGTGGTTCGTTCTGCCTCTCGCTGATGGGCCGCTGGTCCTGTGGAGATGCATGCCTAATTATGTGCAGAGGTTGACTAATGGATAAATGAGTAACTATGTACTGTACATGTATTTACTTATATGCACATGTGTGAATATAGAGAGATGAGCTGATGAGTGTAATATGAATGTAAAATATCATATAACTAAACTGAGCAGCTCTTGCTCAGCTATAAATGATTTGCAGATGCCAGCCTTATCATTTTTCAGATATCAAATAAAAGTGCTGTAAGAAGGACCCTTAAGGCCTTTTCAGTGTCCTAGCGATGCTCTAGCATCGTGTGACTCGCACAGATGGTGTTTTTTGTCAGTGTGTTGCAGAGTGTCCAGGGGATTTCGATTAGGGGTCCACACGGCATACTGAAATGCCGATATTATGATCCTGTTTACACCCAAGTTCGGCACGAAAAATATTTGATGGGGAAACCCCCCTCCCCCTGGAAGAGAGAATTATTAAAAGCATTAGCGGTTGGGCCCTAGTTCTGATCTATTTTCATTTGGGGGTCTCCCGTTAGTAAGGTTGAAAACCCTTCTTGTAGACTATGTAAATGGTAACCTTGGCAAAACATAAACGCAAATGAACATTGTGCGCCTGTTTCCTTCTTTGCTGGGAATGGCTGAACCGGTGAAGTAGCAGACAGACGGTCTGGATTGATTCTTTGTTTAGTGGAAAGAGCACACACAACAAACAAGTGGGAAGTATAAACTCTCTGCTGTGCCTTCTTTTTAATTCAGAGAGTGGTGATGTCTGACTCGTTAATGAATCGTTCATTTGAATCAGTTCTTTTCAGTGAGTTGGTCGAACCGGTTCTCAAATTTAAAAGAATCAAACTTTTCGTTGATCCATGCGTTTTACAGGTACAGGTCTTGCGAATCTAAAAGTCTGAACATATTTGACACTTTGACATAGCAAAAATGCAGATACATTTGCTTTCCTTAGCAAACACGCCTGTGTTGCCGTGTTGCATTCAGTGCCCCTCCGCATACCGTAACCCTTTGTGTTTGTACCGTGCTCATGCCCAGCCGCACGGCGGCTGTGGCGCACTGACTCCTGACTCGGCAATCGACACATTAGCGGGTTCTGCACATTCGGCGATTCACTGTGACTCTGGGCAGTTTGGCATTTTGGCGAGTTCGGTTCAACAGATTTCTCAGCAAATCTCATGAGACCGAAAGCTCACGGAGTGACCTATTCTGGTTGTGTCGGAAGGTTGCTTGAGAGTTAAGAGTTTCGGTTAGTTAATGTGCTGACCCCAATAGGTCTTGCCTACAGCATTTGTTGTTTTTCTATATGCTGTGTGTCTGTATATATTAATAAAATAAGATTTTTAATAAACATGCAGTTTCAATAAAAGTTATTTAAGAAAGTGCAGCGCATTGTACTTCACCCCACCACCCGATTCTTTGAATCGAACCTTAGATTAATTTAAATGTACATTTTGGTGGAATCGGTTCTGTTGATTGAAGCAAAGTTCTCATTACAACTGGACATGCCTGAGGAATGAGGGATGACGGTCTCGAATCAAGTGTTCAGACACTAAATAGCGTCTCTGAATGAAAAAAAGGGCTCTGGCTGCATTTCCAAGGTTTGGCAGCGTGAACCAGGAAGCGGGACTGGAAAGATTAACTTCCTTTTTGTTTCAGTTTTGGCACAAGTGTAATTCTATAGCGGAATTGTTAACGTGTATAAGAATATAATCCTTTAGCAGAATCAGTGCATAACTTGGTGTTTTGTTTTAGGGGCATATGAGTCCACTTACAACTTTATTGTTGATTCACATGTATCAATCTAATTCTGCAGTCTCAAGAAGAGACATCATTGATTTGAGAAAAAAATTCTCAGTTTGTTTTGATTTTTTTGCTGTTTTATCTATGCACTGGCATCATGAAGTGCTTATCTGTTCAGATAAGCGGGACGCTGGGTCAGGTAACACTGCTGCAGGCTATTAGCCACCTCCTACGTCTTGCACTCTCATTAATTTGGGCTCAGTGCCGTCCTTTGGACCCTTTGTGTGCCAAAACCGTTTGCCTGATCATTCTCAGATCGACATGGACCCTTCTGGGACTTTTTAGTGTTTCGTTGTTAATTTGTTGCCTGATTTTCACTATGGTCCTTTTACTAACATTAATAACATTTGAAATCTGAATGTAAGCAAATGAATGTGTTTATTTGACATACTGGTTAAATTAAATCAACTGTTCTTCCCTTTTCAGCCTGACAAAAATTGCTTCCAGGCACTGCAGCACACGCGTAAATCTTCATTACATCACGTGCCTAGAATGTCTGAAAATGGCTGCATGTTAACGTGGTTTATCGTAAACATTATTTATATTTTGTTGATATTTGTGTTTATTACAAGCAGTTGAGGTGTTAATATATTGTCTGTACTCTGACTTCATATATGTACTACCCCATGGAAAACTATAGGTAGCAGTTTGTGGCGTCATAAAACTAGTCGTAGGGAACTGCCACTCCCATTTAAAGTACAAGATAGTTATTTTGATATCATAAATCTTAAAAACTATGGGTAGGATATTGTGGCAAAGTAGCAAAAACCGACAGATAAAACTGAAAATTTCTGCTAATTCTTGCAAAGGCAGCGAAAAATGGCAGAGCACCAGCTGTGCCGTTGAAGCTCAGCATGCATGCACTTGTGTGTAGTGTGGGCTTTTTTACTGGGATTGCGTGTAGGAATGGCTACGCTGAATGGCCCGAGCTGGCGGCATGATTGGGCTGCCGGTTACTCTGGAACAGCCACGCTGAACGGCCCGAGCTGGCGGCACGTTAGGGCTGCCGGTATCTCCGCGTGCTTAATGCCCCGAGCTGGCGGGGCAGTAGGGTTGCCGGTATCTCCGCGTGCTTAATGCCCCGAGCTGGCGGCACGTTAGGGCTGCCGGTATCTCTGCGTGCTTAATGCCCCGAGCTGGCGGGGCAGTAGGGTTGCCGGTATCTCCGCGTGCTTAATGCCCCGAGCTGGCGGGGCAGTAGGGTTGCCGGTATCTCTGCGTGCTTAATGCCCCGAGCTGGCGGCGCGTGAGGGCTGTCGGTTACTCTGGAGCGGCTTGAATAATGGAGCAGCACCATAAATAAATCAAGTTGTACATTTATGTATATTACTGAAATATTCATGCTGTGCTTCAAGTCCGCTGCCTCGTTTACCCATATGCAGATACAATAGCTGATAAAGTGACCCATATATATATATATATATATATATGTGTGTGTGTGTGTATGAATTGTCTGATAAGCCTTGATTTTATATTTAAATTCTGGCTTGTGGACTGATATGTAACTCATATTCTGTTACACGTAGGTTATAATAGGCCACGAACAGATTTTCATAGCATTATAATTAGCACATGGCACAGTGGCTCAGTGGGTAGCACTGTTGCTTCACACCCCCAGGGTTGGGGGTTCAGGTCTCAGCCCTGCTCTGTGTCTCTATCTCTGCATGTGTGTGTGTGGCATTTGCTCTCTCCATAGCGGTTTCCTCCTGAGGTCTGAAACCATACTGCTAGGTGAATTAGCATCCACACATTGCCTTCTGGGCTCACCACAACCCTGTCCTGGAACATGGATATAATTAGCACATGATCAGCTGATGCCGTTAAGGTGTGTTGGATGGAGCTGGGCGGGTGCCGTGGTGCACCTATAGGTCCAGCTGCTGAGTCACGCGGCTGGACCGTGCGCTGGATTCGTACATACTCTCAGTTACAAGCGCTGGCTTCAGGCCCGTTGCTCTGATGATGAACTATAATTACTGAGGGAAGAAAACACCAAACAGCTTAACCTGGAGCAGCGCTCCAAGCCTTCTGCACCTCGTGGGAGTGGGCCTTCCCTATCGGGAGGTGCTGAAGGTTTGACAGGGAGCTCCAGGTCTTCTGCACCTCGTGGGAGTGGGCCTGCCCTATCAGGATGTGCTGGAGGCCACTCTGGGCTTTATGCACCTCGCAAGAGTCTGCCTGCCGTATGAGGAGGTGCTGGAGACCTGACGGGGCACTCTGGGTCTTCTGTGCCTTGTGGGAGTTGGCTCATAGGCCTGCCAGGGTAATCTGGGCCCTCTGTGCCTTGCGGTAGTTGTGCTAGTCAGCCCGGACACCTGCCAGGGCACTCTGGGCTCTCTGGGTTTCATAGTAGTCATGGCAGTTGGCTCAGAGGCCTGCAGGTGCACTCTGCACCTTCTATGCCACATGGGAGTCAGCCTGGAGGCCTGCTGGGGCACTCTGGTCTTCTGCACTTCATGGGAGTTAGCCTGGAGGCCTGCTGGGGCACTCTG
>JAODUD010000015.1:5223238-5234923 GCA_026784285.1 Stomatorhinus walkeri | reverse complement strand
ATACTCAGGGTTGAGTGTTCCTTTAAATAATTTTGTACAGCTGAAAGACTAAGAGCACAGCAGACATGTGGAGTTTCTAATTTTGGGATGAGGGAATGATTGTGTTGCCCTGAGTGATTGTTCGGTTTATGCTGATCTGCCAGCAGCCAGGAAGTCCAAGAGGCTGGGGAAGCTGAAAGGGGGCAGTGACCCCCCGTCGCAGGATCCCAAAGAGGGCCTGGAGCCGGAGACGGAGCTCAGCGGCGCCGCCCTGGTGCCACTCTCACCGGGGGTGACGGCCCACCTGTCCCCCTCAATCTGCAGCGTGCTAGAGCTCATCGAGCCGGAGGTGGTGTACGCGGGCTACGACAACACACAGCCAGACACCACCGACCACCTGCTGTCCAGCCTCAACCAGCTGGCCGGGAAGCAGATGATTCGGGTGGTCAAGTGGGCCAAAGTGCTTCCAGGTCAGACTCCTGTCAGCATGGACTGTACCACGTTCTTCAAATCATACATTAGAAGAGCACTCTCCTAAACATTAGTTTATTAGTGTATTAACTCATTAGGTTGATACCTGTATATAACAGTATTTGTCTATGATATTAGTTCATAACAACTTGAGTAAAGACTAAGCTCCCGATCCTGCTGTGACCTGCTGTGTCGAGCAGGATACATGATTAGAAGGTGGATGGATGGATGGATGGATGGATGGATAGAATAGTAACAGTATCAGTTGCTGATGGTGCCACCTATGGGGTGCCCTAGACCCCTTTGTGTAGGATGTGTAGTTGACAAGGGGGGTGTTTCACAAAGTCAGATTTCTCAATTTGATGAGTTAATTTAAGCTAGGAGCCATGATTGTCCAATAGGAATGCTCCTTACTTAAACTCCTACTGGACGCTCATGATATCTAGCTTAAGTTAGCCCAGCCAACTGAGAAATCCGGCTTCGTGGAACCCACCCCGGTTACTTCATATCAGAGTGTGACTGTTCTCAATCAGTAGACGCTGCGTAATACTCTGCACAGGCCTCTAGGCATTAGAACCTTCTGCTGGATGGTAGGAAGCCCTTAATCACGGCATTGTCTTGTCCAGACTATTTATCATGCTGCCTTGTCGCTCTCCTTCACCGTATACTCAGTGGGTTTCTCCTGTGCTCTTGCAGGCTTTAGGAGTCTGCCCATCGAGGATCAGATAACACTCATCCAGTACTCCTGGATGTGCCTCTCTTCCTTTGCCCTCAGCTGGAGGTCCTACAAACATACCAACGGACAGATGCTGTACTTCGCGCCCGATTTGGTTTTCAACGAGTGAGTGAGACGCCAAGCGCGCTTCCCTCACCACGTCTGACCTTGTCCGCTCCGCTCAGGCCACCCACAGGAGACAAAGATCCAGGTTGACTGGGTGTAACAGTCGGCATCTACACGAGGGAGTGTGGAGATCACCCAGAGAGTGCTTACGGAGCAGGACAAACACTGCAGGCCACACACGCAGGGTGCCACACACCTGGCCAGCTATCTTATGGCAGCCACGCTGATGATGTCATCAGGTGTAGCAAGAAAATACAGTAGATGGAAAAGTTCACCCTAGTACTCAACACATTCCACAAACAAAAGCTTGTGGTGCCAGTACATTTAGGGATCTGTGAGTCAGCTCCACCATGCAGGAATTTGAGTGTGTCAGTCGGGGTGAACACTGTATAATGAATAAAACATAAACTTTCATAAATGACTGTTAACTGCACAAGCAAAATTGCGCTGACCCCTGCAGGTCACTCAGAATGACCTAAAGCTCATGTCACCAAACAGTACACATGTCCCCTCGTGACGGAGTTTAACTTAAGATTGGATCTTGCCAAGGACTCAAAAGCGTTACAGCCTGTTCCTTTCAGCACAGCGGTCATAAAGGCGGGCAACTAAGGATGTGTTACTTCGGTGGTGACATTACTGTCCCCATGTGACTCACATGGACTCTGACCCGAATCCGGCTTCCCAAAGGGAACCCTAAGCCATAAACCAAAGACATCTTTGAAGACGCTTGTAGGAAGGGTCTTAGAATTCAGCCTGCCGTCACTTCATCTGTATCTGGTCTGCCAGTGTTAAGTTGCTCTCAGTCTGGTGTCGGTCTGCTTCCACCGATGCTTTTGTGGTTCTCATTGGCTGAAGAGGTCATTTTCTAGTAATTATCCAGCGGATCTCCCATAGCAACCAGTAGCTTGTTTGTCGAGAGAGGTGAGCTCTTGGAAGTGAAGGCAGTGAGGCTGATGCCGTTGGGGACCTGTCCCTGGTGCCGGTGCACTCTGTGTCTGTGCCGAAAGGCAGCCGTCTTGCTGCAGCAATGGCAGGAATCCCCAACATGCAGAGGATCAGCCATGATCTGGTGTCATCAGCCATGATCTGTCTCTCAAGTCATGTGTTTTGCTGCCTGTTAGTCAGACGGATCCCTAATCAATGCGCCGGTAAGCAGCCAGTCTGCTGGCAATAGCTACAGAATTCACACCTATTTAGCATTCGCAATGACCAGTCGTTTTGCTTATTCGAAATTATCAGAATATACTCAGGGTTGAGTGTTCCTTTAAATAATTTTGTACAGCTGAAAGACTAAGAGCACAGCAGACATGTGGAGTTTCACAGAGACAGCCCCCCCCCCCTTAAGATTCGGACATAATGGGTTTAGCGGACCAGGAGATGTTTTAGCCGTTTCGCTAACTCGTGCGTGAGAGGATCCAGATTCCCATTACCGTGTGACATATGTGGAGTGCATCTCCCATCCTCTCAGGGCTGGCTCCGCCCCCTCGCTGTTTCCTGGAGAGGATGCCATCCTGTTGTGTTACGTCGTCCTTGTTAATTTCTCTGCTGTGAGCGTGAATGCATGTTGCACCGAGGTGAGATCTGGTGATGTGTGAATGTCGTTCTGCAGGGAGATTTCAGGACATCTTATACCCATTAATGCACAGACAGCAGACAGGTGATGTTGATAGATCACTCTGCCGCTTGCGTTGGGGGTTTTATCGATGATTCCGTGTGCAATGTGGTGTCCCGGGTGATGTGTCCTGACCGCCTATGCCCTTCCCTCCCCCACCACCAGGGAGCGCATGCAGCAGTCAGCCATGTACGACCTGTGCGTGGGCATGAGGCAGGTCAGCCAGGAGTTCGTACGGCTGCAGCTGACCCATGAGGAATTCTTAGCCATGAAGGTTCTGCTGCTTCTCAGCACAGGTGAGGGTACCATCGAGGGGAGGGGGGTCACACTGTTGGACTGGCCCTCCCTGTACCAGCTTCCATGTTTCTACCCCACACTGCATATATTCTGATCTGAGTTACATGCATGCATATAAAGATTTCGGTATGGGAGACGATGTTATGGACAGGTACTCCCTGGTTCCGGACCTTATCTTAATTCACCGAGTGGTCCGCTTGCACCATGCTGAGTGCTTACATGAACATTAGGACTCTAAATCAAACCGGCCTTGACTGCCTCAAAGGTGTTTCAGGCGCTTTTCGCATGAGGAGGAGGCGTGGGGTTATATTTTAAGGGGTTCTGCAGCCCTCACTAAGTCGGGCTCTGGGCTGTCGTCCAGAAGTGCCTGCGTTCCTCGATTCCCTACAAATGTGAGCCTGNNNNCTTCTGCTCAGGGCAGTCTGGCAGGAGAAGGGAATCTCATGACGACCTCAGCAGAGAACCATCAGCTGTATCTGCTGGACAGTCAACAAAGAAAAATGCCAGTTTCACCTGAAACTTGATATTGTGAAAATGGCCGTACTTGCGTGAATCCCCGTGTTCAGCTGTCTGCGTTTAAGCTCTCAGGTTTTATTTATCCCTTACGTGTCGGAGTCTTTTCTTCTCTACAAACACGTCATTCAGGACTACTATGCAGGGCTACTGCCATTCACAGGCAGTTAGCGACATGCTAAGCGTTAAATGCTAAATGTATGCTAACTTGGAGGATTTATGTAGAACAGCATAATGTATAAAATCTGCAGGTATCTGAAACATAAACTTTCATTATTGACTGTTAACTACTCAAGATTTGACACTGAAGCCGAACGACCAGAAATGTTAGATCGGCCTACTGATGTAATAACGACATGCTGCTTTTATTGACTGAAAGCTGTTTCCATGGCGATGCAGGAACAGAGAATTAGTCTAAGCTCTTAGTTTTTACTTCTGTTGTTCTTAAATCTTTTAGCACCTTTAGATCTTTTAGCTTATTAAAGCTCACACATAATACCCATAATCCTCTTGGTTGTGTTTTCTATTGAGGGTTTAATTTCATAGTATTTTTTTACTGTGCTTATTCCCATTGTTAGTTGAGTATTTAATGTCCCAGGGTTTTCTGCTGAGGAATACGACAACACCGATGCCAGGGTACTCAGGGTGCGACCTCTTTGGGGCTGCTGTTAGATTTGTCATATTGTAGAGCAGCAATGACGCCGTAAATGCAGGTTGCCCTTGGCCTTCCTGGGTGACGAGCCCTTGTCCTGAGTTATTCCGCCAGCTGTGGGTGTGGTGGACATTTGGTCTGTCGACACCAGAGGGGAGCTGTAATCGGAGCTGGGGCCATAGACCAGCGCTTTTCGGACTGGATCAGAGTAGCCGGGATCACCTTCCCATTCATCACCACTTTCAGGCCGAATGGCATGGACTCGAATCACAAAATACAGCATATGGAGAATCGCGCAGTGGTGAAGCTGAGCAGGAGTGTGTGAATGGTTAATAAGCATTTCCACTGAGTGACCTGCCTGATTAGTGCAGCTACAGCAATGAAACACACATTTGACAGGACAGCATTACTCTGGCATAACTGGCGGACACCGTGTGGGTCAACGAGTATGTGGGGGGGGGGGAACATCATGTCGAGATCCTCCCAAGCAACCTAATGACAACCAGAGGGTTCCCCCCCCCCTTCATGCTGAGGACACGCCAGGAGGAATCCCGGGAACGCCGGTTGGCTTCTGGGGCCGGTGTTCCGGCATCCGTCATTTTCTGCTACGTGTTGAAGTTTGTTGTGCTTTGGTGGAGTGTCTGTTAAACCCGCTGGCTGTTTGAGATTCTGGGCTTGACTTTCCGGTTAGACAGACCTGCAGTCGTTAAGCAGAACGGCTTCATTATTCGCTGCCTGAACTTCTAATCCATATTGTCTAATTCTGATTTTAAAATGTTTTAACTCTTTCCCCATTTCATGTTTGCTATTCAGCATCTCAGCTGATTGGCTCATGACGGTCTGTTAAGGACAGGACAGACACCCATTGGTCCTGGCTTAGGGGACCGTGGGCTGAGTCATCCAGTGACAGCTCAGATTTCAACTTAAGCACTGAAGGAATCTTGTGACCTGGCAGTGTAGGTTCCCAGACCAGGAATCATCCTTCCATTTGATACCAGCCACCTTATTTACCTCCACATGCTTCCCCACAAACTGGTGGCTAAGGCTGTGAGCAACTGCTGGGAATCGGTGATATGTGCTGGGTGTGTGAGCCGCCCTCTGCCCAGCCAGCTACCTCTGCCACTTCTGTAATCCAAAACCCTTCCGGGGTTTTGTCAGGGCAGCTCTTATGAAACGCCATCTTTGTAAATTTATTTTTAGCTTTGTCATTTGTAAATGATGCTTGTTGACTTGAAGGCCCAGGTGTCCCCATCCACCGTCACCTTCCAACTTCCACCTTTATGATGCGGCCCGTCTGAGACAAAACCTGCCGCTGGTCTCTCGAATCCCCTTCTCTTCATAAAACTGTTAATGACCTTCTGGATCCACTTTACAATAAGGCTCCCTTTTGCCACTTGTAAATGGTAGTAATCATTAATAAAAAGAAAACTGTTATAACGCATTTAAAACTGTCTATTAATAATTTACAAAATGTTACAACCTAATTAATAACCAGATTATAAACCATTCGTAAACCCTTTATATGGGGAGCCTTATTGTAAAATGGCACTGACCTTCTTGCATGGTCTTGGGTAAAATGCAGAAACCAGCCCAGTGTTAACAGCATGTGTTAAGGTGAGGTCGACAGACCTATTAGCATCTTCAATGTCAAAATCCAGTCTCCACAATACAACCGACTTGCTTTTGAGATGATCGTACTTTGTATGTTGATGTAATGTATGATGTAATGAAAATGATTTTTATAAATATTTTAAAATGCACTATAAGGACAAAAGTATGTTACTACTAGCCTGTCCAGCATCTAACTCTGAATCACAGGGCATTAATATGAAGCAGGCTAACCCTTATTTGCTATAACAGCCTGTACTCCTCTGGGAAGGCTGCACATTAGGTACTGGAACATTGCAGGTGGGACCTGCTGCCATTCAGGTTGGGTATTGATGTTAGGTTATCCGGCCCCCACTTGTTCACAGATATTTCTGCTTCACAATCACTTCACTTGCTGTTGACCAGGGCGGCTCCGGCAGGACAGACATGTGGGGATCCGACTTGCTGGAAAGGTGTTCACTGGTGTCCAGTGATGGTACTGGGCTGACTACCCTCTTCTGTATGACCCTCCCATTCTGTTGCCATTATCTGATGCTGTAGGTTGCATGACTGTGTGCTTAATTATACACCTGCAAGTCAGCAATAGCTTTGGCTTATGCAACCAAATCCTGTAATTTCTAGGGGTGTCCCAATACTTTTGTCTGTAAAGTGCACACTCTATCCCTTGACGTGGTTATAGGCAGTGCACAATAACCATTACTTGAGCGTCTTCAAAGACCTATGGACTGTGTGGTATAAACACTGATACCCAGCGGAGGGTCCTAGGCAGTGTCGGGCGTGTGATGAGCTGCCTGTGACCTCACGTGCTCCTCTGACCTGACAGTTCCTAAAGAAGGCCTGAAGAACCAGGCCGCTTTTGAGGAGATGCGGATGAATTACATCAAGGAGCTGCGGAGATCCATAGCCAAGAGCACGGGACCCTCGGGCCAGACATGGCCACGCTTCTACCAGCTCACCAGGCTCCTAGATGCCATGCATGACGTGAGTACACAGCAGGGTGCTCCCACCACGTGCTGGGACAGCGGGAGGCTGGGTGGTCTGTGCTGCTCACACAGCAAGATCCTAATGTGGGTTCAAGGAAGGAGGGAGCAGGTTCTCTGAGCAGACCAACTGATGGTTACCCGACCCTTAGATGACTGCCAGAAGGCTGGGAGAAAACGTGGCAATTTACAGGAGCGGTTCAGTTATACTGTCACAAGTGCCACTTACGATAACAAGCTGAATAGCTTGTTATCGTAAGTGACTGGGGCTTGTTATTCGCTGGAAGTCAGGAAGGGGATATGGGCACAGATAGGGGAGTTCTGGAATTCGGCAGTGCAAATGTAATCACAAAGGGCTGCAATCTGTTCATTTCTCCAGCTGGTGGGGAATCTTCTGGACTTCTGCTTCTACACCTTCCGGGAGTCCCAGGCGCTGAAGGTGGAATTTCCTGAGATGCTGGTGGAGATCATTAGTGACCAGATACCAAAGGTAGAATCAGGTCTGACCCACACACTCTACTTTCACAAAAAGTGACTCCGGAGGGAAACCTTGCAGAAGAGGAGGAGCTGCCTTAAATTAGCCTGAGCCGCTCAGCCCCGTCCGACGCCACAGAGCTGGGAGCTCAGCCAACCACCGGCTCCGGTCACCTGGACCAGCCAGGAGGAGAATAGCGGTGGACGACACTGAAATGGACTGAATGTCTACCGCCCCCCCCAAAGACCACTGCTTCAGTGGATATACAGCCATTGGTCCCACCTCAGTATAACACTCTGGTCACTGGAACCTTAACTCGCAAGTCCTTTAATCATGCCTGGTAGGAGATGCAGGATGCCAATAACTGTATCTAATGACGATTTCAGCAGAGACTGTTTTGTTTTAAAGCAGCCATCTCTCTCTCTCTCTCTCTCTCTCTCTCACACACACACACACCCTATAGACATCCCTGAGGAAATTTAGGACATCTATAAGGGCAAAATGCAAGTATAAATGTGACCTAATATAAGGGCTTAACCAACAAAATCATGCTGTAAATTTAAAGAGATGCCATTCAGCTTATCTTTGAAGAAAGACTAAACACAGTAATTCATTTAATGCGTACATATGACCTCAGCAGCACGGAGCAGAGGAGGAGGAGGAGGAAAAGAGGATGACGTCACGTTTGAACAGCACATCCTGATGACCGTAGGTGAGAGGTGGAATGGTCACAGGTTGGGGGGCTTTTATGTGGTTTTTGGCTTCAAAGACATATGCGAGTTTCCATACTGGCCTAAAGTTCTTTTCATATTGAATAAGTATAAGTTACCTCACCTCATCTCCTTACTATGTGAGGTGGGCCGACAATAACATTCCCCGGATTTTTTTTAACCCATCTCCCAGGGTCTATAGTTAAAACTGGCAAACCCCTGAAATTCCAAGAACCAGAATACAGATTTCACATTCTTACAAGTAGCCCTATGTTTTAGTCTGCTCAGATCAACGATAATTTTTAACAAGGTACTTGTAGTCAGTACAGCATTAAAAATATATCTAAACACGTAGGCTGAAAAGATATCCTCATAATGGACGACAAAAATGAAGATTGGCAAAACCTTAAATTACACCTGGGACCTGAAAAATGTACTTATAACTTGTCCTTCAAAAATGCCCGACAAATGAAGATTTGTACTTGACAAAAGCCTGTAAATTTCATCCCTTCCAGCCAAACCGTCATCAGAGCTTAAATTAATACTCCCCTAAGTAGTGTAATGTCTGCATTAATGCTAGTAGTCTGTATCGCAGCTGCCTACACATTAAATGATATTAGACGATATGAGATCTGAGAAGCAGCGATCGGTAAGACTGCAAAGGAGTCTTTAATTTGGGAGGAGAATCGGGAGGGTCAGTAGCGGTCTGCCTTTTCGGTTGTCATCCCTCATCCACAAACCTCTGTCGCCTACTTCACACACAAATTATCGGGCATTAGTATTCTTTAACTTTTCTTAGTTCAAAGAAAATGTGTGTATATATAATATCTTCTTACATTGGACCTGCAAAGATTTTATAATATGGTCTTGCACTTGTCCCGCAATGGAAGGAGGATAGAAAACTACACAAGGATGACATTAATATGATAAAATGAAGAGCGAGCATGTAGTTTACTCACTGATTCCTGCGCTCTTTGCTGCCCTCTATATTGCCGTTTATAAATTGAGGATTCTGAGATAAGCTATAAGGATGTATGATACTACGTGAAAATGGGCTGTAGGAAGGACAAGAAAGTATTTTTTGGAAGAATTATATTTTGTCGGAAAACATGTAAGTCAATTTTTTTTAAATATATTTTTTGTAAAATAAAATGTTTATGCATGCTTACGGAGGAGATGTTTACAGTGTATTTACAAAGGGAGCGTGGTGCCTTTATCTTATATGATTTTCATCCTGTTGTAAATATTTGGAGCCGATCTGCGGATGAGTAACACGTTTCTACTTCAGATTTTTTTCTGCGCCTCCTGCTTCTGCAGTGTCCAGGAAAGGAGACGCGAACCTGAAAATGTGAGAAATAGTTTGCTAAGCTTCGTTTAGGTGCTTGTTTATAAGTTCACTTAAGCAATATGGTGGCTATGGTTTTTCGCTCGTTTACTTGAATCAATCTGCTAAAATGTTTCACTTTTCAGTAATAACTCCAAGCAACCGACCTTTCCCCAACTTTTTTTGTGACGGACATGTATGTTAGTTTCAGAGATCGCCAAACTGAAATGTTATTTTACTGATGTGTCTTTTCTTTACGTTATTTTTTACACTCTGCGTTGGTTTTGAATACGATTATTAAAACAGCTTGAGTAGAATGAGGGATTAATTCTGTGTATTTTTGAGACATAGTTCTCTCCATGCTTTCAATGAAAAGGTGTCTTGCATATCATCTTTTGATTTAATGTCAGATGCAGACGCGTGCAGGCTGTCCCATCGCCACAAAGCCACCTCGAGAGGGACACTAATGAAGCCACAGCCCTGAGTATCACTGGGCGATCCGGATGCTTTCATTACACATTTATATATAAATATATATATAACTTTATATGATATACTCACCAACTTCCGCCACCTAATTCCCGCTCCCGTCAGCGGCTGGCTATCTGGTTTCGCCTCGGCTCTCCCTCTGGAGCGAAGCATTGTGTTTGATACCGTGTCCTTAAATGACCGCGGGATTAACGCAGGGCCTGTTTATTACGTTTAATATTACTGGTGTTTTTTTTAAAAAAAACAAAAACAAAACAAACCCTCATTCATGCAGACGTGGACGGCTAATCCGCTGAAAGACGAGACAGGCAAGGAGAAAAGCAATTAATGACCGACAGTCAAGGCCACAGTACGGAACTAATTTTAGATTAACAGATTTAATAATTAATTGTTGATGACTGTTTTTGCAGCCATTAAAAGGCACGCTTGGGATCAGGAAAGTGTTTTGGGGGGTGGGAGCAGCACGCGGGACGGGTCGCTGCTCGCCCGGCTGGTATCTCCCCCAATCCTCTCCTGCATCCTGCAGCAGTTTAGGGCCAGTAGGTGCACGCCTGTCACGGGATTGATATCCCAAGCATTTCTGTACTGGTTTAATCACTGCGAAATGCGAACGGAAAAGCAGCAGTTTCCCCCAGTAAGAGTGCAGACAATCGGGCAGAGTTCAAGCGTGAAAGTGGCCTGCGTACGCTCGCCAAAAGACTGTACCATCGCAAATCAAGAAGGGAACAAGAAAACATTACCCAAAGCCTTTTTTCCACAATTAGCTCTGAATATTAACCAAAGAACCAGTACTACCGTGAAAACAATAAAATCCGATAAATAAAGTTTTAAGCAAAAAATTCGTAGAAATGTCTTTTTTTTCCAGATCTCATTGGTAATTCATGTTAAAAATGGAAAAATAGTTTGGCTTATAATAAGCCTACCACATATTTTACCACGTTTGTTTATTCATTTCAATCAATTGAAACCCCCAGCGTTTCACAGTGAATGCCACGATAGATGAGTTTTTGTGATACGTCGTGAATTATGGGGGGATCCGTTTTGCTATGGTTACTTACCGAGCCAGAAAATGCAATGAAACAAAACACCACACAAAGGAACACAAGTAAAAAGTCAATGCCAGATCCGACTGAGTCACATGTGATGAAAAGCACGTGGGGGTGTAACATTTCCCATGAATGTAGAGGAGAGGACAAAGGTAAAGAGAAGGGAGAAGGAATGACACGAAGGAGGGAGAGAAACATTTCCGAGGGGAAAAAAAGGAGCATAGATGGAAGGAAGGTAAGAGGGAACAACGGTGAGAGACTCGGTGATCGATTTAGAACAATGAAATGAAGACAAACTGCCAGAGATTCACAGTTAACCTCGTTACGACTCCCGGCCGCAAATGTGCCCACTGTGCAGACTGCACGCTGCCTACCTCCCAGCTCTGCACAGCTCTCTCCCCCTCCCTAGAGCCACGCTGGCTGGATCAGCACCATCTCCTGGCCAGTCCTATGCTACCCCCCCCCCCCCATCTGGAACTGAGAATATTTTTTTAAAGGACAAATTGAGTTTCCTTTTTTTTTTAAATTAGACATGATGTTGATGAAAACAGGGGAGTTCAGCAGTGTGATTGTGGACATTACCTTGAAATGCGGGGCATCGTGAGGGAACCGGCTCCTGGTCCTGAAATGCGGGGCATCGTGAGGGAACAGGCTCCTGGTCCTGAAATGCGGGGCATCGTGAGGGAAC
>JAODUD010000015.1:5187725-5202797 GCA_026784285.1 Stomatorhinus walkeri | reverse complement strand
CATGGCGGCATCTACAGTAAGGCAATCAGTCTCCACATGGCGGCATCTACAGTAAGGCAATCAGTCTCCACATGGCGGCATCTACAGTAAGGCAATCAGTCTCCACATGGCGTCCATCCCACCAGTGCCGACTCTCCTCGCTAAAAGGCAAAATGAGGCTCAAGCCGCAGTTCCCACACAGACCTCAGGGGGGAGTTGCACTGGGATGGCTGGATGACTTCAGACGGCGTGAAGCGAACACGAAGTGGTCCCGTTATTGCACAGGGACACTGGTCTCAGACAGGTACAGACGGGTCTGACTGGGCATTATACCCGTTGAATGCATCCCCTGGCACCAAAAGAGGGGGTGCCAGTGGTCCCGCTTGCCTTCCTACCTGACCAGTCATGACCATCTGTACTACACATACCTAAAAGGTGCTTAAGTCAACAAGACAACTCAAGGTTTACTCCATCTACATCACAAACGGACAATTAGCTACTTATGCACGTTAACATTAAGAAAAACAATAATGATGCAAGTAAAACCATAATGACTTAACACCCAAATATGCTTATAATTAAATCTATAACTATGTTATTATATCTGGACATGCCCAAACAATCCTATGATGTATACAGTGGTGTTACTGCTTGTAACAAATCAGAACTGAATGTAAATCATCCATCCATCCATGCATCATCCCTCTAGCTGCACATATCAAGTTCAGAGTCAGTGAGTGCAGCACCTCTCCAAGACATGATCACGAGGAATGGCGCCCCCTGGAGGTAAATGCCAGATCATCACAGGTCCCCCATTCACCCCAGCGGGGACTCCAAGAAACTGGCTTATCTGAACTGTATGTCTTTGGGCTATGCGGGGAAACCAGTGCAAGGCAGGGATGCGAACCCACAACCCTGCGGGCATCAGACAAGTGCGCTGCCAAGCGGGTCACCACACCCCTCATTCTACTGTTCCTCCCCCCCCCCCCAAACAGTGGAAAAAAAGCAACTGACGTTTACGAACCACAAAATGCTGGTTATCTCTGCAGGAGAGTGCAATATGTGAGCAAGCACAAAACTTCTGTTTTTTAAGTAGGAGGGTGCGTCATTTCAGAGCTGCACTAAAAGCAAGTGAAGCAGAGGCAGGAAGCCAGTGAGAAGCAGGACAGACACATAGCTGCTGCCCCCCCCCCCCCCCCGGTTATTTATCCAGGTCAACTCAGAGATAACAGAAGGCAGGTCCAGTCACATGCGCAGACACCTCAGAACAGTGATCACACATGTCTGGGACGTCCCTAAAAAGAACATTCTTGTAGGACAGCAATAAAACAACCATATTTTGTGCAGATAATTTCAAATTCACCTCAAGTTATGAGACACAAGGAGATATACAAATTTATAGTGCAACACAGTAACTTTTTTTTCTAAAAAACATTTATGCGATAATTTTGTACTATTTCCAGTCTGGTCCAAATCACCCTAAAGCAAATGATTGTTTACATGCAGCATTATGAACGTATGACAGCTGCACATCCATCTGCGTTATACCATCAATACCACTATACCATCAATAAGCACAGCTCTGTCATACAGGCCAAAACATGAACCTACAACCAATAAGAGCTCTGGCCCAACAGTGTCTGATTGCACAAGATAAGGCCAACAGTTCGACCGTTCTTTGCAAACTCTACGCAAATATTCACAGTAACAGATCATAACATCTGTCGTCATCCGGGACTTTTGATGCCGTTTATGGACGGTATATAACAAAAAAAGTATAAGGAGTCACTCCGGTTCAGGAGGGCTTGGGTCAGGCCAAGGAATTCACCAGGAATTCCCTGATCAGCTCCACAGCACCCCCCCATCCCACACCGAGTGAGCATGTACAGACATTCGCTCTGTATGTGTGTGTACATGATTAATGCTATATTGTGGTCAATATATAGAACTTTTCACAACTCAAAAGGCTGCCTTCCACACAGGAACTCTTTCTACATAAAAGTCAGTGAAAACAGGAAGGAGAAAGCCACCGCGCCCACACCAGCATCTTGCTGCCATTTTAGCGGACTTTCAGCAGGGCAGTAGGGTGGCCGCCCCGGGGGCCGTTTAGGCAGCCCTTCAGCAGGGCAGTAGGGAGGTCGCCCCGGGGGCCGTTTTAGCAGCCCTTCAGCAGGGCAGTAGGGAGGTTGCCCCGGAGGCCATTTTAGCAGCCCTTCAGCAGGGCAGTAGGGTAGCCACCCCGGGGGCCGTTTTAGCAGACCTTCAGCAGGGCAGTAGGAAGGCCACCCCAGGACGCATTTTAGCGGACTTTCAGCAGGGCAGTAGGGAGGCCGCCCCAGGGGTCCTCACAGCCTGGTGTGCCTCATGCAACAGACTCCGCATAAAGGTGAAGAAACGGCACAGGCCATTCAGTTGCAGTAAAGCATTACTGATGGTCTTGCTCTGCTTTGTTGTGGCTTGCTAACTCTCTCTGCTGATTAGCCAAAAATCATTTCAACATAAAATAAACATGATGAAGACCTACCCTGGTCGTTCGTTAAAGATTACTTTCCACATCAGCCCTCTAAGACACATTGCAGAGTGTTTCAGTGTTGCTTGTAGAAACCCCCCCATCTCATTGGACAATCATATTAATCAGGAAGACAGACAAGGGCCTGTGCAGAGACTGGCTCCAATAACCCTTCAGGCACCTTTCCGGTGTTGAAGGTTCGCTTGTGTGTCATGAGGCCTGGGAGGGAAATGAGCTTCTCTGTCTGGGTCCCAAGTTCAGCCTGGTACCAACCAAAATCCCAGGTTCAGAAAGATCCAGAACGCTGATAGCTGCTGTAGGTGTGTCTTATCTCCAGAAATGAACAAAGGCAATCAGGGCCATATCCTTTGTTTTCTAAGAGCAGGACCTCACGTTTCCACCGGGATCCGGAAACTGGTTCCCGAGGCCCCTCCCCCACATCCTGAACACAGAACATATCTTTATGTGCGGAATGAAAACAGTATGTCATTATTTACACTACATGTGGGCAGGGCCTATGCTCGCAGGCAGCCCCCCCACCCCCCTACAGCAGGCTGTACTTTTAAGCCACCATGTGGAGATTCCCAGCCAGGAACGTGATCTATAACATGGTAACGAAGCAAGAAAGAAACTCCAGAAGAGTCTTCCAGGTCTTTGTGGGAGGAAAGCAACACAAAAACAAAAAGGAAAGAAAACATCAAAGAAACAGCGACAACCGACAGACTTCACTGGAGTTAGTTTGTATCGTTGGTTATCAGCAGCTATCAGCGCCATGACATCTCCAATGAGCCACTGCACGATAATCAACATAATGCGATTTTTCTTTGACGAAACTGATGAGGGAAGCTGAAGCAGCCCGAGAGCCTCCAAATCTAAAACTACTGCCAACAGCTTTCCGAGCAAGATTTTGACCAATGTATGTATGTAATGAGGGACCAATGAATCGGACGCTAACACAACACTAACGCTGCTGCCCCTCTGAATGACAAGTCATGCTGACAGCGACTGAATTCAGGGCGGGAAGCGAGATCTAAGAAATGTTAAAGGTTGGGGCCAGACATGGTGCTTCTCTATTGGGATGTCATAAACCATGGTGTTTAGAATTTACAGAAAATGGTGTGAAGAACAGAAACACCCAGTCAAAGGCATTGGTGGGGCCAAAACACAGTGTAAATGAGAGAGGACAGAGAAGAATGGAATGAATCGTTAAAGTGAACAGGAAGGACATGGTTACAGAAATAACAGCTCAGTAAAGCAGTGGCATGCAGAAGGGCTTCCTAGACCGCACAACTCATTAAAGCTTGAAGCAATTCTTGAGACAAAAGCAAGTTGTACCAGGTACCAGCTGAAAGCAGCTAATAAAACAGCACAGAGTGCATACTGGATATTAGGCAAACAAATCAATAGACAGGTGCTCCTATGCTTATCGTGAATGCAAAATAAAGATCATACAGAGCTTAGCTGTCAAATACCGGCATGGAAGGACGGCCAGAACCACTGCGGGGACCCACGCGGGTAAGGAGGACGGCCAGAACCACTGCGGGGACCCGCGCGGGTAAGGAAGCCATGATGTTGCCCTAGGGGCTGGCGTCTCCTCAGAAATGTCTTAGATCCATTCATTAAGATGTGAGCAAAACGTTTGGAAATACAATATCTTCCCCAGTAATGAAGACACACAGTTAAATGTTAAAACACTGAAATTTCTAAGATATACTTGTACCCTGCATGACATGTAGGGGGCCACCGGCTCCTAAAATGGAGATTAATTCGGAAGACGAATGGACCAGAGCACTACCGTGTACCACTACAGAACCGTATAAATGACTAAATAGCTCCCGAGAGCATTGTCCAGAACAAACATTCACTTGCGCCGTTCGCATTTCATTCCTCGCAGTCGGCTTTAGAATGAAAGTAAGTTTGGCGATCATTGAGGCAGCGGCGCGGTACCTCGGAGTGGGGATGTGGCTGCATGCCACTGATTAAGATCCCCCTACTTAACACTTCATCCCTCTCGTGCGACCAAAACAAGCAGAAGACGGCAGTTCATCTTTCTGCCGCCAACAGGTGATGGATTAAGTGCTGCAGTGTTATACAGAAGTGACTGACTACTAATGTTTAGCACCCATAAATGTAGGAAAATGAACTCCACACCTTGTAATGGTTTTATTGAACACAGGAATGATAAATGCATAAACTGTAGGTGCGCCCGAATATGGATTACTTTCGGTTTTCCACAGGCAGCAGTTTTAACAGCGCCATTTGTTATATCATAAATAAGCACTTTACCTGCGCAGCGCAGACCTGCGTCAATGTAAAATGTGTCACCCTGGCCGGTGATAATTTATGCAATAAGGAATAAGAAAATCTTACGTGTGGTGGCATTGATGAGGTTCTTGGCCTCCCTGTGAAGCTCCTTTATGAAGCGGTTGGTTTTGTCCAGCTCCGCTTCGTGCGCCCGGATGCGCTCTCTGAATGACGGGCTGTCCAGAGAGCACTCGCTGAACTCCAGGGGGTACAGACCCATGGCCGCTCCGGGGGTGTCAAACCTGCATCCACTCCGCGCCGATCACCGCGGAACCAGGTAACCAAAAGACGAGGCTAATTCCACGAGTTACTAACTATTGGTACTTTACACTGATTTTAAAATATAACTTGAAAAATGTTTTCCTTTTTTAAAAATAAAGAAGCACAGAGATAGTGATGATTCCCGTGTGAGAGCACGCAATAACCTGCTCCAGTGGGAGTGTCCCAGACTAAAGTCCTTTTCTGCCCCGAGGGGTGGGCTGGAGGCTGGACGCCTCATTGCGCCTTGGCCGGTTGGCTCCAGTATCGCGTTCGCAGTCTCTCCGGGAACTGCGCCTGCGCACACGCGCACGCCTGACTCCCCCCTAACGCGTACTGGCAGCAATAGGAGGGTGTTCGTAACTGTGTCATTGTTCTTTATTATATATTAATTAGTAATCGGTAAGCGATGCTCTAAAATGGCTGGAGTCTGCTGCATCGGACACTGTACTTTATGGGGCTGTTCCCCTACTCTGGTGAAACAGTTACTGTGGGATATTTCTCAATAGCATTCATGCAGAAGGAGCTCTCGTGCTATATATGTGACAAAGACCTACGTCAGCCCATCACGACGCGCACCGGCCTATTTATATAATCATAAAATACATAATAAACTTTACTCTGTATATCCCCCTATTTTTAGGTAACCGCTCGCACTCCTCTTCACCTCAGCAGCGGGGAAGTTCAAGAAGTAGGCCTACCACTGGATTTCATTGGCTGACTGGCATCAGATATTTGTGTCGCTGTGTTGTTTTGATCTTTAGTTACGCGCATTGCTGTAAAAGATTTTGAAGCGTTTACTGGGTGGTGTAAATGTGAACATATTAATTTTGAGTAGGACTCGTGCCCCTAACTGATCAACAACAGAGTTGGAGGTTTCATGTTTATAGAGAGAGAGATCAGGATCATTCACTGATACGGCACGTTGCCACACCCACCACGTGACAAACCACATCAGATATGAGAACCAGCTATGTTCTCCGAAGTGCACCTATGTGGCAGACAGCACCTCACTAATCCAATTTGACCAGAGTTGAGTTTTTTCCGCAGTGGTAATCCTGCCCAAGTTTTTCCCCTGTAAATTGAAGGACCAACCACCTGTAGGGCTGGATGTAGATTAACATCATTCCCGAACAAACCAACTGCAGATTAAGGGTCCAACAGAGGAGAATCGCTCTGGGTGATTATAGGATTTTAACCAGCAACCTTCCAGTTGCTGGCACAGCACCCTAGCTTCAGAGCCACCACTTTGTTTATAGAACTTAATATTATTCTAGTAAGCTTTTGGGTGGGGGTGGGGGTCCTCAAGAAAGAGTGCACTTGTAGTTGAATAATTTACTGATAATTGTGCAAGCGGTTGGGATTCCGTGAAGATCATTGGGAGCGCCACTTTCTGGATCAAGATATTTTGTTATCTAGAGCAGATGTGGCTGCTATAGTGAAATCATAATTAGGATATAATCACATAAGATCACCAAGTCCATCCATCCATTTTCTGTAACTGCTTGTCCTATGCTTGGTTGCGGGGGGGTGGGGAGCTAATCACGGGGGCTACGGGCCCCCATCGCAGGGCATACTCACACAGTCGCACCTACGGGCAATTTGGTAACTCTAATTAACATCAGCATGTTTTTGGATTGTGGGGGAAGCTGGAGTACCCGGGGGAACTGACACGGGGAGAACATGCAAACAGTGCCTCTGCGTCATGGTGCCACCAATTGTTAATTAGTTTTCTGAGAAAAGCAATACAAAACTTGCACTGATCGTCATCCTCCATGCAGGAGTTCCCCAGTCTTCACCTTGACGTGCAGGCTGTGTAACACCGACATCTAGCGGAAGAATGTGACATTGCTTATTAATGGTCACCCTGGTTAACACCTGAAACGGTACGACGGGATAAAATTGATCTTTTAAGCAAGGAGATTTTTTTATCGCCAAAAAGCGAAGCCACGATTCGAAAATAAGATTCGCGAGATATGACGAATTTACCCAAATTGCATACCATACAACTGTAATGCTATTATAATTTATTAATGTATAAGGACACACATTTGGCAAAAAAGCGGAAATGGTAACTGATTTTAATAGTTTGCTATTGTATTATCCACCTACAATAAATAGCTGTTTTCTGGCATACCATTGAAAGTTTATCCCTCTCCCTTTCATGCCATTCATTTTCGTACAAAAAAACACCTCAGTCTCATTGTTTTATATCAAGCATGGTACACGGTACACGGCCCTCAGGAATATCTGAACATTTGTAATCATTTGTAATCATTTTTTAAAAAGCATAAAAATGGAGTAACAATCAACCACAAATATCCCCCTGCCTTTTCACTCGGGTGAAAAAAATGCAACATCACCAACCATTAAACTTATCCTGCAGAGACAGCTTCTCCTTCAACTTTGGGATATAAAGTGATGACACATGATGGCAGCCTGTCCCAAAGCAGGCCTGGCATTTAACAAACTTAAGACACCCATGGCTGTCTCTCAGTATAACTGGTCTGCCTCCACCCTAGCTTAGAGCATATATATATATATACTGCTGATATACTCATTCCCCTAGCAGACACCTGACTCCAGGTATGTGCTTAAGATTTTTACAGAGATTCAGGTTACAGGCTTTTCTTTAAGAGCTACTGTGAGGAGACTCCCATCGACGCACCTCCCCGGCTCAGAAATCACTGCTTGGCCTCGATCCCTAAAACAACCGGTTATTAGTGTTTCCCAAGGCTTTGAGTGTGCAGGTTTAAAACTCATTGAAGGCATCAGCTGATAAATACCACAAGATGTAGATAAATAATTGGAAGACCAGACCGCTGAGCTCTGACGATGGCAGGCAAGGTCACCAGAACTCCAGGTGCAGGTCTTCAAACAGGACAATGGACCACAGAGGAACATCAAAAATTCAAGAAACGGAAACACGGTCATTCTGACAGTAGCTACTGCTGGTAGCCCCATCGGCTGTAAGAGCAGCACGCGCACCTCTCACTCGCGGAGCATGTGGATCTAGACCAGGCCTGGCTTCTCAGAAGGGCATTCTTCAGATGGGCCTATGGTGCTGGAGTTTACAAAGGGTGGTATGAGGGACCCAATTACGAGACCGTGTTGTCGTTTGTGTTGAGAATGTCCGTGGGGACGGAGGAGGTACTGGCGTCCTCATCCCAGGAGGCAGAGCTGAGCCCAGCCGGAGCTGAGAGGGAGTGGGGCGTCACGGTACGGCCGAAGCCCTGGTAGCGCCCCCTGGGGGAGGAGGGGATGGAGGCAGCCTCCACGGCAGGTTCCTGGGAGCCCCCTGAAAGCAAGCCTGTGTGCTCATTCTGGTCTTGATCTTCTTCACCAAAGTACATCTTTCTGGGTCGACCAAGAACCGTTCTCCCTGCAATGGGGGGGGGTGGGGGGGGCAACAAAAAGATATCGTTCCAAAGTCTTTGTCATGATTCACTTTCCCGAGTTTACGGATTCATCTAGGGAATATTTCCAGTGGGATAATTTACACTGTTTCCTGAAACCCATCAAAAGAAGCTGAAGTGCTCCTCTCCCCCCCCCCCGACACTCACCAACGTGACGCACTTGCTCCAAAACGTCGGCTCTGATGTCCGACACGTCCCACATGGCCAGGAAGGAGTCGAAGCAGGAACCCTCCTCAGCCTCCTGGATGTACGGCTTATAGGTGAAGCTGAAGTGGTGAGCAATGGCAGCCAGGAACATCTCCACGCAGATGATGAAGTCCTACGGGGGGGCCCAATATCAGCAACACTTATCAAGGGCAAATCACAACAAAAGCAACGGAGACCCTAAAGGAACTAGGGGTTAAGGGCCTTGATCAGGAGCCCAACTGTGACCTCACTCAGCCGACCCAAATTTGAACTGGGTGACCCACGCATGCCCCAGTTTGAACTGCTCCCCAGCTCCTACCTGAAGTCCCGTGGCGACAGCTTCCACACTGTCCCAGTCCCATGTATGAGAGTCTGAAATGACTCCCACCTTCACCAGAAAAGCAATAAACACGGCCTGCCTGGGTGAGACCGCACCCGAGAATGGAAAACCATGTCAGTGTCAAAAAAACCACCGGATTTGAATGTCAGGGTAAGAAAGGTGCAGGAAAGAGCGACTAACCAAAAGGACACAAATACCACCAGCTTGACACACAAGAACTTCCCCACCGGACGAATGGGACTGAGTTCATCTCGCAGGGCCTTGTAGAACAGCACGAGGCAGTACATGGCAAACTGTGAGAAAGGGAGATGGACACAATGTCAAATGGCAATGGCGAGTCCTGGTGCATTCTGGGAAAGGCAGAAATGGGTCATACACTCTGAAGTAAAGTGTGGTAGCAACCAGTTACAGTGATTTGCCTTGACAGCATGGAAACCTCTAAATGCATGTACCAGCTGGGACAAGTTGTTGACTATCACCAGGTAGGTCCAGGCATTCCTGGAGCTGAAGTTCCCCTCATCATACACACCACATAGCTGGCAGATCCTTTGTGGGGGAGAGTAAAAACATTAAATAGACCTTACATAAAGGCATGCCACGTCATTGTTAGATCATTAACAGCCGACTAACAATCAAATCAAGTCAATGATGCAAGAATTAACTTTTCAAAGTCTTGAGTACAACTGGATTTAATATGATTTAACTTTGGGTGAATCTCAGTATGTGTACTTGACTGTACTCGTGTTCTCGTGTCTCCATTTTACACCATCTTCCATTGTCAAAGAACAGTTCCTATACTAAGAACAGTAGTAGTAAACGACAGTAAATATCCCTGGATGTCATTCTTGCCCCGCTCTGAATATGAAGGACATATCGGTTGCATCCTTGCCAAACAAGACTAATCCCAGGATTCATTGCATCCTAAGTTTGTTCTTGGAAGGAACCTTAGCAGGACCGGTCTTGCCAAGACCACAATTATGGTCTTTGCGTTCTTCGTACTGAGATTCACACAAAATATGAGACAGAAAACATTGCCCCCTGGTGGTGATATACGTACAACGCTACGACAGTAGTGAAGGGTCTGACCACGGTGTACTGTAGAACACCCAGCTTGCACCTGAACAGAAGAACCCTAAGAACAAGACCATAAGATGAGCAACAGGCAGATTCAGATACCAGAATGGGGTCTTTTCTTTATGACCGCATGCTGTTCTCAACATTCATCAAGGCACGGAGGACTAACAAGTACCAGCACAGCAGGTCGCCTTCTCTAAGGTACACAAACGCCATCATGAAGCTTATTAATCCGGCTCATTTTTTGCTCAAAAGACTCCTTAATATTTCCACACGTGCTTCAAGTTTCAGTCTGCAGTAGTAAAAACAGAATTTTAAACCTAGACTGCTGCCAACGTCCCCGGAAAGTGACACATGCAGTCGTTTTAAGCTCTTGCCACCATCTAACCGTATAAGCATGGCTTGCCAACTGATGTTTACAGGAACAGCAGCTTTAGGCTAATCTCCCGGCGGCACTCACTCCCCCATCGGCCACGGCGGACAGCAGCATAGCGGCGGTAAGTGTCTCTGCTGCTCCTGGACCTCCATCATGACAACCAGGCTGGGGTACTGATTGGCCAGGTAATTCAGCAAGAAGATCATGAAGTTGTAGATGACGTATGCTTCGTAGCATTCTCTGCACGTGTCAACGTAGATGGCGATGCTGGGGTACTTCAGGGCAATCCACTGCGGGAGAAAGGGAAGGTTACTGACCTACACCTCTGCACATGCACCCTTAAACATGTACCGCCAGCTTTAATATTTAACTCCTTTTTTAAACTGGTACTTACACTGTCCAAACTGTATATCGGCACCATCCATAAGATTCTGTAATGACAGAAATACACGATAATACAAAATAAAAGCAAACAAATACCTCTATGGCTACAATACGATCTAGAAATATCGCTATACATAAATATGCGATATTTTGCGACGGGCACTGACAGGGCGTATTTACTCACCTGATGATAGGTTTTTGCAATTCGGGCTGTGTGTAATGAACGAGGTGCTGCAGTATGCCCCATAGCGAGATGGGAATGGTCATGAACACAAATATCCCGGCGATAAACCATGCTTTGTTGTGGGTACCAACCTAAAGGGTTAACATAATGGATCTTAAACCACCAAACAGGCTGGAGATGATGTGCAAAAAAACGCAATTTAAAGGACGGCGGGGCGCTCAATGGCGTTAAATTCAGTCCCATTAAAATAAACATGCATGCAATCAAACACACAAAGGCAAAGGCTGAACGGCTCACCCCGGATTCCTGCAGCTCCCACACGCAAAAGGGCAGCACCACCAGCAGCAGCAGCACGTACAGACACACCACCAGCGGCCGGATCCACCTCCTCCAGTTCCTGCAGGTGCACGGCATGCCGGCCGGGCCCCCTTCGGGACGTCCTGACTGCAACGCCGGCCTCGCAATCGCACACAGCCGCCTCTTCCCTAGGCGGCCAGACGGGCAGGTAACTGAAAGCAAAGCCCACCTTATTACACGGGGCGAGACATCGTTTTAAAAAGGCCCTGCCATGATAATAGGGTTATGCTGGCAGAGGCTTAATTCCCAGCTATTCATGTACAAGAAGACATGCTGAATCACAGAGGTACCACCCATCTCCCGAGCTCCGATTGGACGGTGACCAGTCCGATGACGCGAACAGAGACACCCTTATTGGATAGTTCTGTTGCCAATTTAAGGACATGTTTTGCAATGTCGCGTAACCAAGAGGACGGGTGTATGTGTATGATTATACCTAAACCATTCACGTTTTATCTGTATTTATTACAGTAAACGATGCTATTTTATGGTTTTTTTTCTTTTCAGTGTATGACTCGTTGTGCAATGCTTTATTTAGAGCATTACCATGTTCATAGAGTCTAATTCGTTGTGTCCTTACAATGCAGTCTCATACTTTTTTGTTACTTTCTCATTTTTAATTCGTGATGGGACAAGTTTTATTCTAGCATACGAGTTAACTAAAAACGTGTGATCAGCAGTTATGTTAATAAGATGTTTTAAAACATATCAGATTCACCACTAGGTGTCATTATAAATCTATTTTTGGCCTCTTTAGTACTAAATTCAAATGACAAGTTAAATAGCAATAATGTGATGCAATATGATATAGCTGCAGATAGGCTGATAGATATTCAAGAAACACCGACGGCACCTAATACCATTCATAATAAAACATAGGCAAGCAGTGCATTAAAAGTTTAGAAGATAAATAAAATAGATTTTATAGTATCCACTACCAGCAATATAGTACTTTTTCCAGTCTGTTTTGTGCGACTCGTTACTGATCAATCTTACATTCGTGGGACGGAAAAAAAGCACCCACTTTTATAGCTGGTAGAGATTTGATGGCGATGTGAATCTGCGCTGCGTGTGGGAAACGCTCACACGTGTCCGGTAAAGACTCAGCCCGCTCGCCCCGCTGCTGCCCGCTTCGACTCGCAACCATGCGGGAGGGCAGACTGCTTTCATCCACGCTGTAGGCATGACTGGGAGCATCTGTGATGTGTTGCTTCTTAATTAACTTTCCATTTCCAACACCAGACTTCTTAAGTGCGCTGCCCCAGGAAATAAAACGGTGGTACACCAATAACTTCCAATATGTTTGTTTTAACAGCGAAGTGTGGAGATTTAAAAATCGTGTTTTCGGAATATTGGTATGCCAGATGGTTCAATTAAGAGTTCATTAAGTTTTACATTATAAAGAAGATGGATGTATGCAACGCGTGGAGGAGAGTTTGAATAGATTCACTGGACTGAACAGGAGTCAGAAATACTCCATAGTGCAACCCTTGAAAATAACGAATAAATATTGTAAATTTTACAGCAATGTTGCTTCAAATGTTTACATATGAAATACTCCCCTCCGCGAATCTGACGCAATGTAATGAGTCACTGGCGTTAACACGGAACAATATACATTTAAAATTCAGGTTTACGTGTACTTTAAATAACTATACATACGGAAATGTACACAGAAACTTGTCTATTATACATTTTTTTTAATCAAAGATACAGTTTACTCACGGAAAGAAACGTAGGACATTGTCTATTAAGGCAACAATTATATGCACAGCCAGGGTAAAAATATTAATAAACCACTTCACTCATACAGAAACATTACTGCGACCTGAAATGAAGATCAATATAGCGTGAGTAAAAGCAGCTCTCAGCTCAGAAAATATAAAAGTACAAAGTGACGGCAATGGGCGAAAGCAGCGAGGCAGCGCCTACGAAACGCTGTAAAGCGCCGGTGTTCTGTCGAGTTGAGCTACTTTGTGGAGTTTGGCTACCGTGGTGCTAATCGATAGCCCTAACCCTAACCCCAATTCAAACCCCTAAAACCTAATCCTAACCCCCAAAGTGTGGAACTGCACATGCGCAAAAAGGCTCGATAATACGTCTCGATAGGTAGCTCAACTCGTCAGAACACCTGTTAGCCGCGGAAGGGTCTCGGATGAATGTTGAAGTTACAGGACAAACATTGATTTTAGGTAATATACATGCGCGCACTGATCACATCGTCGCATGAAGCAGGTATTATTTTCAGTAATAACGCATTCCTCAGTGCAATACAGCTGCATGTAAGAATGAAGGGATGCAATCTCACTGGTGATACTTAAAGTATCTGTAAATAACAAGAATAAAAAAGTTTAAATACTGACAACAGGAAAAATATATATAATGGCAAAACGTACAAAACGTACCAAAATCTCCTTTTACTATTCCAAATTATAATACACGCGCCCCTGAACTATTATAATTGATATTTTTAGTTTACAACCAGAAAAATCCACTGCTTTGGTGTTTGTGATTTTTATGGGATAAATCTGATCTTTTAAGGGAAAGTGACGTTAAAGTAACGTTCAAGTTCAGCAAAAATTATTTTGAGTCTTCATTTTTCTAACAACTTGAGACAGTACAAATAATGCAGTGGTGAAGTCTTACGTAACGTATTAACCAGTTACGTACTGATCCCATGTTCGTTCATCATTAATCAGTCATAACGATTCATATATTTCATACAGCTACGATTTTTGTTCATGATTGTACTGGAGTAGTAACTGAGTTACTAACATACTTTTGCCCCCTCTAGTAAAAGTGTTATCCCTCCATAAAAACTGCTGGGTTCAAACCTCCCGGACCTGTACCAAAAGCAAAAGTCTCTCGGCTGGAAGGCAATTGGTAACAGGAATTATTTTCTGTATCAATTAAATTATAGATTAATGTTGCACTTTTCACCTAGAGCCATTCACATGACGCGCGTACATTTTCTTTTTTTTGGCATTCCTGGATTACACTCATGGGTGCATGAATTTCACCAAATATCAGCATTTAACATTGTATAACAAACATAATACTGCAGCTTAACTCATTAGTATTGTGTTACACATGCTGACCCTGAACTCAGGGACCAGTCCCCATCACATACTATGTAATAATTGAGTTTTTTTTGTGCAGGAACGTACCTTTCATTTGAATACATTTAAAAAAATGCTTTCCCCCCCATTTCTCAGAATCACCTACTTAGTGACCTCTGACCCCGGATTATGTCCGGTGAGAGGTGCAGAGAGTCGGCACGTTCGGCGGTGCTGCTGTCATGAATAAAGTAAAGTGAATAGAAGCTTCCGGATCGAAATCCCTCAGGCCTGGCTGACCCCATACTGCTTAAGTATGGCTGTGATGAACCCATGGCTTACTCTTTGCACACGGCGCACTGATGGAAAAGACAGAGGTACAGGATTGGCTGGTGGAGGGTGGGGGCGTAGCCTCAGATGTCACTGTCTTTATGCAGGCTGTGGTCGGCATGGTGGATCTCCAACATCCTATTTGCACACGGCACACTGATGAGAAAGACGGAGATCCGTGATTGGCTGGTGGAGGGGGGGCGTGGCCTCAGATGTCACTGTCTTTACGCAGGCTGTGGTCAGCATGGTGGATCTCCAACATCCTATTTGCACACGGCACACTGATGAGAAAGACGGAGATCCGTGATTGGCTGGTGGA
>JAODUD010000015.1:5175526-5186130 GCA_026784285.1 Stomatorhinus walkeri | reverse complement strand
TGGGTAGGGCTTATATGACATTTAAGACCCAGGGAGGATGGGGACGAGGCTTGCATGATGTTTAAAACCATGGGAGTATGTGGGCGGGGCTTTTATGACATTAAGACCTAGGGAGGATGGGGGCGAGGCTTACTTGAGGAGGTCGCATCTTCCTCTATCATTCTGCGTGTACACCATCTTTTTCAGTATTCGACTGAGATGCAGAGGGAACCAGCAGAGCGCAAAGATGAGAACCAGACAGAAGACAGCTTTAGCCACTTCTCTCCTCTAGAACAATCAGGAGGGGGAGACAGCAGTCAGACAAGAATGGAGTCTCTCTTGACCTAGATTTTGAACATTTTGAAGATTCAAACTGAAAAACTGTTAAGGGAAACACTAAACTTAAAAGAAAAAAAACAAACAAAAAACAAAGAATAGGGGTTAGGGTTAGTGCCCCACCTGCTTCAGATGCTCAGTGAGGGCGATCCGGAGGTCCCCGTTACGGCGATGCAGCATCTCGCAGGTCATGAGTGAGTAGAAGGCGGCGGTGCAGGCCAGCGGCATGCAGAAGTAAAAGCCAAACAGCCACCAGTCCTTGGCGTTGGTGTAGAACTGGAGCGTGAGCGGGGCACAACGGGGGGAAGAGGCGTTAAGGAAAGCAGGCAGCCCCGGGGTACCGCCGATGCACTCTCCGTGCGAGGAAGCAGTGTGAACCACAGCTGAGAAGCTGATACCCAGCAGCTGCTCTGAGATAACATCCTGGCTGCAATGTCAGCCTGGTCCCGGGTGACCCTGCAGATAAGGGCGCCCGAGGACATATGGCTCTATTTAAAATATGCTGGGTGCCCGAAAACGGCTCTTTGCCTGCAGGCAGTTAACATCTGCTGGCCTGCCGGTGCCCACTGTGACTCGCGGGCACCAAAGCCACCCTCCAAACACATACATCACTTCCTTATTGTTTACAGTTTTACAAATAATTATGAAGTAATCAATCTTAAATGAATAATGACAGCTAATTTATTCATTCTGCCTTTTAATGCACATAAACGCATATTGTTATATATTGGTTGGTATTTATTTATTTCATTCACTTACTAGTTTAAATTTACAACTTTTTTAATTCATGTGACCTAACAGCCAAAAAAGTATTGATTGATATGTGTGGCTTGAATTTATTTAACTTTTGAAGTTACATCCGGTCCAAAGTTTCAGCCATTTAACACCCCTGGAAAAACAATAATCCCCTTTTTTGGGAATGCTATTTCTCAGATGTTCACAGTCCCAGTGATTCCTCACACATACCCAAGCAGCCTTTGTTTGGAAGTTACACTTTTTCAATGTTCTTCAAAAAATTCTAATTGATATATGTCAATAAATGCAGCTATGCCTTAATATCAACTTAATCTCACACTCTGAGTGTTACTCATGAGTAACTGAGTAACGCTTGTTGTAGACTTTTATAGCCATACGAAAAGCTCTGTGTTTGTTTTGTATCAGGAACGTTACATCGCCAGGCCGTACCATCATGAAGGGGGTCTGCGGCTTGAGCATGCAGGTCCTCATGGTGACGTTTTTGTAGCTGAAGCTGACCATGTCGAAGACGACGGCTTCGGGGATGGCCAGGACGATGGACAGGATCCAAATGGAGACGATTTCGATGGCTGTCACTAGGGGGATCCCCACCCCCTGGACCCGGCTCCAGGACACCACCGCCCTGAACCTGTACCCGGCCAGGGGACGTAGAAACATATACTGTAGTATTTACATCAGTAAAAAACCTGTACATAAGCAGCACCCCCCCCCCCCCCAGGCTAATGTTGGTAGCTCCCAGAAGCATGTTGCCTATTTTCAACACTTGATTGTTGTTAAACTTCGCCGGAGCTGGTGAGGCCTCTTTCTATGGGGCTGGTTAATGGTCTGCATATGTTCTGCAAGGACCTCAGAGGGTCAGTTCATGAGCTTCATGAGCTTCTGAGAGCCTCAGGGCTGCAGCGGCAGCAGCGTAAGACGAGCCCCATCCCGTGGGACTGCGTGCCGCCTAAACGCTCCCGGCCGTAATCCGCCCCGCCTTCAGACTTTCTGGGGAGAACCTGAGTCGTGTGGGACCGGGATCATCTGTGGGACTGGGCAGACTGGTGCCTCCATCAGGTTCAGGTCAGTTCTGCACTCAAATTTCAGGCCTGAACCCCCCCACCCCCCTGACTGAGTGTAACCTGCTAATAAACTTAAATAGGAAACTTTGGAAAATGCATTATCACACAGAGAGTCCTTTCGTACGGTGTTGATTATTTTTATTCTATTAGTTACATTGTTACTCTACAGATAAAGCAATGTCATTTGAGGTGTTTTATGTATCATTGCAGCAATTTAATATAAGTAATCCACACAATACTTTCTCCGTAGGCGAACACACCATTAGACAGGAAACGAAGTGTCTTTTACAAAATGTTTGAAGTAGTCAGCATAACCCCTGAGTCGGAGAAATTAAAATGAGCAGCGATTACAATGCTCAATAACACTCACAGAAGCACAGAAGTGTTAATCTACTCATCAGCGAGTAACTCTTTACGTACTTTCCTGGTTGACACTCACACGCTTTTATTTGTAAGTATTTTAACGGAGCATGAGAGACCAGTGTTAGTGAAGCAGCTCTTCTTGGCTCCTGCCTGGCAGCACAGCTCCAGTGTTAGTGAAGCAGGTCTTCTTGGCTCCTGCCTGGCAGCACAGCTCCAGTGTGAGTGTAACGCTAAATGAATGCATCTGGCACACCTGCTGTTTCGTCTTGAGTTTTAAGGAAAGCACCAATTAATCTTTCCTGGAAACATTTCTCCCAGTCACCACCAAGCACGCTATTCTGCTTAAAGACACATCCGTAAACCCAATCCGGGGGTAACCCCCCCCCGCCATGACATCAGGGCAAAGGCCAGAGACCAAATGTGGCTTTAGCCTAAAGCTTTCTTCAGCAATCAGAGCTTCTCCTTATTTTCTGGGTCTCTGCAGAACCCACCCCCCACAGTGACCCATGGTGCCTTTGGGGGGGGTCGCGGGCTGGGGCACGGGGGGTGATGACAGCGGCACGTTTTTCAGCCCTGAGCCTGAAAAGATCCTTTGTGCCTGAATGTCCCCGGGGCCTTGACTGCCACAATAATGACTAATGCAGATCCTCAATAAAACACAAGTCAGAAAGAATGATGTCATCTAATTATGCTATCTGTGTATCAGCTTAGTGATACGTGTGCAAACATGAACGTGGGGTTAGCTGTGGACGCCTAGGCGGGGCCGGAGCCCAGGAACTGCCGGTAAGCAAGTTACTTAACAGTCTGGTGTTAAATAAGGTGCTGTTTTCCCCCCCTCTTGTTTGTATATGTGCTTTAGGAGTCAAGCATCCCATCTTTAATATGTAACTTTCTAATATATGATGCGGTCCTGAGTGACAGTGTGTGACTCAGCAGATTAGGTGGTTGCTGGTTCAGATCCCAGGGATGCCGGAGAAATTTCCTTGCTAGGCTCTTGAGAAAGATCCTTAATTCACAATCACTCTCTGACTGATGCTGTTTACTCAAAATAAGCATCGCTTTGGATAAACACGTTTGTTAAATAAATAGACTGTAATGTATTACTGTACAGTAGTGTCCTCATTAGCGTTCCTGTGCGCTACCCTTTATTTTGGGTGTAACCAGCCTCATTTCCCTGGAATCCTAACAGACACACCAGCTATTTGCTGTCCGTGACCCTGGATGCAGGCTCTTGGCTCTCGGCCTGCCTGCTGAGGGCCTGCCTGCTGAGGGCCTGCCCGCTGAGGGCCTGCCCGCTTTGCGGACAACGGGTATCTCTGGGACTTACCTGTCGACGCTGAGGGCGCAGAGGTTGAGCACGGTGATGCCCACAGACGCCTTCTGCAGGAAGGGGACCAGCTTGCAGAGGAAGAGGCCGAACGGCTGCTCGCTGAAGGGCCACCTCATCGCCAGGAGCTGCAGGGTCCGACGTCAGCGTCAGAATCGCAAAGCAAACACCCTGAGCGACATGGTGTCCTGCCAGTATCCCATGTGTGACCCTCAGCAGTAACATTAGTGAGCACTGTGTAAATGATCCTTTAATGACTGTCATCTTTTTCTGCATGAATACACTGCTTGTTATTATGTCCCAAAACTTAACTTTAGGTTTTAGCGTTCAGTAACTTGTAATTGTTCAAAGTTTCCCAGAATCAAAGGGATGCAGTCTTTCCTGGAGCCTTACGTAATTTGAGAGCAGGTGTTAAAATTAAAATTTGGAGGAATAAATGCAATGAAGTGGAAGGTGGGACAGGTGGCGAGGCGGCGCACTGCTCGCTGATAGCCCCACGCAGCGCATTCCCCGCCGCTATTTTAGCTAGCGCTAGTCAGCTGTCGCTCCTTAAGGGCCAGACTGGGATTATGGATGAGCGCTGGCGGTTAGCGATTAGCAGTTAGCGCACTGCTGACCCTCGCCAAGACGCCTCGGGTTACGGAACGTCTCTGTCCCGGAAGGCGTTGCACAGACCGAGGCAGAAAGCACTGGCATCTTCAGCGCCAAAGAGCTGCTCTGCTACACATTACAACAACAGATACTCTCTGCTATCACCACAATTATCATCATAATTATAATTATTATTATTATAAGGGGCAGCACTATAGCCTCATACCTCCAGGGTGATGGGGTAGGGTCCTACCTCTCTGTCCGTGTGCAGTTTCTCTCTGTGACTGTACTGCTTTTCTCCTGTGACTCACATGTGTGACTCACACTCTGCCTTGGTCTGGTCTGGCCTTATTAGCTCATGAAGTAGAACATAGTGCCAATAATATGAAAGTCATGGGTTCAAATCCCTGGGAGTGTATATAAATTCCTCCTACTGTAAGTCTCGCTGGATAAAAGTGTTGGATAAATGTGCAGATGTGACCCCTTCCAGGATGTCACCCAGCTCTGATTTTAATCTGCGGAGAATTTCATGGGAAAGGCTACAACCCGAGAACTCAAACTGTTATTCTTACATGGTTCAACGACATCACATACGAACCAATTTTCATCCATCCATCTTCACATAGAAATGGGTAGGAAAGACACCAGCTGAACATAACTCACACTGAAAGCAGTAATGCGAGAGACCAACAGCACCGACCGGGTCTTCAACCCACACGGCATTACTGGGCAATGGGATGCCTGCAGGGATGCCCGCCCCTGAGACTGGCTTCTCACCTTGTACACGTTGATGGGGATGTTGATGGAGATGTAGATGAGATCCCCCAGAGCCAGGTTTGCAATCAGTGCATTGGGTCCGTTCCTCATGCACTTGTTCTGATAGATAATCCTCAGCAAGGTGGCATTGCCCACGATACCCACCACGAACACCAAGCAAGAGAACACAGTGTTGATGTACTTGAAGCAGTGGCTGATTGACGTCGGCGCGGTGCATGGAGGGGGGGGCACCAGTGAGGCCGGCAGCGAGCCGTTGGAGTCCTCCAGCCCCCGGGGGGCGCCGGGGAAGCCGTAGGGACCCAGTAAGGGCAAAGAGGCAGGGATGCCCCGGTCTGCGGAGTCACCTGTGCTGTTTGTCTGATAGCTTCCCCTCGTCGTAAAAAAGACCAAAAGTACGCAGAGTCTGGCAAGTCCCATGTTGGCTGGTTGCTGAGGGGGGTTCTCTAAGCAGTCAGTCTGGGTGACACGACAGACAAAAAACACAGACATTTACACCATTACTGGACTGCAGGATTACTGTGCTCTCCAATACTTAGTCTATAGTGAGAAGTAAGAAGTATCAGAAAAAGAAA
Organism: Stomatorhinus walkeri; assembly: GCA_026784285.1. NCBI lineage: Eukaryota > Metazoa > Chordata > Actinopteri > Osteoglossiformes > Mormyridae > Stomatorhinus > Stomatorhinus walkeri. The sequence goes on along the minus strand of JAODUD010000015.1, from coordinate 5,180,368 downwards.
ACTTTAAATGACGAACAATTCTTTTTGATTAAATCAAAATCCAGGGCTCAGGAGATTTACCATTGACTGCTATACCAATGGAAGGCAGAAATGCTGTACTCTGTGTTATTCCCCCCTGAGAGTAGGCTATTACACTTCATAAATAAAGGTTTAAAGAAAAGCAAAAATGACATAAAAACACTGTATATGGGTTATTAGTGAAACCGGCGCAGACGGGTATGTCAAGACGGGGAAATCGCATCTCCAGAAAATGCGTTAAAAAGCCTATTGATCACCGGGACCGAGCGAGACTCGTAAAGGTACAGCGTTTCTACTGAAAGAGCTTAATGTCTGCTTTCAGCACTCAAGGCAGAATAAATAAGCAAAAAAGAGACTTATAAAGTATATTAATATTTTGGATACATCTCTCTGTTTAACTGATATGTATCCGGGGATACGTTGTACATGTATAATATAGCGGATCAGTGAAGGTGTTATTTTAGCGACAATTAGGTGATAATATGTTCACGTTTCATAAATAAATAAAGATGCGCACCTACCGTCGGAGAAAGTCGCGTCTTTCGTGGAAACTGTTGGCTTGTGCCCGGGACGCCTGGCTGCGATCACATGACCCGCTAGCTCGCCTGCTGCGGGGCGCTTTGATTTCCCCCTTCTGTCGTCTTCTGCCTTACTTACTTCTCTCTCTCTCTCTCCCTCCCTCCCTCCCTCCCTCATCCGCTCTCTCTCTCTACCTCAGTCATTCCCTATCTCTCCCTGTCCCACTCTCCCACCTGAACATCTTCCTAAATAAATGGATGCTAACTAGCAGTTATGAATAAGCTGAATTAAGTTCTATGCACTACTGACATGGAACCAAATCAATACCACACTACCACAAGCTATCATGTACTACCCTAACCCTAACCCTCACACATAATCAGAGGGCATTGTTAAGTATTATTTACTATAATACTACACTGTTTTGCACAATTGTTGAACAGGGTCACCTATTGTATAGTAATCATCCTGAATAACATTGATTACTCATCTCACCATTCCTTTCCTTTACTTTGAAAGGATAAATCCCATTGTGTAATTTTTCTACACTTTACAGAAATAAAAATGTAAAAAACACAACATATGTTCCTGGTCTCCCCTATGTGTGTGTGTGTGTGTGTGTGCGTGCGTGTGTGTGGCATTAACCTGTGTGCCAAGCAGAGGATGTTTGCTGTTTGTCAGTGATCTAGCTGGTTGGTGTCTGGTTTCGCAGGAAGGGCAGCACTGAAAGTGGCTGTTTCATCACCTGACGAAAATCTCTGTGTTTTCTTATAGCTTAATGCGGTTAAACATTAGCTGTAATATTAATGAAACGATTAGCAACCTGAAAATAGTGTTAATAGGATATAAGTGCAGAAATCGGAAGTAAATAAGGGAGTAATTTGTACAGGGACTTAGATATGATGATGATGAGGCAGCAAATTAAAGTTCCTGCTCAGGCTCAGTGTGTGTGTGTGTGTGTGTGCATGTGTGTGTGTGTAGGTGTGTGTGTGCATATAGTCTGGGTATACATTACATTGTGGGGACCAAATATCCCCTGCTGTACTCCAGTGATATGTGGATTGATATCTGCATTGCATGCAAGATTATGGACAACAAATGGATGGATGAATCAGCTTTATTTATTGATCATTACCTGAAGGCCTGTTGTATGTGTATTATCACTGCCAGCTGTTTTTAAAAGACACAGGCGGCATTGTTGGTTCTGCCCAGGGCATCGACACTGTCTCCCTCACTGTGCACAGCTTGGGGCCAGAAAGCATTTAGCTTGTATACAGCGGCTTGCCTAGGAATGCAAGAGGGCAGCTGTGTGCTGGCTGTGTGTGTTAGCGAAGGGGAAGATTCCTGGCCGAGATTCACCCAAGCGGCAGCCGCTAGAGGGACACTGGGTCATCAGGGGCCGTCGTCACTTTGGCCATGTCGGTGGAGCCCAATGACATCAGCAGCCCCCAAGAATTAATTAAAATATAAAGCAAACAACATAAAACAGTTTTATCTTAGGCCAGCTGCAACTGAGTGTGGTATGGACCAATAGGTTATGGCACTGTACCTATGATCAGAAGGTTGCTGGTTCAAATCCAAAAGTCAGCAGAGTGATTTCATTATTGGGCCCCTGAGAAATGCCCTTAACCCCAATTGACCCTGCTTTCTCAATTGTGCATTGCTTTGAATAAATGTGTATGATAGGTACAGCTACTTCACTAGTTTGTGAAACTGTGTTTTTCTGAAAGATGCATTTGATGAAGGTGATTAAGAAAATTTTTAATTACAACGAAAGGGACCTAATGCTGAAGTGTGGATCGGGTAATTAAGAGGAACTGTCCATGATCTGTACATTTCTCTAGAAGTGCCTTGTTTTCCTTTTAAGGGGTCATTAGAGTTTGTTAATAATCAAGCTTGTAAGCAGTGAGCCCTTGACCTGCTCCACAGCGCCCCCTTTCATGTTCCTGCACTGTCGCCGGTCCTCATCACAAATTAATGGCATTCCCTCTGAAGTTTGAGCTGGCATCCTGCCAAATCCCGCACACGCCCGGATGACATCTGCCATCCCCTCGGACTCTGGGGACATGCTGGTTCTCTGCGAGACCACGGTAAGTCTTGATCCGGGGCTTCCGACGAGAAAGACCAGAGTGGTCTTTTGTCTTCATTACGGCCGAGAACCGTGAGCTTTTGTACGCGAACCTTTGACTGCGAACGAGAGACTTCAGGAAATTTGTTCTATCTTGATTGTTTGTCTGTTTACAGGTTCACAGTGATATTTTCGTTCAGCCAATCTTCATAAGCAAATGTGCTTTTCTGGGAAAATGACCCGGGAGAACGGGCCGTGCTGGTGAAGAAATGAGAGGAGAATCCATAAGGAGCACTGCTGAAAATATGCAGGGAGATATGCCAGTTTAATCCCATATCAGAAAAAGCAGCACTTCTGTGCAATATCACAGAAGGCAGTGGGATTGATTAATTCAGGGCCTACATGATAGTTCTTCTTATTAACTGTGAAAGTACATGGAGTTAGCAGTGTGCTTTAGCCTTCCATGTGCCGTCACATACGGGTCACATGTGAAATTCCTACTGCCAGTATTTTAAATATGTTTTAGACTTTTATTTCACTTAAAATAATGTAAAATACAGTGATTAAGAATAAAGTGTTAACTAAAATTAATTTCAAATAATCCATCCACCTATCCATCTTCATACGGCTCCTCCTGGTGATACAACAGCATCCTGAGAAGATCAGGCCAGATCATTCTTTCCGAGGCTCATTCCAGGCATTTCCAAGCCAGCTGTGATATTTAATCCTTCTGGCATCTTCTGTGAGGCCTCTGCCTTCCTTAGGACCCTTCCAGCAGCTAGCTCAGCTGACTCATCTAGACCTGAGGGAGCAGCATCTCTGTTTCAAGGTCCCTCCAAATTTTCCAGACACCTCATCGTCCTGTGAAGAAACCTCACCTCAGCCACATGTTCTCGTGACCTTGTCCATCTTCTTACATTAGGTGAAGATGAGTCGACCAGTAAAACACAGGCCCTATGGTCCTAATGTTTGGAAGTACTGGTTCTCATCCATGTCGAATCTAATTCCTGCTGCTTCACACTTGATCTCGAAACCCTTCAAGGTTCCATCCGCCAGCCAAGACCACAGCCCCTACTGGGTTACGTGGGAGGTCTGGCCACCAGGCACTCGGGGGAAACACCACCCCCAGGCCGGGCTGGAGGGCCCCATGCCAGTGACCCCAGCCTGGCCAGGGTACTCTGGCAGTTATATGGGCATTTCTGGACTGCTGCTTAGCTGGCTTCTCCCCATAGACCTGATCTCTAAGCCTGACCCAGCCAGAAGCTCCAACAGTAGATGGCACGCCATGACCTCGCTTTGATAAATGATTGTGGTTTTGGTAATACAATTATTGTTTTTTCAATACGCTTTAAAAAATCATTGACTATCTGCAACATGTCGATAAGAGCAGCTCAACGAGCGAGGGTACCCTAGTGACTGAGTGTACCCTAATGACTGAGTGTGCCCTAACAAGTTAGGGTACCCTAGCGAGTGAGAGTACCCCAACGAGTGATGGTACCCTAGCGAGTGAGGGTATCCTAGCAAGTGAATGTACCCTAATTAGTGAGTGTACCCCAACTAGTGGGAGTACCCCAGCGAGTGAGTTTACCCTAACAAGTGAGGGTTGCCTTGTGACCCTAATGAGTGAGTGTACCCTAACGAGTGAGGGTAGCCTTGTGACCCTAATGAGTGAGTGTACCCTAACAAGTGACGGTAGTCATGTGGTATAGCAGGTGAATTGTGCATGTTTACAGGCAAAGCACAGTTGCCTGCACATCAGCTCTGCATATTTACGGTGCTCTGAACTTTGTGCTGGCCAAAGGCATCATGTACAAAGCTGTGAATCCGCATTCACTGGCCTGTTTCTCGCGTTTCTTTTATTAAGATAGGTCTATCTGGCAGCGCCCTCATTTCTTGCAGTGCTTTATAGGAAATGCATTTTCTAGTGACACATCAAAGGTGGAGACCTTCTGAGGACTTGAACAAACTTGCACTGAGGTGGATTTGGCATGGTGATCAGAACCACATGGCGTCACATGAAGCTGGGAGATAACATGGACCAGTACATCTTCCTCTGCCCAAGTGAGGGTGTAAGTGCCGCAGTGGTGCCAAAAGGTTGCTTGATTAGCTAGCAGCCATGGGTCCCAAACGCCAACCATCTCCATCAGCCACGGGTCCCACACGCCAACCATCTCCATCAGCCACGGGTCCCACACGCCAACCATCTCCATCAGCCACGGGTCCCACACGCCAACCAT
>JAODUD010000015.1:5163018-5175426 GCA_026784285.1 Stomatorhinus walkeri | reverse complement strand
CTCCATCAGCCACGGGTCCCACACACCAACCATCTAGCTGTAACTCCCAATTTAACCACCTTCTGACTGAAAAAAAGATTCCAGCACTCTCCAGCACACTTTCCCAACATGCACTCTTTACATACATCTCCTCCCTTTCATTGTCCCATAATCTGAGGGATCTCACTGTTTTTACTATTAACCAGCAAGGCTTTAATTTCTCTTTGAAGCGATTAACACAGAGACACTAAATGGCCTTATCGCCCAGCCACTCATAAGGAAGAGTTTAATAGCCAGATGAACAGGTTCCCTTTTCTCATCTGTGTATTTAGAGAATCCCAAACACTGAAGCAATTCTCTGTACTGAGTTTCTACCCTCCCAGTCAACATATGATACCATGCATTAAACAGTAAGGCAGTTGCAATGAAAAACAGCAGCGCCCTGTTTTAAAGGAGTCTGAGAGCTCACTAGCCTCATGCTAACAGACTCTGCTGACATGCTGTCTTTTAAAGAAAATAAAAACATCATTGTGTTTTTTCCTGCCGATTAAGGTTTCATTAGAGCAAAGCATTGAAACACCAAGGACAGGAAAGAGAACGTTTGTCTGAAAGGGAAGATAATCCGATCTGACTAAGACTCCAGCAGGAGCTCTGACTAGGCCCTAACTGTTGTATAATTATGCGCTTATTGTATTAAGGGATTTCCCGCATTCACAGATCAGATTCCAGTCGCCCGGGAAGCCGGGGAACTCGTTTGCCATGCTTCTGTTTTTACGAGTACGCCACTTCTGCTCCTGGTTTGTTTACAGCTGTTTTAACCCTACGTGTGTGTCTACGAAGCATGAGCTTTGATCCCTCAGATGCTATGCATGGAGTCCTGATAGATTTTCCTGATGCCTCCAGTGTCATAACAGCACACCACACCTCTAATGAAGGCACAGAACAGCTGGCAAGGATGGACCTAATGTGCGTAAGTCGTCTCACCAACATGACAGAAATCTTTGATGTGTCCAATGACAGTTTTGTCCTCAGGATGATGTAAAGTATTCGGTAATGTTTACAAATAGCCGTCGTACAAAATATCCAGCTAACGTTTACGCTGGATGTGCGGGAGCGTGTCTGCTGAGCTGTCGCGTCCCACCGCACACAAACCCTAAACACATACATGCCACAAGTTTCTAAGGTGAGACTCTGTCCTCTTGTCTCTTAGTAAAATGAGGACCTGACCAACAGCTGGCAAAGTGACTTTGCCAGAGCAGGGAAGCAGCAGGCCAGGAAGACACACCGCACATATAATTCATCTGTCCAATTATATTTTGTTCATTACAGTCTGCATCCTTTGTAGTTTGTTTGATTTATCATTTAATGTCTATAAAATGGGACAAAGTCTACCGTTGTAACATAAGGAGCCTGTAAACGGCACGGAGGCTGCAGAGCTTAACTGCTAATAGTGTGATTCTCATTTCCTGGACGTACAAGACCTCACAGGCAGCCACTATCTGTGCATTCAGAACCAGGCATTCTGAAAATACCACATTCATTACTCTGCGACTTTACATGTTCCATAACCTCTTCTGCAGTGCTGGGTCACGGCGAGTGGGGGCCTCCCCTGCGGATCACAGACACAGAGCCAGGAAGTGGAGCCCCCAGCCCGAGCTGTGAGGACACGGTGCTGTTTTACTCGCATTCATTTCAGTTACAAAGCCATTGCATTTCAGTTATGCGACAATAGATCAGTGTGAGGTTATAAGCATTTAAAGAATCCATCAAAGTGACAACTCAACGTCAGTCTCCTTTGTGCTCAATAGAAGGTACGATAACAGTGGATGTTAAATACAGGGAGTCACAGAGTTAAGAACATCCAACGTACGGACAAGTCGTACTTACCTACGAACTGCTGTAAAGCCTGTTATATATAATATAGTTATAATGCACTCGCGTACGTACACATTACTTTGTGAAGCTTGTGAAAACATTGTCAGCAATTTGTCACTTGAGGTATATTACTGTATGCAGTTACTTTTATTATTACTGTATTATCATTATTATTGTCATTATGTACTAATTTGACTCAAAGACAAACATAGGGAATGGATCTTGTGCCTAACCGGGGGACCACCTGTATCTCAGTGTGACTGGTCAGGAGATTCAGTATTACGGTGTTGAGAGTGGTACAGTTATCAGCTGCAGTGGGTCGAGGGTGCCGGATGCATTTATCGCAGACGACAGCCTGGCACTGCAGCACGGTACAGACTGTACCCATCGAGTAGAGCTAGTCAGGGCGTAAAGGCCCCTGAAAGTGGGAGGAGTTCAGGTGGGTAGAGTCTTCAGTCACATGGTCTGATACAGGTTTTGACAGATTTGAGAAAAACAAAGTCATTGTAAACAGGAGTGACTGCTCTGCTGCAGCCTTTAATAACAATCACAGCCTCTTTGAAATGTCACCTGTCTAGTGTTCTAGTGTAACTCTGGAATACCAGCAACAGTATATTATTTATCAATGCCCAGCATATACAGTAGATTAGAATTGCTGTTATCTGCCACCTAGTCCTATTTTAAGTCAATTTAATTTATATGTCACACAGAAAACTAAGTACAATTTATTAGTATATCACAGCGTACTGCAAGACCTTAAGGGCCTGTACAGAATTCAGCCCGACTCAAAGTATGAAAAGACGTCGACCCGTTTGATAGCTTTCGGTTCCTATCTCAGCGGAAGCAGAATTTCACCATGCAAATCTGCCAAAAGGCAAAATGAAAACAATCACTGACTGACTGTCAGACTTCCTCCACAGAGCTCCCTGGGATACCATAAAACCTGCAGCTGCTCCCTGGGATCCTGTAAAACTAAAACCTGCCACTGGTCCCTATAATCTGGTAAAACCTGCCGCTGGTCCCACAGGATCTGGTAGAACCTGCTGCTCCCTGGGATCCTGTTAAACTTGCAGCTGTTCCCCAGGATCCTGTAACACTTTCTGTTGCTTCCCGGGATCCTGTATAACCTGCCATTGGTCCCTGGGGACTGGCAAAACCTGCTGCTGCTTCACAGGATCCATTAAATCCTGCTGCTGATCCCTGGGATTTAGTAAAATCTGCCGCTGCTCGCTTTGAACCCGTAAAACCTGTCACTGGTCCCTGGGATCCTGCAAAACTTGCCTTTCCTCCCTGGGATCCTGTATAACCTGGCACTGGTCCATGGGATCTGGCAAAACCTGCTGCTGATCCCTGGGATCCCTTACTACCTGCCACTGATCCCTGGGATCCCATAAAACTCTCCACTGTTCCCCAGGGTGTTGTAAAATCCACTGACCTGTAAAACCGACTGCTGATCCCTGGAATCCCGTAAAACCTGCCGTTGGTAAAACCTGCTTCCGTGGAGTAACATACTAAGTCAAGGGCCACTGAGTGAAGCCCATCTGGGAACAATTCTGTTGTGCAGAGGAACTGCTGCACACAATCAGCACTCTCAGCTGGGCCATAGACATCCATCTCTGCTTTAATGCTTCTGTTATGTGAAGGCACTTGGAAAGATAGTGAGGATGTTTTCAAGATGTTTACTCCCACAGCTAGAAAAGCACCTTACCCCACAGCACTTGCCCACAATATTCCCTAGAATCGATCTATCTATCTATCTATCTATCTATCTATCTATCTATGTAATGTATCCTGATTTATCCTACGTTCAGCTAAAAATATACAATCAAATTATTTCTCACCAGTTTTGCATTTTCAAAGCTTTCTTGTTCATATGAGTTCCACAGAAACACACAATCATTGTAGAAAGTATGCATGTTCTGCAGCCTGCACAAGACCCAGTAGTAAGACTGAGCCTGGGAATTGGAAGACCTAATTTGCAAGGGTTTCATACAAACCTTTGTCTGAATATTACAGTCAATATTAAACAAACTGCAGGACTGTTATCATATATGATGAACTTCTCAGTTTCAAGACAATTCATGTGAAACACACAAGTTATGTTATGAATGATTTACTTCTTGTCCAAACAGGAACCTCGTTTAAGTAATCACAGTGATGACAGCGTTGGAGGTGTCCTCTCTGACCTTCTGGGCTGGTCTCCAGGGTCATCACACACCAAGAAGTCAACTAGAGAGAACAATTATGGTCAAGACCTTAGATCTTCAGCGCCCTGCGACCAGATGTTTCCTCCATCCTCACACACACATGTCCACAGTGCCATGGAAATAGCCATAATGCCGTGACAAAAGCAATACATTCAATGATTCATAAACCGCAAAATATTTTATTTTTCATTGCCTTATTTAAAACAGCATTAAAACAGCAATAAAAAGAGAGAGGCTAATTTGACAGAATATTAACAAGGCAAAAAAATGCCTCAGTTCAATTAAAAATATACCAGGTTTCTTTGAATCTTCTGGTATAAGAAGCCAATTAAGAGTTTTTGGTTAGATAACTGTTTTTCCACAATCTACAAGCACTCAAATCTTTCGGACGCATCGCTTTAAGCCAACGGTTATCAAATGGAGTGCATGCAAACAACAGTAAAGAAAGTGCTCTGTGTTTTATAACGCTAATTAAAACCCTATGTCAGTGGAACTAGCGCTGTGATGTTAGCGCTGTTGATTTGGAAAGAGTAATTCTCTGCAGCACCAATAAATCCAACACAGAGAACTCCTAAAAGGTTTTGAAATCTTTTATAAAGTCTGTTAAAGCAAATTTGAATTTTATGTTTTTTTGAACTGCCGATTCTCCATCTAGTTCATTTTTATATAAGTCAGTCTTTGTCAGCAGGTTGGCTGCATGGCTCAGCAAAGATCCTAGAGATGTTATCAGATTGTCTGGGTGCTGAATACGGAGTAAAGGTTCACAGCTTAATCTCTGCTCTTAAATGATATGTAACTATGATTTTAAAGTAAGAAAATACGCCGCACTGGATCTAATGTCAACACAATCATCATAGCAGGATGACGAGAACTCCTGGAAAAAAGGGAATTCAATTTTGGTGTTTGAACTCTGTGTGTGTATATCAGTGAAAACGATCTGTGTGCAATTTTAACCAAACCATTTAATAAAACTGTTCTCTTGTCCTTCTGGGAAGAGAAACCCTTCGGCTAAAATTAAGAAAAACAAATGACTTTTCAAAAAAAATTGACAAAAATTAAGGATTTTTTTTTTTATTAAAAATTCCAATATAACAAGCGGCTCGTACATTTCATCTGATTTTCTGAGCTGAGTCACACTTAAAGACAAAAGATACACTTTAAGAACTTAGATCATTATACATAATACATGCGCATATGCATGTGAATATTCCAGTGAAAGCTCCAGTGAAAGCTTCTTAAACCATAAACTTTAAGCTTAAACTGCCTGCTCTGCCAGGCACTGTTATTCTTCCCAAGGAGCCACAATTGAGAGCTTTTCCCAGCCCTCTGCTGTTTTGTTTACGCGCCGCTTTGAAACTTGGTCTTTATCGCTTAAATACGGTGCCCCTTGGATTTACAGGGCAGTATTCCCCAGTTCCACACGTACTTTCGGCAAATTGTGATTGTATCTGCCCTCTACAGCAGCACGGACAGTGCGATGCTGCACCTCGTTCCCTGATGCAGGACGCTTGCAGATCCTACCCCCCGTTTTTGTCCTGCTGCACTGAGCTGCCATTGCTGCGTCACGGATTCCTTTGATGAACCCATAGTTAGACCATGAACGTCTCCGTCATCTTTCAAAGCATAAGGCCTGATGCCACTTCATAATTTCCAGCATTATTAAATCAGAGATTCCCGTACATTTATGGAAAGTGGGTCGGCCAGGTGGCAGGTTCCCTGACGACCATCCGTCAGTCCCTGTATCTGTGGTGAGATCTTGCAGCAGCCCATGTATGAGCTGCAAAAGCTTTGACTCTGCTCTGGTTCTCAGACTGACACTGACTCTGCTCTGAGCAGAGCGTGCGTGACCACCACTCCCAGCGGCCTCCAGGCTAAATGGACTGTGATGTGACCTCAAAGACTTTTTGCTACTGAAGGAGATGTGGTCAGGAAGGACATATTGATTGTACATAAACACAGATATATATCTTATCAGAGTCTACTTCTAGGTGAAAGAGAGTCAATATAGATACTGGGTGTTTCAGGAGTTCGTTGAGATCTTTGGGGTTTTGAAAAATTATGTTTCCTGTAAACGTGAAATATTTTTCTGAGAAGTAACACAGGGAGCTTCCAGAGAGACTGGTTGCAATATCAGCGCATCCATTATGCTGGCAAACACCTGTTACTGTTACATCCTCATAGTTATGGCTGAATATTTTGACAACAGTTCCCAGTGCTGTCCTTTTTTTTTTTGGTTCTCTCAAGCAACGAGCACCAAATTCTGCTTGGTGAAAGGCCAGCATGCTGTCGGCTTTCATTTCACAATGAGAAGCCCTCACACAAGAAGTCCTCTTGGCAGGATGTGTCAGCAGACTGAAATTTCGTCACATGAGTGACGTCGTCTGCGGTCCTGTGGGGCAGAGCTGAGTCACACTATATCAGGGGATAACAGGCTCTGACCACAAAATGAGCAATGCTAATACTCCCAGCAGTTCAAACATCTCAGAGTTTATTTTAGTTAATCCTGCAAACTTCGTTTCAACAATGCAGCATATCCTTCCACCCACAATCCATAACTGCTTGTCCAGTAACAGGTCACAGTCTGGATGGCATCCTAGCAAACACAAGGGCATGAGGCAGGGGCCCATTTGGACATGGTGTCACACCCCTGAAGAGACAACAGGAAATAGGAGCAGCCAGAGAAAACCTGCACATGGACCGGGAGAAGATGCAAACTCCACGCCCGCCATGCCAAGGAGGGGAATCGACCCCACAACCCTGGAGACAAAAGCCAGCAGTGCTACCTAAGGCTACATAATACTAGGAACATAGTACACGTTATATTACGAAAATACACTTCTGTGCAGGGCCAACGCCCTGGGGGGGCCTCAGACTGATGGCCCCTCCTTCCTTTCAGCAGAATGTATCAAGGGGGCTCAAAGTGACATTTTATCAGGGGCCCAGAAAACCTTGCAACGTCCCTGCTTCTGAGTGATTGGTAAGAAAAACCTTTTTCCACTGCAATAATGAACAGTACTTGTGACCCTAACTAGGACAGATGGATGGATGGATGGATGGACGGATGGATGGAACAAAGAGTATGTTTGGTGTAGACCTGCCTGAGGGGAGCTGAGCACACTTTCAGTAACTTTGCCAGCTATCTGCACTGAGGTTAAGAAGGCACTGGGCTGCTCTTGTGGTTCACTCGATCCTGGCACACGGGGAAAGAAGGAAAAGAGAAACAGAGATGAAAGCAGACACAGTTTGTGTCATTAGTGCCTGTGTAGATCTCTGTTTGCAGTCAGACGGGAGTGTTCCGATAAGCGGCTCCGGGATATGGGCTCGTTTCCTGCTTAAAAACAACACTTGTGACTTTCACCCTGACCTGTTTAGTTTGGACTTGGGCCTCAACTAATGTAGCATTTTAGCATGCTACTTAAGCATTAGGTTGCTACCTTAACAATTATTCAGGGTGCTTATTATTGATAGCATGTCAGACGTTGAATTTACTATTTTTGATCGAGTTGACTATTTTTTCATGATTTTCAGCAATTAACAATAGAAAGTATCAATACACCGCGCAATCACACGCTGTTTGTCTGTGAAGTCTGCCTTCTAAGAAATCACTCGTTTGCGTTAATGTTACAGTCGCGTCAAAGCTAGCGCTGAGATCAAAGCACGTTTTTTCCCACGGTACGAGGCGGCCGGGAGCGCGTCTTAGGAGGCAGCGTATGCGGCGGGGGAGGCCGGGGAGTGCATGGATCCGGAAAAACTGCAATAGGATGTGTTGCAATAGGAAAGACAGGTCCAAAGTAAGCACATGTATCACTGAGAAGACATCTGCGGTCCTGCAGGCGGTGTAGTAAAGCGGTCGGCGCCCGCAAAAGACCGAAGTATTAATTATAAAATGCTAAAGAAAAGTGACTGATTATTTATTTATTTTAACTGCTGTTCTCCGAGAGGGACCGTAATTCCAGTTGAAAGTAAAAACAAACATTTTCTTAGGTGAAACAAGATCATATATTTGGAAAATGTCTTCGCTAGGAAAGGACTACGATGCTGTGGGAGTTTTGGTATTGTCATGACATCAAAGCAAAAACATACATTAAACTGCCGCTAACATTAACCTCCTGTGTCTGACGGTATGCGGACTCGTCTGCCATTTTAAGTCAGGTTTATCTCTAAAACACACTCCTGACAAGCAGCCCACCCACTACTATAGTGGCTAAAAATGGGTAAAAAAAAATGTTAAACTGGAAAATTTTATGAGTTACTTAAAGTGCTGGTTTTGGTTAAAGCCTTGGTACGGACCGAATCACCCCCCCCAAAAAACCCTGTACTCCCGAGGTATCGGTAGGGACATGCCCTCATAGTCCATACACAAATCTACGCCCTTGTGTTACATTTCTGCTGAAGCAGAATGATACCAAACGACGGAATTGGCAGTTGGCACGGGCCGCTGCTCTGTGACGGACCAGCGCGTCGGTTTTTACGAACCGTGTGCTTTATGTGCGGCTACTTCACTTCCATTTTGGGTTTATTTGTTCCCTCTGATCTTTTTAAACATTTTTCCTTGGTCTGATGTTTTACTCATGTGGCTGTGTTTGATTTGAACAGTGACTTAATGTTGAGAATGGAATTTTATCAATAAAAAATTATCATTAAATGTTATTAAATCTCTTTGGCTTTTTTCTGTTTATCGCTGTGAAATTTGTGCAATTATTTTATTACATTGCAGACTGGCAATCTGACCGAAACCTTTTCGTTTTTTAATGATCCTTTTAATTCCTGTGTTGCTAATGAAACTGTCACCTAAGAAGTGCGTGAGAAAAGGACACCAAAGTCAGGACGCTGATTTAAGTTACGTCTCTTTGGTTAAGTGGGGGGCTTGCAGTATACACTGTTTATGCTGTGTATATTGTTTACAGTGTATACTGTTTGCTGTGTGTAATCTTTACACTGAGTATACACTGTATGTAATATTCACTGTAAATAACATGCGCAACAAACATCATACACTGTAAGCAGTATATACTTGTATACAGTATACACAGCAAACAATATACACAGCAAACAGTATACACTGTTAATGGTATACACAGCAAACAAAATACACAGCAAACAGTATACACTGTTAATGGTATACACAGCAAACAATATACACAGCAAACAGTATACACAGCAAACTATATACACAGCAAACAGTATACACTGTTAATGGTATACACAGCAAACAATATACACAGCAAACAGTATGCACTGTTAATGGTGTACACAGCAAACAGTATACACTGTGAATGGTATACACATCAAGCAGTATACACCGTTAATGGTATATACATCGCACAGTATACACCGTTAACGGTATACCAAACAGTATTCACAGCAGCAGTATACACTGTTAACGGTACACACAGCAAACAGTATACACTGTTAATGGTATATACATCAAACAGTATACACTGTTAATGGTATATACATCAAACAGTATACACTGTTAATGGTATATACATCAAACAGTATACACTGTTAATGGTATACCAAACAGTATTCACAGCAGCAGTATACACTGTTAATGGTATACACAGCAAACAATATATACTGTTAATGGTATACACATCAAGCAGTATACACTGTTAATAGTATATACATCAAACAGTATACACTGTTAATGGTATACACTGCATACTGTGAATAGTACACACAGCACACAAGCAAAAGGCATAAGCCGCCTGAAACGGCTATGTGAAAACAGGTCCTCCTTCTATTTCCACTTTATTTATGCCTCTCGCCAAAGCCTGAGAATCAGAACCTTCAAATGCATCCCTTCATACTAAAATAAACCTTTGTTAAACTTGGAAGCGTGTTTCTTTTCCATTGGTCAAAGTTTGTGAATGTTACTTAGTCATCAAACAAGCTTGATGGGCCAAATGGCCTCCTCTCGTTTGAAAATTTCTTATGTTCTTATCTTGAGCTATGCGTAAGTTTAGTGTTCGTACAGCGATCAGAATGTGTGACAGTGACAGGTGATGATTAGGAACAGAGGAGCCGCTGTTTTTCTTGGCATGAAGCTCTCAATGAAAAAAAAATCACTTTTAGAAGGAACTCAGAAGTCAGATAGCAGATCAAGCTGTTATGGCTGTCCACTTGCTAAAAGCATGGGCAAAGAGCAGAGAATTAAAAAGAGAGACTGGAAAGAAGATTTAGAGCCAAACTGTCTTTCTGCATGTTTGTACAGAAAGTCTTAGAAGTCAGAGAAGGAATGTCATCTGTAATATCACAGTTTTAATTGTTCATAAATGTAAGTGTAACCTGGAGGTGGATCACATGCAGTTGTCAACACAAAATAAACACACATATTTTAAAATATTTATAATATGTGGTGAGATCACTGCAGGGATGTAGCTTTGGTTTCAACTTTTGGATCAAATCAACACCAAACCAAGCCAAACCCCCCCCCTCCCCCACCACCCAAATCAACACGGTCCTCCCTCAGCATTGGTAGAAACATGTTCCTACCCTCCATTCCCAGATCTACACCCTTGGATCCCTGACTGATTAGCTGCTGCAAATGAAGTGCTCCAGGGGAACCTTTGTGTGGCTCTCAGACTCCCACCGCACTTCTCAGCACAGTCTGATGGATGTATTGCGTTGCCTTCAGCACTTTCCGACGGAACCTGTTTCTTCAGCTGTTTGCCTTGTTGTGCACTTTGTATGTAAATGCCAGCCTGACTTGCACATAACCTTTTAATATCCTGCCTGTGGCAAACAGGAACGGGGCATACCTGAACAGAGGAGGTAATTTATAGAGCAGCTCGACACACGCTGGATAAGATTGGGTTTTAAGATGACAATCTAAGCTATTTTTAAAATACTGTGTGTGTGTGTGTCTGTCTCTCTTTCTCTCTGTCTCTCTCTGTCTATCCCTGTATCTCTGTCTCTCTCTGTCTATCCCTGTATCTCTGTGTGTCTTTTTCTGTCTGTCTCTCTTTCTCTCTCTCTGTCTATCCCTGTCTCTCTCTCTGTCTCTGTCTATCCCTGTATCTCTGTCTCTCTCTCTGTCTATCCCTGTATCTCTGTATGTGTTTCTCTGTCTGTCTCTCTCTATATCTGTCTATCCCTGTATCTCTGTCTCTCTCTCTTTCTCTCTCTCATGCAAATAGGCTTATGAAACTGTCTCTGCGGAATTTCTGGGAAAAGCAAAGCAAGTAAAAAAAAAATGCAATTTCAGAGGGCTCCATGTTTGGCAATGTGAGGCCTAATGCTGTAAACAAACCAGAGAACCTTCTGGAAGGTGTTTTTTAAAAGCACGCAGGAAGAGTAAACTGTTCAGGTTCCATATGGTACCATGCTGTCTGAACCAAGTTTCCAAAAAAGTTGGGACACTGTAAAATGTAAATAAAACAAAATGCAATGATTTGCAAATCATACAATCCCATATTTAATTGAAAATAGAACAAAACAAGATATCAGATGATGAATTATGATAAATACATGCTTAATTTCAATTTGATGCCAGCAACATTTCTCAAAAAAAGATGGGATATGGGTCTCTGTGCAGTGAAGATGGGGAGAGGTTCACCACTCTGTGCAACGAAGATGGGGAGAGGTTCACCACTCTGTGCAGTGAAGATGGAGAGAGGTTCACCACTCTGTGCAGTGAAGATGGGGAGAGGTTCATCACTCTGTGAAAGAAAGTGTGTGGGCAAATAGGGCAACAATATAAGAATTATCTTCCTCAGAGTAATATCACAAAGAATTTGGGAATTTCATCGTCTACACTACATAATATGGTTAAATGATTCTGAGAATCTGGAGAAAGATCTGTACACACGGAATGAGGCCGAAAACCAGTACTGGATAGCTGTGATCTTGTGGTGCTCAGGCGGCACTGCATTAAAAGCAGACATGATTTTATAGTGAGAATCACTGCGTGGGCCTGCCTGCAGTGCAGACCTGTCACCCATTGGTGCATCATGAGGCGAAAAAAAAAAAACCCCGACACGGAGACCCCAAACTGTCGAGCAGCTGAAATCCAGGATCAGGCAAGAATGAGACAATATTTCACTTTCAAAACTCCAGCAACTGGTCTCCTCTGTTCCCGAACATTTACAGAGTGCTCTTAAAAGAAGAGGTGATGCAACACAGTGGTCACCATGGCCCCTTTTCAACTTTATCATCCCGAAACCCAAGGAAAAAAGTGTTCTTCAATTTTAGGATATTTGTCTTTGGAGAAAATAAGACATCTTACAATTTAGATTTTTAGAAATTTAGAAATCTTACAATTTAGAAATTTTTAATTTCACAGCATGTCCTCTTTAGTGTACAACAGGAATAAATATGTTTCCTTACATCAGTGAAAAGATAG
>JAODUD010000015.1:5108038-5140484 GCA_026784285.1 Stomatorhinus walkeri | reverse complement strand
CGTGTGTAGCCGTGTGGCGGAGAGTATACCCGAGATTGAGCATAGCGTGTGTAGCCGTGTGGCGGAGAGTATACCCGAGATTGAGCATAGCGTGTGTAGCCGTGTGGCGGAGAGTATACCCGAGATTGAGCATAGCGTGTGTAGCCGTATGGCGGTGGGTATATCATCGATTGAGCACAGGGTGTGTAGCCGTGTGGTGGAGAATATACCCACGATTAAACATAGTGTGTGTAGCCGTGAGGCAGAGAGTATACCCTCGATTAAGCATAACGTGTGTAGCCGTATGGCGGTGGGTATACCATCGATTGAGCACAGCGTGTGTAGCCGTGTGGTGGAGAATATACCCACGATTAAACATAGTGTGTGTAGCCGTGTGGCAGAGAGTATACCTGCAATTGAGCGTAGCATGTGTAGCTGTGTGGCAGGGGGTATATCTGCGATTGAGCATAGCGTGTATAGCCATGTGGCAGAGAGTATACCCACAAAGCATAGTGTGTGCTAGCACCGTACCAGTAGTAAACTGTGACTGTTTACTGTCGACCACGTGATGCATTTAAATTTAACAACATTTTATATATTATATGGCAGTAAGTAAATTAGATGAGATAAATGTTATTGTATTGACATTTACTGTATTGATATGAGGGTGACATGGTGGTGAACTGGTTCACCCTGTTGCCTCACACCTCTGGAACTCAGGTTTGAGTCTTCACCTGGGTTACATGTGTGTGGAGTTGGCATGTTCTCCCCATGTCGTCATGGGGTTTCCTCCGGTTTCCCCCACAGTCCAAAGACATGCTGAGGCTAATTGGAGTTACTGAATTGCCCATAGGTGTGAAAGGTGTGTGAGTGACTGGCATGTGAGTGACTGGTGTGTGAGTGACTGGTGTGGCCCCCCATCCTGGGTTGTTCCTGCCTCATGCCTGTAGCTTCTGGGACCCCCCAGACCCCCCACAACCCAGAAGGATAAGCGGGTTGGAAAATGGATGGAAGTATTGATGTTGTATTTAGTATATTGACAGAAACAACTTGAATCAAGGTACTTTTGCTCAGTGACAGTAAGTAATACTGTAATAGTACAGTCGTTCATTTATAGACACGGATTTTAAAAGCAGTGTTAACAGAAACTGCTGACACACTTGCGTGATACCAGTGTCATCATTCTGCGTTTAAATCTGTGTTTCTTACTGTTTCTCTGCATAACAGAATATGTTTTGTTAACATCCTTCAGTCTACAGCGTGTCTAGCTGAGTTTTCCCTCACAGAAAGACATTTACGGCTCCTTTATTCCCCGGCACCATGCCGCTGCTCTGCAGACAGCTTTGATAACTGCGTTTATTCCTTGACTCAGTGCCGGATTTGCCTGGCAGTGCTGAGTGATGGGTTAATGTGATTCAGGGCGTCTGGAAGCCGCACTGCAGTGCGCCACAGCTTCCCATCGCCTGACAGCCAGCAGGACATGGACGGACGGGGCAGCCCGGAGCTGCTTCGCTCGGACCTGCCGGAGTCTCTCCACCATCTACTCATCACTCGCAGACAAGATGTTGGAGAATGAGGAGCACCAAGTAGCCATCGAAACTCTGCTGAAGGCCTTCGAGATGGCAAAAGAAGGTGAGTGGCAGCAGTCGTTTGCCCAACATGTTTTGTTCAGTCGGGTGAGACGTTTTCAATAAGAAAACAACATTTCAAGAACTTTAGTGATTTAACAATAATATTAGAGATTTAAGATATATATTTATATCGATACATTAAAAAATGGGAACTTTTTAATGCTTTTTTTGGGGGGGGGAATGGATTATGGCGAGTTATGTGTGTGCAAGGTTAGTGACCTTGGGCGAGTGAGCTGTAGATATGTTAAATCAGAGGGGCGGCTCACCTATGTGCTGGGACAGATGTCGCGAGAGGGTCTGCCGCCTGCCAAACACCTTCCCACACACGGAGCAGGGGTGCAGCTGCTCGTTCGCCCGCCACATGGAGGCGCCATTCCCTGCGTCCCCGGTCAGTTTCACCCAGCCTAGATCACGCACACAGAGCTGTCAGTTACCCTGCCCTGACTCTGCCCTCGAAACAAAACAGACGCCGGGCCGATCCATGCTCAGCCAGGCCCGCTTAACTCAACACCAGTCATCCCTAACTCTGCACCCATGACTGGTTTGTTGTTAGATCACCAAAACGTGGGCTGTCAGCCAGAATCGCTCGACTCGACCACAATAAAGACCACATGTGCGACGCTTTCGTTTTAACCAGTACTTCAAACCGGACTTTGAGAACCCCTGGTCTTGACCTTCATGTATACTGGTGCGTCACTGGGAGGGGGGGGGGGGGGTTGATGGGTTGGGTGATGTGAGGAGAGTCAGTGAGTGTCCCCAGTCGCTCCGACACAGTGACAGCTGCCACTTGACAGGAAACATCTGGAACCTTCTGATATTCTGCAGGAGATGCTTCTCCTCCTGCCTCTCTGCATTTCCACGTTTCTCACACTGCAGGAAAACAAAAGCAAAGAACATGAAAAAACTGTTATTAGGCTCCTAGTGAAGTAAACCATGCAGGTGGCTTCTGAAGTTCAGAGGAGATTCCCTGTGCTGAAAGCTGGTGCTTTTATTTTTTATACCAACCCTGGAACACGAACCAAAGCTTAGAAGATGAATCCTTCTCTTTCTCCCTGGAGTTCTGAATGTGCTGCCATTCAGTCCAACCCATTTACAGTATAGTTCAGTCCAGCCCATTTACAGTATAGTTC
This sequence comes from Stomatorhinus walkeri, assembly GCA_026784285.1. NCBI lineage: Eukaryota > Metazoa > Chordata > Actinopteri > Osteoglossiformes > Mormyridae > Stomatorhinus > Stomatorhinus walkeri. The sequence goes on along the minus strand of JAODUD010000015.1, from coordinate 5,137,744 downwards.
AGTACAGCCCATTTACTGGTCCTGTTTATTTTCAAAATCACGATATGGGTGATTCCCGTTTTAGACCACATATTTTGCTGTCTGTTTTCTGAAAATTGGAATGATTATATTTTATGGTTTAAACATTCTGTCAGGATTATACCATACTTAGCTATGAGGAATGCATGTTTGCCAAGCTCAAGGGTTGAAAATATTATTATTATGGGATGTTTTTTTGTATACATTTCTCCAGACCTTTTCCACCCTGTTAGGGACATGTACATGGTAATCACAGAGTTCAAATAATGTACAAGTCAAACAATACTTTTCTGGGATACAATGTGTTCCTTTTGCTATGATAATTTCATTCTTGTAGCATCAACAGTTTTTATTTTATGAAGAGTACAATGTCAGAATAATGGAATCTGTGCATTTTTAATCCCCATTTTGTTGTATGAGGAATTTTATTAATTAGAAATAAAAGTATATGTAGATGCATTATATGTAGCCTACCTCCTTTAACAAAACAATATGCAAATATACCAAACACTTACTGTTGTGATTAGAATATTTTTTTAAATCATTGCCTAACAGGGTGGAATAGAATATAACAGGGTGGAATCGAGTAGGCCTCTTAACAAGTGGATTCTGATTCACAACAACAATACTACTACTACAACTAATAATAATAATAATAATAATAATAATAATAATAATAATAATACCACTATAGTAACAAAAATAATTAAGAAATACACTCATGTAGTAATAATAATAATAATACTTTTTTATTATACCATTATTATTCATTATCATACACAAGAAATACACTCAAATAATAAATCTACAAGTCATTTTAATGAGAATAATAAATTTTCTTGTACAGTTTCTACTCAGTAGGCTGCATATGCCATACATAGCCTAGCAGGGTGGAACCTAACAGGGTGGAATATTTCTAGCTAATTTAGCTCCAGCCCTTTGAGTGAGCAACATTTACCTAGCACACACATTTAGCTAGCACACACTCTACAGCTGATCAGCATCTAAATAGCTATTTTTAACATGATTTTAAAAATATTTTTTCCAATAAATATTTCCCATAATATATACTAACTGTTTGGAACTTTAAGGGTGCCTCAAACTGGTGTGTAATAAAATTGAGAAAAATACAGGAGAGAGTGACAGTTAACGCTTAGTCTTCCAGTTGAATTTTCCCCCAAAAAACAAATGATGTCACTTTGTGGAAATGGCTGTATGGATTTGTAATCTTTTTAGGGAGCCAAGAAACTAGAGGCTCACAGGGTGGAAAACTAATGTGGGGGACATATAATATATTATATATTTATAGAAAACAAAATAAGTTTTACCAGATTTATTTATTTCTCTAAAGTTAGTATTCTCTAGTCTATCAAAATAATAAAGAATAAGTTTTGGTTTTTATGATTATATAGTTTATATTTACTAAGGAAGTTGAATAGATTGCATTTGGGACATGCTAAAATAAGCACATATTCCAGAGAAATTGTGCTTTAAAGAGATGTAAAAAGATAAAAATTATAATTTATCTTTGTTAGGGCAATAGGAAACACCTTAACACATAATAAAATAGGTTTGTTATAAAGATTTGCCTAATTTTATAAAAGAATAAGAGCCAGTTAAACACGAGGACATGAATATGTGGCCAAAACAGGAATCACCCATATTGGACTGTGACGTCAACCTAGCCTGGAGAGTTAGCGAAACTCAGGGGCAGCAGGTAGGGACAGGAACATGCTGACAGGAACAGCGACAGGTTTGACCGGGTAAACAAATGCAGGAGAGCATTCTGGCTTTAACACAGCAGGATGAGACACAGAAAACCCCAAACAGCTTAATTTCAGTCTTGGTCTTACAACAGTCACTCGGAATGAGGCACAAATTATTGGCTGGTCTGCTGCGTGCTGCCGTTTATGTAACCGGTGAAAAACCAGCAGTGCTAATTATTAATAATCTGTGGCATGCGGCCTGAGTTCCCCAGATGTGGCTCTGATTATCTCTCTCCTCAGGTTGCTGCCGTTATACACAGACACTGATTTAAGGTGTTAGTGCAGCCTGAGGCGAGTTATTTAAGAGCGGCTCGATGTCACAGTGGCTGTGCTGCGCCATAAAACACAGGGCAGTAAAGCCGAGGACAGGGCCAGCCTATCGAACAGAGGCTCCCCGAGGCCGTGTGCCCAGTGGCTTCTGGGTAAATCTCCTCCTGATGGCGCAGTAATCACACCGCAGATATAAGCACTTAGCCTGAGCTCAGGCTGTGTGTTTTGTTTAGCCATTGTCTTTAATCTTCAGCCTTGTTTAATTTGGTTATTTGTTTCCAGCTGGAGATAAAAAGATCGAAGCGGAAGCAGCGTATCGGCTTGGGTCGGCGTACCGACTCGTGCAGGACCACCAGGCGGCCAGGAGAGTGAGTGTCCCCGCACTCCAGGGTCAGCGTGCGCTAGCCGTGGTGCTGACTCAGCTATACTTCACTGACAGCTGCGTGCCCTCTCTAAATCTGAATGCTGAGCTGCCCTCGTGGGTCGCAACGGACCAATCAAAGGGCAGCCTGGCTGGTTTCTACCAGTCTAAACGTGGAGGTGTGGCTGTTTTGCTTGATTGACATGTATGAGACACGCTCCCGATGCCGAGAGCGGTGTCTGGGTTGAAAGATATCTCAACAACAGCTTTGTTTATCATTAATCATGTTGGGCTTATTTGAACATAATAACATTTATAATTTATTAACATCCAACATATAATTTGGAATCCTTAATTCTTTATTCAAGATTTTTTTCAAGATGTCCTCTACCATACAGTGGGGCCCCCAACTGGAACCCGTGCCCCCTGGTGACCGGCACTAACCAGGCTGGGCTGGGGTCCTGTCCCAAACTCAGATCCGATCTGCTGAACTCCTGTACACCCAGACTTCTGAATGGGATTCGAAAATCGCCCTTTAAATAAGAAATACGTTGCCCGTAGCCAAATAAATTCACTGCGCGTTTATTCATTTTTAAACGCTTCCTGTCTGAAAGTGCATGAGCGGCTGCAGTCTTGCTCTGCAGTGGCACTAAGCTGTCAGGAGTAACAGATGGCGCTGAATAGGAGGCTGCTGCTAAGATCTCAAAACTCAAAGTTAATTTTCGACACGATGGTCCAAACGATTCCCTCATCCAGACATCAGGTGAGATGGACAGTGATGCTGTTCGATGCTTTACTCTGTATTTAAATCCAGGCTGATCAATAACACATAAGTGCCTGGCTGTCAGTGGAGCTGCCATGTTTGTTTTGGTTGACCCTCCGTGTTCACTTATGCAAAATAGAGAAGCGAATGAAAGTGGGGCTTTGATGCCTGAAAATAAAAGTCCAGCCAGGAATTCAGCCATGCAGCTCGGTTCCGCGCCTGCAGCTCGGCTCGCGCCTGCGGGCTGGATCCGGCATCCTGCAGGGATTCGGCGTCCTGACAAGCGGCCATATTACAGCCGACACCGGCTCCGAGATGAAAGCGAGGCGGGCACTTGGGCTGCGCAGGCTCTCCCCACCGCCGAGAGCTCATCCCTCCATCTTGCTCTCTCCTCCTCCTCGCTCACTCATTCTTGTCTCGTGCTGCCACCACTGCTGCCCCTAGGGCCATCTCCCTCGGGGAATGCCGCCTCTCCTGCTGCGAGCCCCCCCATGACGCCGGATGGCGCCCCTTCTCTTGCTTTGTCAGTAAGCGGCAGTCCCGTTCTCGGAGCAATGGCGGCCATTACATCTGACCTCCCTGTTTCATCAATTATGGATAAATGATATGATGTGACCATCTGCAGGTCGGAGTGGTGACTCTCTCCTCCTGGCTGGGATTAAATGGGAATGAGTCAAGTGTTTATTGTCAGGCCAGAGCTCTACTGGGGATCCAGAAGGGATTACACCAGCCCGTCCTGTCAACCAGACCTGCTCCATCATCCCTACAACCATTTTCTATGCAGGTCCTCTTATTATCTTACTCATTATCATCCATCCATCCATTCATTTTTTTGTACCTGCTGGTCCTATGCAGTGTCTCAAAGCAAGAAATAACCAAGGATGGGGCATCAATCCATCACAGGGGTCCATCCATCCATCCATCCATCCATCATCTTTCCAATCTAGTACTGGGCTGCTCGGTGCTCTGCGATTCTAACTGATAATAATATTTGTCGTGTATGTATGCCATGAACCAATAGTATTTCAGTCCTCACATTGATGTATTTCACGGTGATCACTACTGCTTGGCGGAAGCTGCAGGGGAGCCTCTGGACTGGCTGGGTCTCCGCGTGGGAGCGCGGTCAGACACGGCCGCTGTGCGTCTCATCACAGTGACACGGAGCGTTAAACACACGCTCACCACCTTGACAGCCTCACCTGGGAAGAGGCCACCTACGCGTCTGATAGGGACTCCACCTTCACAGGAGGTGAAAGGCGCGGGCTCCACCCGCGCAGCTGTGGCGTCTCAGCTCTCATGTCGGCTGATGTAGCAAGTCGGTGACTGGTTCTCAGTGACTGTTCTGTCCCTAGAAGTGAGGAGGTGACAGGGGTCTGTGCTGAGCCCCCCCGGCCACATATGGTCTCACCCGTCATTTTCACTTCCAGCCTTAGTCCCCCCCCCCCCCCGAGTGCTGCATTATTAAGCAGACATGACCTCACCGTTGCTTCTCAGCTTTTCATGGTCTTTGCCATTTCACTCAGCCAGGCAAAAACACATTATGATCTTCATATTTGTATAATACTGCAAATAATGGATTAAACTGTGCTTGTGTTGCAATTCTTCTGCCTATGTCCTCCACGCACTTACATTTATGTCCATTTCAGGTTAGTAATTTGTTTTGATTATGGTGGATTTGTGCCCTGTGTGGCCCAGGGAGGCGTATCTGTGTTTCAACATCACACCCTAACCTAAGTGAGCCTCAGTCTGCCTGTGTTGATGCGCTCTCCTTTGTGTCCCCACCTGCCTGTGTTGACGCTCTCTCCTTTGTGTCCCCACCTGCCTGTGTTGATGCTCTCTCCTTTGTGTCCCCACCTGCCTGTGTTGACGCTCTCTCCTTTGTGTCCCCACCTGCCTGTGTTGACGCTCTCTCCTTTGTGTCCCCACCTGCCTGTGTTGATGCTCTCTCCTTTGTGTCCCCACCTGCCTGTGTTGATGCTCTCTCCTTTGTGTCCCCACCTGCCTGTGTTGACGTATCTCTTTTGTGGCCAAACCCTGCCTGTGTTGATGCTCTCTCCTTTGTGGCAGTATCTGAAGTTGCACGTGGAGATCTGCACGGCTCTGGGAGATTTTGACCATCTTGGGAATGCATATACGGCTGTAGCGGAGTCGCTGCAGAGGTGAGTGTCTGGCAATCGCTCTGTGACCTGCGGGCTTCCAGAAGCTTCCGGCGTCCAAACCAGGATGATGAGCCATTCAAAAATGCAGCATGAAAAGCTGCAGAAGCTGCTAACATTTTGGAGTGGATCTTGTTTATAACACTATTAGGAGTTTAGTCGTCCAACTCATTCAGCCATAATTGTCTGTTAGCAAATTTTTGTTTCCTGACATGAACATGAGATGATTTCATTGACACAGTGAAGGAAAACATGATGAGGCCATTCAGTACCTTCTGGGATTTGCGGAGGCATCTGCAGGCAACAGCCAGCATGGCAGCTTGGAGGTCATTGACTTGTACCTTGGAACCATCTTCATCTCAAAAGTATGTGCACTCAATAAATATGGATAGAATATGTACTAATATCTGCCATCCGTAAACGTACCCTCACCTTTAAGGCCCATCTCTGCCATCCGTAAACGTACCCTCACCTTTAAGGCCCATCTCTGCCATCCGTAAACGTACCCTCACCTTTAAGGCCCATCTTTGTTTGTGTTTAATGTTGTACCATAGCGATGCAGGTTTCCTCCAAAGTAATCCTCATGAATAGTATATGCACCATTTTTACCTCTGCTGATCTGTAGAGATGATGTGTGTGTTTCTGGTGTAATCACAATCAAAACACTTTTATTACCCCAGAGGAAGTAGTTTAAAGTGACTGCGATGTTTAAGTTCTTCCTAAGAGTAGCGATGTATGGCCATGTCTGTGATCGGTGTTCCTTCATCTTTCATTATTGTGTAAATTATTGTGTGGAACGAAAGACCAGAACTTCAGAAATACAATACCAATAACTCTTCAGTGTTTACTCACTGAACAGCCGGAAGTTTAGGATTCCATATGGAATTCCCAAGATGTACAAAATGTGTGTGACTGATCACTCTGTCAACGCCCCTGAAGAGCAGGAGTGAAGCTGGACTCTGCACGTCGCTCTCCTTCAGGGTGTGTATGACAGAGCCTGTGAGATGTTCCAGAGGGCCTCAGAGATGGCTGAGCGGCTCGGCCGGTCAGAGCGGCTCGGCCGAGCCCTGGTGCACCTCGGCATCGCCCGCGCCCTCCACATGACAGCCGCCTGCAGCAGCCGTGGGGGGGCGCCCCTGCTCGCCGACATGCCCGGACTGCTGCTGTGGAAGGACCGCCGGAGGGACATGTTTGGTGACACGGCGGGGGGGGGGGGACTTCCCGGTGACAGTGTCTTCTCACTACCTAGACCTCTTAACTAGAGATGTCTTACATTTTTAAATAATTACCCCTGTATTACAGTGAATTTGCCATGAAGTTAATTCTCATTTTGACAAAAGAACCTTGGCTTTAAATCAGCATGCCTCCGCTCACCATCACCTGAGCTTGGGTAGTTTTTACCAAACCAGGAGACTGACCCTGTAACTGAACCTGCAGATCTGGGGGGTGATGAATTGGATCAAAGGGCAAGTCCTGGGCGGAGCCTGATGTGTCACCAGCTGCAGAATGAACTTATTTAATGGCTGGTTAACAGCTGGTTTTGACCCAAGTGCTGCATTGACCACTTAAAAGATCTTATCCTGCCAAACAGAGACGTGACACTGCATAGTCAGACGGTACGATTCCGGTATACGATTCTGTCCCAGTTTTCTGCCGCTCATGAGCAATGGGCTTTGCAGGGCACCGCGAATTCGTCCTGGGCTTGGAGCTGCGTTCCCTAGGTAACCGTGCGGGCGCTGGCTGGATGGACTCGGGTCCCAGCCTGTGTCACCATGAAGGCTTATTATGGGCGACAGGTCTGAGCGAGGCCGTGCCGTCCATCAGAGAATCCGAGGATCAGATCCGTTCTGTCGGCAGAGAGCCGTCCGGGACCTCGGATGCTGTGCCGACGAATGACTGCTAGTTGGCGGATCTCCGGGACTCCGCGGCCGGCCTGGGCGCCATGATAAAAAGGCCGAGATGAAACGTCCTGACAGCTGCTGCTAGATGCAGCGGGACGGGCCCTTCCAGCCGGGACCTTGCCTTCCTGCTTCCTTCCTTTCTTCTTCCTTTTAAAAGACAGCTCTCTGTTCACTTCTTCACAGCCGCCGGGTGACTGTCCAGCTCCGGACCAGCGAGGTGGGTTCTGTGTACTAATTAGCGCTTAGCCACAAACCTCTCCCAATGCCCGATCATGACGTGTTTCTGCTGAGGCATCTGGTGCTCCTGGAAGATCTTCATTGACTGGAGTAGGATGGAACCAATCAAGCAGTCATAAAAGTGACTTCCAGAGTGCCTGGTGCAACATATCAGATGATGAGTGAGAGAAACATGTATCAGATACCAAAGCTTACTTGTAGTTATGACAACATTAAAACTGGGCTGTGAGTTTTGCATTATTCTCACGGGGGTCACAGTAGTGTAATGTATAGAGTACTGTCCTTCTGTAGGGTTTAATCTCTGTGCTATATGGTTTCATTTGTGTCCGTTTTATGTTTGCTGTGTGACATTCACATGCAACAGCAGTAGTCTCACCCTGTGTAGGGATGTGTGAGCTGGCATGCCATGGCTGCGCAGGATTGGTCATTTGGGTCAGAATGCCCCGCCCTTTTCACCTGTGTTCAGTGTTCAGTGGAGTTTGTTCAGGAAGTGCCTCTCGGGGTACCTGATTAAGCTCATGTAGTCTCACTCCGGCGATGCAAAGCAGACGTTTAAGTGTTTATGGCATTTTACTGTGCTTTGTGCTAGATTTAACTAACTGTATGTGAGAATTAAACTTCAATTTGATGACTCAATGAGTAAGAAAGTAATTAAAGGCAGAGAAAAATATCAAAACAAGCACATCTCTCTGAATCCCAAATCTCATCTTCTTAATCCTGTCATATTTGCATCAACAGCATTTAGGTCAGACCAAAGTTATGGTTTAACCCAGAGCTGGGTTGTATGTCATGTGAATATCACAGCATGACTGTCACCATATCACGCCGGTCGGTAATGATACTCTCAAAGTGCGCCAAGGAAAATATTTGGCTGATTATGCATTTTTAATAGTGTTTAACATTTACGGCCTTTTTCTTAAGGTCCAGCCGACGCCATTAAATTTCACCCCATAGATACACAGTTATGACATGTAATAACTACTGGAATATAAAAGAAATTAATAATTTAAGGGGCACTAACAAATGAGGACCATCATTAAAAAAACTAGGCTTCAAACCATCTCGCATAAAGTCCAAGGTAATGCTTCGTTTTCATGATAAAAAATTACGGCGCTCATTTTTCAGAGTGGACTTATTGCTTCTGCTCATTCCCAGAATCCCCGGAGCATTTTAAGCTGGGTCAGGGAGACACCAGAGGAGTGTTTCTTAAGGAGGCCCCCGTGTCTCCATCACTGTGCTTGTTCTTTCAGGGGGCCGTGATTCCTACCTGTTTAAATGTGTCTCCCAGGTTGGACCCCGCGGCCGTCTGCGTACGTGCCCGTGTGCCCACTCCCGGCCGAGTGATGTCGACCTCCCTGAACATTCTTGTTTCTCCACAGGTACCTGAGCGGTGTGGCAGCATGATAAAGCCGTCGCTTGTCTTGTGTAAGGGAAACCAGTGCTGGCATTCTGCCTGTTCAGGGGGAAAAAAGCTAAAGTTTCGAGAGACAAATGCATCGCTGTGGGCATTTTCACGTAATTGAGGGAGCTGTTTTTCTCCTTAGTTTATTTGAAAAGCGGTGAAAGGAACAGTACAGGTGGATGTTCTAATTAGTCGTTTTTCTTGCTCTTTTTGGCTTTATAATGCAAAAAGTCATTCAGTAGTCAGTGGTGCAGGGAAGCTGATGTTTGGTGTACGGTACCGAACAGCTCTGCACACAGATAAGCAGTGTTTGAAGTGGGCTTGTACGTACCGATATGCAGTACCAGCACCTCTTTGGTGTTCCTTTCAGAGTACTGGCATGGCTGATACTGAATAAAAAGGGGAGTATCGGTGCCTGGTACTGAATAAGAAGGGGAATACTGGGACCTGGTACTGAATAACATGGGGAGTACCGGCACCTGGAACTGAATAATAAGGTTAATACCAGTACTTAGCACTGATTAAGAAGGGATGTACCAGCACCTGGTACTGAATAGCACAGGAAGTACTGGCACCTGGAACTGAATAACAAGGGGAGTACTGGCACTTAGTACTGATTAACAAGGGGTGTACTGGCACCTGGAACTGAATAACAAGGGGAGTACTGGCACTTAGTACTGATTAACAAGGGGAGTACTGGCACCTGGAACTGAATAACAAGGGGAGTACTGGCGCTTAGTACTGATTAACAAGGGGAGTACTGGCACTTAGTACTGATTAACAAGGGGAGTACTGGCACTTAGTACTGATTAACAAGGGGAGTACTGGCACCTGGAACTGAATAACAAGGGGAGTACTGGCACTTAGTACTGATTAACAAGGGGAGTACTGGCACTTAGTACTGATTAACAAGGGGTGTACTGGCACCTGCTACTGGCCAGGACTCCCTGGAAGAAGAGATATTGTATGTCAATGGAACCTTCCTGGTACAATAAAGGATAAATTAAAAAATTAATAAATAAGAAACTGAATAACAAGGGGAGTACCAACACCTGGTGCTGAATAACACTGGGAGTACTGGCACCTGGAACTGAATACCAAGGGATAGTACCGGCAGCTGGAACTGAAGAACATTCGGAGTACTGGTGCCTGGTGCTAAATAACAAGGGGAGTAGTGGCACCCAGTACTGAATAACAAGGGGAGTACCGACACCTGGTGCTCAATAAAACTGGGAGTACTGGCACCTGGTACTGAATATAAAGGGAAGTACTAGCAACTGGTACTGAGAACAATGGGAGTGCTGGTTCCTCGTGCTAAATAACAAGGGGAGTACTGGCACCAGGTGCTGAATACCAAGAGAAGTACCAGCAACTCGTACAGAAGAACAATGGGAGTACTGGCATCTAGTGTTGAATAACACTGGCAGTACCGGCACCCAGTACTGAATAACAAGGGGAGTACTGGCACCTGTTTTTCCCCACTTCAAGTATTGCCGATAAATGTAATTCAAAGCCAAGCTGATTCTAGTAGTGTGGTCTCTCACCGTCCAGGTCACCGCTGCCTGAAGCAGTATTCGAGTCCATTCCCACTATAGTCTGTATTCTGCACACACACGCAGAAGAGGGTCATCGTTAGGCTGGTACGCAGCGCACAGCTCACAATCAGTAAAAGGCATGCAGTGAGTGCTTTTGACATGCTCTGAAGTGACAGGGGTGGTATGTTTCATGGGCTGACCCACACCATCATTAAAAAAACACTAAAAAGGGGACGCATGTTGTAAAGTTAGAGGGGAAGATCTTTGGAAACAGATCTCTACAGATTTTATGTCAGTTCTCAAAGACAACAAAGGCTTCCGAAAGGCAGCCCAGGGATATCACTATCCTGTTTGTTCAGGCGATGCTGCGCTGTGACTCCTCTTCGTCAGCTGTCTTCTGCGGTAGTTTTCTCGAGGACTCGGGTCTGGATGAAGGCCTTTCAGAGCTTCTCCACTGCAGCTGGATTTTGTCAAAGACGAGGCGTTCGCTCAGTGTGTGAGATCTCTCGCTGCTGCATTAATAATGGTTGCATCCAACATCTTCATTTGCTTAATTTAAATATGTCTTTCTTACCAGGCTAACTGTTAATTCATCAAACCAGAGAATATTATTGATGTTACCCGAATATGTAAGGAGGTGGCTGCTTTTATTCTGGTATTTTTTAGTTCTTTATCCTGAGCGTCAGATCATGCGTTGTCTGTGAAATGTTGCTCCGCGGACGCTGGCAAGGAAAACTGAACTGCTGAGTAATTTACAGCAGGCCCATTGGTCACTAGCCGCCCCGATCGAAAATGCAAATGCCCCCCCTCCCCAAAGCACGCAGAGACAGTGTTGCCCCCTGCCACCATCGGGATCTATGTGGTGACACACGGCCCCTGACAGCAGTCAGTTCTGGTCAAATTAGTACCACTGATAAATCACCATTAACTAGCCAATTAAGAGTGACAGGTGGTCTACAGCTCGACAGGGCAGAGTGACGTCCCTGTGTAGTACTAATTCTCTTCTTAAATGTACTCCAACTCCGAAAATCGCTCACAGACGGACACGGACGGCTCGGATTCAGTGAGACGAGCGTAATGCATCCAGCAGCGGAATGAGCTTCCCTCAGGAGGCTTGATACATGCAGTGTGTGGTTCTGAGGCTGGCACTCTCCAAAGGCTGCTGCTGGTGCTTATTCTGGGTACAAAGTGGAAATAATTACTACAAGGAGACGAGGCTTGACTGAGGAACCATAAGAGAGAGTTATGTGTTAGTGACGTGGACGGGATCCGAGGGAGAGGGATGGGCACAGTGAGATCCTTGCGTCCACATCCACACGTGATCTGCATGCTTATCCACAGCATTGAAGATCAGCTAACTGAACCAGTTATGAGTCAGCCGCAATGACATATTAATATGCTGTGTACGTACATGAATACTTATATTTATTTACTGTGTACAAATGTAAATACTCATATTTACATATTGTGTACATACATAAATACGCAAATTTACACACTGTGTGCATACATAGACAAAAACATGCATACTATGTTCATAAATAGATACTCATATTTATATGATATGTACATATATAAAAACTCATATTTATGTACTGTGTGCATGAATACTCAAATTTACATACTGTGGACATACATCGGTACTCATATTTATATTCTATGTTGATATATACTATCAATATTTATATACTGTGTATATCTATGAATACTCATATTTGCATACTGCGTACTTACATACCATCTACATACATAAATGCTGAAAATAAACATAAAGAACAAACTTGCGGGGGTGGTATGTGGCTCAGGAACAAGGACAGGGAGCAGGTCACCCAGCCCACAGGTAGCGTTAGCCTGCTCTTTCGTGGTCTGTCCCCCCCCCCCCCCACTCACTTCACCTTGCTCCATGGAAAACCTGTTTGCTTTTGTAAGCATAATATTTACTAAATCTGCCAATTTAAAGATTTATGTATTTATAAAAGTATTCAATTTGTCTTTTTTTTAAAGAAACTTATTTGATTAATATTTTATTGTGAAAGTATAATTTTGTGCTCTTATGGAATTAATTTTTATAAAAGGATACTACTGTTATTGTGTTGCGATGATTGCGTTACGACACAAGCAAACCAGTTCTTCCCCCAAATATGCATCCTGATACGGCGCACCGGTCGGTGAGGAGCAACTTCAGATGCCAACAAGTTTTCCATCTTCTGCTGGTTGGATCCTCAGTCACCTGCTTGGCGGCAGGACAGCAAGTCGGAGCTAAGAAATGCAGCCGGTGAGTAATCAGAGAGTAATCAGATAACTACTCATATCTACTGGGGTATTTAAAATGCTGAAACTGTGCCAGTGCATTTACCTTGTAAGCTGGGCACTAAGGCGTGTATTAGCGATGAAGAACACGAAGGGTAGGGCTCTGAAATACACTGCAAATATGTAGCATGATTTCCTGCATTGTCAGACGATTAGCTACATTTATTGGTGGAATTAGCCTTTGTTATTCATGGCTGAATCATTTTGTATAGGTAGCTGGAAATTCAAAGTATTTACCAGCAGACAAGTCCCACAGCTAGCTTGGAGCTGTCACATAAACAGCATGGAGGAAAATGTATCGGTGAAGAGATACCGTGTGCAAATCAAAGTAAGTGGGGGAAATGTTTTAGAAATTCTGCTTAAACAATTCCACAGCGGCAGATTCCACAGAGTTGGCTGCTTTTTTGAAAGAAACACCTTGGGCTCTATATGTGTTAACGGAGTGTGCAGTGGGGTGGAAGCCTCTCATGTTGCCGTTAAAGCTCAGCTGCGGAGCAGACCATCTGCTCTGGCTGCGAGTGCCGAGTGACCTGGGCCGCCGGGTGCAGACCACACAGCGTCTTCTGCTTTGGTGCCGCTTCCTCAGCCTTCCTGCCTCAACTCGCCGTTGTCTCGCCATCCTCCACACGTGTCACCGTCGTGGCCGTATCGGAGGGGGGGGACCTCCCCCACGTGCCCCACCGTCCTGGAAACCGCCTGTCCTTTCAGAGACCTCCTCAGTCTTCCTCGGAATGACCACAGCTGGCAGCATATATTCGGGGTGTCTCCCTATGTAGGTGGGTGACCAGCTTAACACTCTCCATAACTCCCCCACCCCCATAACCTGAGAGACGGCCCCCCCTGATATTCGTGCCGTCTGCTTGAGAATGCCACCTCCTTCACTCCCAGCAGCACTCTCTGTCTCCCCAGCCCTCCCTAAACCCTGGGGGTGGGGGGGGAGGTTTCTTGGGCCTGACATTTGGCCTGTGCTTCTGCCCAAATCTGTTCTCTGGCTAGAGGATCTTGCCCCACAGGATGGTGTCTGGCCCCACCTGCCTGCCAGGTAGGCATGCCCCCCCCCCCCCCGCCACCTATTTATAACCCTTTGGCTGTGTTTCCTTACCCTGCTAGCATGATGCGATTAGCGCGGCTCCCGTCACCATCTGACCCGTCACACGGTATTTCATCAGTCACATGACCATTTTGCAGTGGTCCGGATGCTGTTGACTGGACCTGACTGTAAGTTGCATGCCTCTTCCTGGCTGAGCACAGGCACAGTCAGACCCGGGGGGGGTCCGTGCCGCCCCGAGAGCCTAACCCCCCCCCCCCCCCCAAGCCCAGCCGTTTCTGGCACAGGCTCCAGCTCTGAGCCCCTTTTTTTATCAAGCGTCCCGAATCACTGCAGCCTCAGGGTGCCACTTCAAAGGCTTCCCCCCTGCACTTCTGAGAATTGCCCAAAAATCTTAGCTGGTTTCCTAAGGTAAGAAAAGCCACAATACATACGCTTAGGTCGGTTTATACCTTAAATTTCTGAAATCCTGTTTTCCCTGCTAATTTAGGGTAGGTTTGTTTTATCCAAGGTAGCTGATAATTAATTAAACTGTTTTATTTTCCCTTTCTTTTGTTAACTTTAAAAAAATATGTTAATTAATCACTGTTATTTTATTCCTAGTTTAAATACCCCACCACAAGTTAATTGTTTTGATATGTTTATCATTAGTAATGATAAACATCATTTTATATTAAAATAAATAAAATTAAAATGCTGTCTTGAAATTCAGTTAATGCTATATTTTAATACATTTTGTAATTTCTTTCCCATGGGGCTTTGTGGTGGCACAGTGGTTAGCAATACTGTCTCGCACCTCCAGGGGGTGCTCTGAGTGCGTGCTGTTTGTATATTTTCCCAGTGTTTCTTCCATCTAAATCCTCAGTCCAAAAGCATGCTGAGGTTAACTGGAGTTAGCAAATTGCCAGTAGGTGTGTATTTGGGAGTGCCATCCTGGGTTACTCCCTGCCTTGCACCCATAAACTCTGGACCCCCATAACTCTACATAGGACAAATAGGTTTAGAAAATGGACAGTTGAGCTCTCACAGATGAGCTCTTACAGTTCAGCTCTCACAGATCAGCTCTCACAGAACGCACCCGGGTTGTCCCCTGCATTGTGTCCTGTGGCTCCTAAGCCCCCAGGGCCCCATGATGAATGGATGGATAAGGAATGCAGTTACACTCTGCATTTACACCATAGTTGGTGAGTTCTGATGGCTTACCAGAATGTGCCTATCTGTGCTCATTTTACGTAAATAAATCCACAACAGCTACAGGGTGGAATGCGTTTTGTTTGAGGAAAATACTCTTTAATTTCATAATTATTTTATTATGGTTATAATACAATAAACTTAAATGTCGTGCATAGCCCGTGTGAACATTTTTATATATCTGCTTGTTCAAATTCACACGGTGCATTTAATTTTCCACATTAATGCTGTTATTCTGCGTCTGTTGCCTGCGATTGTGATTCGCTGCCCGAGTACTTGCTATGCATTGTTACGGAGCTCCTAGCTCCTGTGGTCTCGCTCGGCATCGCCTGCGGGCCTCTGGCGCACGCAACTGTGTCATTCGCTGCCAACTGCGCTCCTTGATGGGAGCCTGACCCGGTTGCCTCATCTGTCACGGCTGTTCGGCTACTTTTATTTACACCTAGCTTTAGCATCCTAATTACTCTCCTCATTGCTTTCGCCCGGAGGTTTTAACTAATACAACGCGCGAAGATCCCGCCTGCTGCTAAATATTTGGCCGTGATCAGAAAACGAACGACCTTTCACAAAGTAAAGCGATGTCTTTCATGTCATTCGTACTGGAACCGCATTTGTTACAACTTTGCGCTAAAGCATTCATCACGACATTTGTACGTCTTTTTACTGTCTTGCACTTAAACGTTAAAGCTTACCACGAAAGGAATGAAACGTAATTCTCAGTTTTTCCCGTTTTCTGCACTTATGTATACTAATTTTCAATAAAAGGAAAGAGCAATTGTTCATTTGTATAATAAATGACATGGAAAATGCTAAGACCAGAGAGAAAACGCTATGAACTTCTTAATTTCTCCGGAATTTTGAACAGCAGTAGATCCATAAATGCCATATTCAGACCACAAGCGATGCACGAAAGCCGCATCTTCGCGTGCGGGTGTGTATACCTCGTACAGTCTTACTGTGTGTTTTACTTTGAAGGCACGTTGATTTTAAACGTGCGCGAAAGGGGATTTTAAATAGATGATCTGCTGCAATATCCCTCTGCAAAATGGCACCGATAACAGGACATCGGCTTTAATGAGCTCTCAACTTTAAAGACTAGAAGGATATTAACAAGCTGCTTGACAAATGGCGCTTAGAAGCACATTAAAGACGCTGCTAATGGAGCGCATAATGACGGCTAATTTCGATCAGATATAAATTAGAGCCCCCCAACAGTTATTTGCCTTAAGGACTTTATGTAAATGATTCTGTGCAGTATAAAGCAAAGCTGTCCTGTCACAATGGCACTCCTCTAGGTGTAACTGGTCGCAGAAAAACGCCACGGAGTCATGAATGGTCTTTACCCCCGAAACCAACAGTTATCATGAAATGAAATGTATGTGGGCAGCTTGACACAATTTTCACGCTGGATCTGGGTGGTCCCCTCATTTCGCGGACTAATTCAGCAGAACTTTATTATTCTGGTCTTGCCCTACTGCACACCAGCCTGTACTCGTGCCATCATAATATTTAACCCAGCGGTATGTGTTTTCCTTATAACAAAATGCAATACATTTCCGAGGAAGTATTTCGCACATAGGTGTATATAAGCCGGATACTATCCCATTATTAAATATTAATGTTTACTCTTTCCAAGCAATTTGTAGTAGTATTTTTGTCTTAAAGGTGCTGCTACATACACATTGTAATCGCTGTCATGACCATGCGACTTGAATGCGAAATAATTGTCGGCAAAATCTGGCAAATTTTAAAAAATCGAGTTTACATAGTGGTTAGTATCAATGCTTTAGTTTTCTTATGCCGTTCAAGTTAGGCTTATATAATAGCCATATAAAAAGCCGGAATATCATATGAAGTTAACTTTCCTTGTACTTGTGGATTTATATAGGACGAAATGTAATAAGGTATGTCCAACATTTTATGATTATTAAAGTTTTTTCACCCCGTGCAATCCCATCCACGTCAGCCCATCCATTTGCCTTAAATTAATATTTTAATTAGATTGTAATATCGCCTTTGCTGATTTTTTTCAGAGCATGTATTACGGCAGCCGCCAATCCATCTAGAGCATAGACGATGACGTGTGAAACGCGCTACTTGAAGTCGGTTTTTTGGGTGTCTCGCCCCGTCCCCATTTCTCTCGGGTTACTGCGATGACGTCACTGACATCCCTGAAGTCCGGTCGCCAGGGTGACAAAGTGAGCGAAATCCTCGGCTCGAAAATCTCACATGACTGTACAGCTACTAAATCTAATAGGCGAAGGGTCTCTCTAAACCCATATCTATAGGCCTCTCTTCCTGCATTTTAGGATGGATGTTGGAAATTGACTCTTGTACTCTCGTTTAACTTTAACACCAAACTGGTGTCATTTATTTACTCTGTGGCCAGGTATGTCCTATATTTGTTACTAAATGCTAGAGACAGTGATTGACTCAAAAGTGTTGTGTAACTACTTTTCACATAAATATAATGTAAAATATATATTATAGTTAATTCGCGAGAAAAAAAACGATACTTCATTTTTATTGAATATTCAATACTATTTAATTCGATCATTACTTTGGATGAAAGCGCAACATTAAGTAAGAATTTCTTAATTCGTGACCAAAATGCATCGGATATATATTTTTCATTTATGTTGTTCTTTTGTAAGTTTATTTTTAGTAGGCTTTTGGATGTGCTAAGGTATTGTTTTTATATGGTTATATTAGACATGTTTAAATAGCCTTTAGATAAGCGTCATTGTGAGCAAATCCGAAGGCTAGCCCGTAGTATTTTAATTAAACGTACTTTTACATCACGGGCTACACGGTACATCTCCGAACTACCACACAAATCTTTGCAACAATGAAATCTGACAAATATACCTCCAATTGAAGTACAACATTAACAAATAATAAACCAGATGCTATTACTCTGTTTAAAAAATGCGCTTTTGGAATTGTAATTATTTGACAATTTCTTACACGCCGGTATACAATTTAGCACAATGCGCGGCAGGGCGGATATTCTTAAAGTGCTTGGAAATAAAAGGCCACACTGTCCCGAATGTTTGGCCTGTGGTTTTGCTAATTTGAGATTAAAAGCGCCCATGTCTTTGAAGGCAGACACATGGTGGTAAAGTACAGTTAAATATTCTATAGCCGAGTCCCCCGGCGCAGCCACTGGCTTCATTAAATTTTCATCAGCATCCCAGAGAAAAGAAGGAAAAAAATCAGAGGAAAAAAAATCAAACAGAGCGGCAAATTATAAGAAAATAAAACAGAGACAATTATTTTAAACAAGAGCGTGTCCATGAACATTGGAATTACACTTATAAAGACCGATCCGGCAGATAATATAAAAAATGAGAGATAGGCTAATCACTACCCCCCCCNNNNATATAAAACATTGGTAATTAAAGCAAGCGGCGATATTTCTCCTGCTGATAATATTTGATGCTTGGAATTTGACCTTTTGACACATTACAATACAGCCTATATGCTCACAAAGGATGTTGTAAATCATAGTCGAAATGGAAGCGCATGACCACCCTAACTATAAGTAAATTATTGTAGGCCTACTATATTACCAGATATTAAATATCAATTAATATCGCAATAAGTGTATTTTATAACTGAATACAGCTCGGAAACTTCCAAACTCACCGCTCACAGTTAATTCCGAATTCGAAGGAGACGTTCACTTATCGGCTCACCATGACCAACTGTAATTAACAGAGATAACTAATGATTACTTACTTACTCAGTGTAATTATCTAGTTTTCATAATTCGCTGTGTAATTTATTAATTTGTTCATATTATCTTATAAGTGAATGGTTCATTTAGCAGACGTGGAGAGGACACTGTTAATTGAAAAAACATCTGGCTCTCTTCATGATAACGGTACTATCTGACAATTCCCCCTCTTTCATAATTCTAATAATATATTAGAAGTTAATTTTAAAGTGCTTGGGGCGATAACCATAGTTACAATTAATGAGAACGATGCTGTATAAACTCTTATGTAAATATTTTAAAAATAAAACAAGAAACAAAGCATTGATTTGAATTTGTGTTTCATACTATCTACCATTTACATAAAATAAGGCCCTTTTCGATTTGGATTTACGACGCTATGACCCCCAGCAAAGTTTGGTATCAGAGGGTTAGGGTTAGATGGAAATACAAGTTAAACGCATCTGAATATCACAGTCATTGTTTATATCAAATGAAGAAAATAATATCATTCCGGTATTATTAAACTAAATAATTTCGCTCCCGTTTTATAGGAACCATATGCAAGCATAAAATGATATTACCACACCATTGTTACTTTTTTGTAGAGAATTATATATAGGTCTCTATATATAGACATTTAATTTGGATAGTCGTTTCATTCGATTGATGGAATCAAATATACACCTTTAATTCAACTCGATAAAATTGATACATTTCTCTTGGAAGTCAGAGTTCCAGCGCAAACTACGTGTAAGTTACCTTTGACTTACCTGGAACTTAAACAGAAAGTTGTTTGCCATTTAAATGAAGTGATCTGACTGTAATATAAAATAAAATCTACGCGTAAATATTTTCGCCGTATTGACGCATAACGTCGGTGCTATAAGAAGTAGCTGTCCGTGGTTCTGAAGTCATTCCCTAAGATCGCTCCTGCCTCATTACGCTCCTTTGAATCTTAAGGTCGTCTCCCAAAGCCGCGCTCTTCGGTAATATTAAGTCCCAAGGTGTGCTTCACAACTTGTTCACATATCTGTTAGAATGAGAGGTTTTGGCTGGTTGTTTAAATAGAGATAGCCGCTTTGGCAGACCCAGTGTTTTTCTACCCTTCTGACATCTGGCGGCGCGAGCTCCAGGGAGTCATGCAAATCCCCACAGACTCGCTGATTAGACTAATAGAATATTAGCATTTGCTCCGAGGTCCTGGCTACCCTCAGCCCATGAATGTGCCAAACATTTTCGCTCAAATAAACCCAAATCTCTATTGCTCAAAAACGGCTTGTTAACTAAAATGTTTTTTTTTTGCTGAAAACACGAGTATGTAGTACATTGTTCATTTTTACTTAAAAAATTTTAATTTGGATATTCGGGGATTAAATAATCACATAAAACGCCTATTTGTAGTTAGATATTTGGATCAAAGTCATTGAAAAGTAAAAAATCCCACGAAATGATAGAAGTTTAAACTTTAATGAAACACATATAGCAATTCAATAACAAAATAACCTAAATTACATGGATGTAATAAATGAATATAATCTGACAGCTAAATAAAACGTTACAAAAAGTAAAACATATGTTAAAACAGTACAGCAAAGGAACTAAAATATATATGAATATATGTGTATGTTTACAGTAGTGTACGCATGTCTGTGTGCAGGAACTTATATATTTACATTGTACAGGTATACTTCTCAAACGTCTCTCCAATAAATAAGCATATATAAACAAAGTGACATAACAAGCAACGCCTTATTTGACATTTTATGCAAAAAATAAATAAAACAAAATAAATTGTGCCTAAATATACCAGTGTTATCATTTCCAAGATATTGCCCCTTTTTTTTGGAAGCCGCACGTTTGTCTTACTTTCAGATTTCGATAATGTACAGGCAAAACGGAGGGAAGGAACATCCTGATAAATATGTAATGAGGTAAACATTACCTCACAGAATAAATCGTTTATAAGACCGGAGACTTCGCACTGGTGAAATACAGATACGGATTCAAATATATTTAGGCTATATTGTAAATATAAATAACAATTTGGCAAGAATAAGCTTTATCCTTAATTCTCAAAGTGTCGATATACTGTGCAGTTCTAACGCTGAACGAAAAAAAAATCAGTACGTGATTTTATTTCAATGAAGGATCAGTTGTAGCCGCAGCTATAGAAATGTGTCCATGAAGAACAACCCTTCCAGTGCTGTTGTAACACTTTAATTTCAATGTGTTCACAATGAGCGTGAAACCAAATACATAGGAGACTAAATTAATAATTTACAGTGAGGTTTAACCTAAGATCAATAACAGCCTTCAGAAACAGCTGTGAACGCCTCTGATATAGGCTATGTCACAACAAATAATCAACAGTAATAACATTTGGTAGCCACTCAGAAATTAAAAAACTAAAATGTAAACGTATCACGGTAGGCTATGATTTGTTTTTACTAACTGAAACACGTTTAATATTCAAAATAAGTCCATTGCCAAGCAGAAGGATGTCCTCTGGATATTTCAAGATACAGATTTGCGCATAATTAACACGATGGTGTAACGTGTGGGTAAAAACAAATGCTCTTACTTGCTAGATCAAGCGATCCTAGGTCAAGATGCCGCATCCCTTCGTTTCTCGAAGACGACACGTTGTTTTCGGTCACTTTCAACAAAACCAGTAACTCGGTGCTAAAGTCTTCGATGACTGAAAATCTGTGCAATAAGAAACATAATTCAAATCGCCTCTTCGGCTCTGAACGGTGCCAAACAGCATTTAAACGTCTTAACTTTTGCACCCCAGCAAAAAAGCTAGACGCATGCCGAGTACTTCATCCGTTTTTGTTTCTGGCGTTGATTACAAAACCAAACCCGCACCACGTTCTTTTTAAGGTCCAGTTTCTCCGCAATCGCTGCAATTTTTTCGGACGATGGACGTGGCTGAATGGCGAAGTACGCCTCTAAGGACCTTTTCTCCGGAGCTGCTATCGAGGTGCGTTTCCTCTTCTTCTCTGCACCGTTGAAGAGCTCCGGCTTGCTCAGTTTCTCCCGGTGAGATTTTTCCGCCTCCTCCAACCAGGCTTGTAGGATCGGCTTCAGAGCGATCATGTTGTTGTGGGACAGCGTTAGGGACTCGAATCTGCAGATGGTGCTTTGGCTGAGGGATCCCACTCCGGGGATCTTCAAGTTAGCTAGTGCTGAACCTACGTCCGCCTGCGTTACTCCGAGTTTGATCCTTCGTTGCTTAAACCTTTCAGCGAAGGCTTCCAAGTCCCTGGGATCGGCGTCCACGTCGCTCATGCAGCCCATATGAGAGGAAAGGCCGTGTGCATGGGCCATGTTAAGGGCAGCCTGGTGCATATGATTCATGCCCGCCATGTGTGCGGGGTGCGCCGGTGTCGAAACCACAGACCCATCCGGTCCTGCTATGGTCCCGAGTGCCAGACCCGGGGTGATGTGATCAAGTAGGTCCCCTTCCAAAGCTTGATGAGGCTGGTGATGGTGGTGATGATGGTGATGGTGGTGGTGACCAGCAAGAGCAGAAGGATGAGAGATAGGCACGGAGGACGCAGAGGAGGAAGACGAAGAACAGGCTATAGTATTCATGGTGTGGTACGTAGCGTCCGGTTTGAAAGGACTGTGATGGGGAGGGTGATGGTGGCTCTTGGTCTGAGAGACTATATCCACCGCTGCGAGAGCTTCTGCGCGGGCCAACAAACTCTCGTCCAGACCCCCAAATATATTGGTCTGCAATTGCAAATAAAATGCACACATTATAGCCAGTAGGGAGTTCCCGCTCACACTCTTCGGACAGAAACATTTCCAGAATGTAAAAAAAGAAATCTTAAAAAGGAACACGCGAAACAGGACAGATGCAACATCCCAGGTCATAAAAATTAATATAAAAGGCAAACCTGATTGAATACATAAGTTGAAGGGGAAATTTTGGAGGTGTTGGGTGATTTGCAATGCAGGCATGAAAAAAACATCAAGCGAAAAGTAGGCTGTCAGAATGTGCCTTTAAGCGGTGATTATGCAGAATACGTACCGGTGGGGTTGGGAGACAGGCTCGACGCATCGCCTCTGAGCTGCCGCCACCGCCGCCGCTGCTGCTGATGATAGTACTGCTGTGTCTAGAAGACGAACACGAGGACGAAGGCGCGCTCGAAGTCAAAGAGGAAGATGATGAGGAGTGCAAACTGGAATACTTGGGCTCGGGCAAGCTGGCATGGGACATGGTGAACCCGTGCTTACCGTTCAGAGACATCATCATCATGTTTTCTAGCGATCGCGAACAGGCAATTGCCTTTTAGTAAGTTGAGACTCCGCCTCTTCGCTGGAAGCTCAAGCCCAATGGTCTGCTCAAGTCCCGAAGCCCCTATCTAATAACTTCCGCTCCCCTACAAAAATGGGGCTCTGTCTGGTCCCTATGTAATACAGACACGATACCGTAACTAACCGCTGTGCCAGTGGGATGTGGCACGCAGGTTGGAGCTACGCACGTGAACATCACACCCTGGGCAACCTCTCGTGCTTTTAGTGTCACAAACGGTTTGATGTCCGCCCCGTGCACTGTCAGTTTTTCATTTTCTTTCTGGTTTTGTTATATCAGTTAATCGAGTTTATTTTGCCGTCTTTGGTGATCCTAGGCGGCTTCCTAATTAATGAAGATTTTGAGCCTTTTTGTGCCGCAGTAGTAGGCTGTCACCTCAGCGTAGACTGACACTGTAAAATATCTTGGGCGCTCAGCGAGTGATCAGCGGGTCCTTTGCATATCTCCCTCCCTTCCTCCGTCCATCCCTCTATTACTGGCGAGTGCCCTTTCTTGCTATTGCTTCTGCATTGCCAGCTCTACGTTAACACGGATATTTTTCATTAGTGTGGAGTTACTGTGGTCTGGCGCATGAGCAGATGGTGGATGCCGTGCCCTCCATCAATTATAAAACATAAAAGTGAAGAGAGAAAACGCAAATGACTGGTCGGGAGTGAGCGGGGTTATAAATATCGGGCAGGCTAAGTTAAGTAATTATACACACGTTGTACTGAAAAATTGTATAGATGATAATGTGAACAACATTAATTTCACTTTAAACAAGAAAGCTTGTAGTTACACGTAGGTAATTATAGTATGAACACAACTTAAGATGAGGTAGAGAAGCCCCGCAAAAATAGACGATGTTCTGACTAGAAGGCAGCTATTCAGTCATAATTTCGATCAAATTTTAATTGCTTACTTTCTCTGTGTTTTATGTTCTGTTTCACCTAACATACTGCGTGTCATTATTAGTTCAGTCTTGCAGAATGTAGCCTATTTGTTTTCAAGAGCAAGTACTACGTAAGCACGTTACAAACGCTGCCACCCTTTCAAAACGACTTCAATGGGAAATATTTCATTAATGACAGGCAACAGAAGATTTGAAATGATCTCAGGGTTTCGAAGCCCCATTCAAGTGGGGTATTAACTTAATTAATCGTAGAATTAAAATCTTTAATAGAATTCTAATTAACAAGGTTGTCACTTTGTTTAATACAGGCGCCATAGTTAATGAAATACACTTGAGAATGATGTTGGTTTTGAAACTGAAATACTTTGGATAATTTTGGGAATAGTTCCGTATTTTAGGACGCCTAATACGCCCTATTAAGTTAATTCTTTAAAACCAGCTATTCCATCCGATTACTTCATCACAGGAAATAAAGCATTGATTCTCTAGACGTTGTTTCCTAGGCAAACCTTTAAGAAATATCTATGGTATGTATAAAGTGCACACTATATGTTTATGCGTATCTATATTTAATAATTAATTTACAAAGAATAATGGAATACAGTAATCCCTCACTTATCGCGGGAGATAGGTTCCAAGGCTGACCGCGATAACTGAATTACTGTTAATTGTAAGTAACAATTGTAAATACCACGAGCCTGCACTGCTACGGTTTAGATTTCCATATCTAGTCACGTTAAACACCGCTCAACCTCACATTCCATTCAATTAAAGTGGAGTCTCAAATAGTACCAAAATTATTAACTTGAAGAATTTATACACTATATGATGGATTATTTGTAAAATTATGTTTGATTATTTATCTATCTATCTAATCTGCCTGTTTGCCTGTCTAACTACCTACAGCATCTTTCATTTATATATACAGCGACACTTCAATTGACAAGTCGCTAAAACACACAGGCTATTAAACGCCCGTACAGCCGTTAATAAGCGACAAAAGGCTCCTAAAAATCGGTAGAAAGGGCTAAACACGTTTCCGCCTTACTTGCGTCTGTCCTTTAAAGGGCAGAAAACTTCAGATAATTTTTGAATGTGGCGGAATGATGCAAAGAAGCAAAGAATGAAGCTGTTGCTTCTTCAGAAGGCAGGTGAGGCTCCACCTCCCCCTGGAGCTCAACATGACAGCGGGAACAATGACGCCGCAAAGAACAAGGAGACGCAAACCTGCCGCTAGGCGGTAAAATGAGCATCTTTCGGCGCTTTACGGAAGGATCGTCTTTAAAAACGCATGAAAGAGGGGAGCCGTCTTCTGACTGCTTGTGGTATCACTTTTTAAAGCTTGATGAACTGTAGATGAAATTTAGATATATTTATTTACTTGCATTTCTGCTGGGTTTCTATAAAAAATAACGTGTATGCGTGAGAAATGGGTGCGGGGGTGTCATATCATCCGCTTGAAATGCGGGTATCTCTGTGGGAGTCAATACACATTAAAAGAAACCGATAATTAGGCCTATATGAATATATTAATTTAGTATAATTAATAACTGGAATTAATAACAATTGAAACGCTGCCAAAAAAGTATTTTACCCATAGAAAATGGATTTTAGAGCAACAGGGCAACTTTTAGCAACTGGTGCTTACTTTTCGATGATCTTTGGTATAATCATCGATTTACGTTAAAATGGATTAAACGGGAAAATATTGCTCCATTAAAATATTCCTTTGACCACACCGGTGGACTTTATTAAACTCAAACTCATTTGGCAAAGAGTTCTTTAACCTGTCTGGCAATTTCTCCGTCATCATTAACTGTATTAAAATCGTGCCTTTGTGTAGCCGTTTTAATAGTTCTAAAAATTATGCTACTAACGTCATCATCCTTTGTGAAGTAAGCCGAAATCAACAGAGCTAAACAAACCGCTGCCACAGACAACGCGCTGAGAGTAACCAACGTGCACTCTTACGACTTACATTATCGATCAGAGGTATATGTGTATCCTAATTCATTTTTAATATAGACAACAATAATGTTCACAATGATGTATTTGATTTATTATAGTTAATAAAATAATCAAAACATAAATTAATTAATATAACTAAGAATAAAGGAAATATGGGCCTAATCCAAATTTATAAACCATTATTATTTCTTTATACAATGGTTAACAAAAAGGCTTACTGAGGAAAGAAGGTCTGGAATAAGGATTAACTGCCATATCAATTTCATTCAAGGTCTTAGGCATGGGGATTCGTGTGTGTTTGTGTGTGTGCTTGTATGTGTGTGCATTTGCGTATGTTTGTGTGTGTGTGTACGCATGTGTTTGTTTGTGTGCTTGTGTACGTATGTTTGTTTGTGTGTATGTTAGTTCGTGTGTTTTATCTTTGAAAAGGTGGCCAGTTATGCCTCCCTATTATATGTCGCTGTACACCCAGCGCTCCTCTCAGTCTCCTCTTGAAGAACATTCCGAGCATGGATCACTGCTGTTGTGATGGGACAGCTCTTACATTTACTTTGCTTTATTCTCTAAGACAGAATGTTCCAGTTTGGTTTGGGTTTTTCTTGTTTATTTTGTAAATAAGACCACTCCTTTTAAAATATTGCCGATAGGATCACACTACAACCTCATAAGACACAAGTGTTCGGTGGAGATGTCCAGTTTACAAATCTCTATCAGAATGTATCAGATTCACTCATACTAGAAATCAAACTAAACTACATTCTTATTGCATAATATTAAATACATTTAACTACCTTCTTGTCTATTGGATAAATATCCAGGTGACTTTATTAATTACAGCCACGCCAGCCTTAATCATATGCCTCATAGTTACTTGTTAATTCACAATAAATACGTGACGTAACTGGTACGATAATTATACTAACAGAAACTAGTTTAAACGTAATTTAAAAGCAATATAATGGAGAAATGTATTTATATAAAGCATTTTTAAACGCCACCATTATTTCTCCGTACAATCTTGTATATGGTCACTGCATTGGTAATTCAAGATTTGTAGCATTTCACAGCGCCAACTAGATGACGGCTGAATCAATAAGGAAGGGAAAAACTTCGTGACACGTCATTCACAGGGGGACCGTAAAATACCAAGTAAACAGTCCCACAATATGTCAAAATGGGCTTTATGTCATAATAAGTAAACAAATGAATTCTGATTATCAGATAAAAAAACAAGAATGTGTAAAAAGTCGTGAGTATGTCAAGTGAGGGAATATGTTGGCCAAAATATTTGACCAAGATTAAAAATAAATAAATAAAAATAATAAGTGCGCCCTTTTTACATGTTTTACATCAACGATGGCGACCTCTTACGCCGACGGGACAGTGCCCAAACGACTAGGCTCTCGAGCACTCCGTGAGCTCAATGGACGTGTGGTACCAACGACTAGCCGTTAATAATAGTAATAATAAAAAGATATAGGCTGCGGGAATATGGCCCTGTTGGACAGGATACGAAAGGAATGGTTTATAATCGGCATCGTGCTCGTGATTTCGTTTGCCAAGCTGGAGCCCTCGGTTGGGGTGAGAGGAGGTGAGTTGGGCTCCTTTGCCCAGTTTATCCGAACAATTATAAAGCACGAAAAATGTAGAATAAACAGGCATGCATGTCTGATCGTGTGATGCAGCTGTCCTGCACTGTCATTCACGGGGCAATTCGGCGTGATCTCAGCTAACTGCCCTGCACGGTGGGATGACAGTCCCTTATGACAGTCCCACAAGATACCGATCAGTCACGATGTGGCTTTTTCATGCTGTCCGCCGGTCTGGACCTCCGGGGCTCGTATCCCCGATCTCGTCCCCAGTAAATGAGCACGTTGCCGCGGTGACACGTTGCATCCGAGGTGCTCGCGCTCGCTTCCGCAGGTAGTCCCAGCAGCTCCAAATGCCCACTCACTTGCCTGCTTAACTTTACACCATACAAAGGTCTTTATGTGTGTGTGTGTGTGTGTGTGTGTGTGTAATCTAGGGCCGATATCTTTGTAATTCAAAGTTTCCAATGTGCTCCATATTTTCCTTAATTTACTTCGGTCTTCTGGACGTTGGATTAGATACAACTGAATCTATCTGGGAAACGATTACTTGTGCTGAGTCACAAGATACATTGTGTATTTAGTACATTTTGCTGCTATGACAGGTCTCACTCCGTGTAGTACTTCTTAGTCCAGATTTCTTCCACCACGTGGTTCATCACTAATCTCTTCACTCTTCTCCATACACAGGTCCCTTGAAGCCCGAGATTACGGTCACATATTTTGCCGTCTCTGCCATATTCTTTAACAGTGGATTATCTTTAAAAACAGAGGTACACCATCATCTAATTACAGACGCATCTTATCCAGCACTTAAATAATTTGGTTTTTCTAAGGGTGATGATGTGAGGGGCCTTTTAAGTAGAATTTGCAATAGTGTTCCAACTCATTTTTCAGTTGTCCCAGTCTTCAGGCTAGGAATGTCCCTGAATGTGTCATCATGCAAAACCGGCCTTAAAATGAAATATCCTTAAAATTGTCTTGTTTTGGTAATCCAGAATGTCCTGTTTTGTGTGTGGTACTAGAAACTGGTCCATATGCCAGCACTAATAACAGTAAATACGCATGGCTGGGCCTATCTGTATACGTAGCGTAGCATGATGTGCTACATCTTTTGTTTTGACTTCTGTGCTGTTTCTGTCCTTCAGCCAATTACTCACAGATATGAATAGCAGGATGTTTGTAGACTAATTTTATGATTTAATGATGTGTCGAGGACTCTGATAGGGCCAGACATATGGGCCTATGGGTGGCCTTGTCTCTGGCAGCTGAAGACACTGGTGTTACGTCTCACAGGAGCTGACAAGCGCTTTGATGCATGTGAAGCTCCACCTTTTCGTCCAGACCTTCACGCTGGCCTTCTTCCCCGTCGCAATATGGCTTTTCCTGAAGCTGCTGGCGTTAACAGCCATCGATGAATGGCTGCTGAAGGGGTAAGTGACCTTCTTCTGTTGTGAGGCTGCTGCATTGTAGGCAGAAACTTGAATATGGAAGGAGAGCTCCCGTGTGTGTTGCTGTGTAGGTCGATATGGAACTGGAGGCTGAACCTGCACTCCAGGGGCAGGGAGATTGTTACAGCACCTGCTGAACTACCAGGCTGCCCTGTTGTGATCTTGCTGTGCACGTTCAGTGGGTTTTGCAGTCAGAGGGATTTAGTGTTGCACAGATTACTTTAGCTAGTGCGGTGATCAGTGGAAAGTGTCACAGTGCTTTTATAGGACTCGACGTCATGTGACATGTTTCAGTCACTCTAAAATTGTTTGAATGAACCACGTATTGGCGAAAGTTTGAAAAGTGCCATTTAGTATTTTGTGACATGACTATTTCCCTTCATTTACAGATGTCAAAAACGTTATGTTATTTAATATTAACAGCTAGTAACTTCCCTTTTATTTAATAAGTTTAGACGGCGTCATGAGAGACACTAGTGATTGTCCATAGTGATTTCAGCGTCGACATTCCTCTTTCAAAGCGCCACAGAGATCCACAAGTCACATGCGTTGGCTTTTGATATGAAGGTGGAATTCAGTTTCCCGGTAAAGGTCCATAAAGATGTTCTTGTCAGTCCTCAAATTTTTCACAGAAGAGAACCTGTAGTTATTCATCCCCTCCTCCCTTCCTTCCATATTTTTTCAATGCCCCCTTCATATGTAATGCTAGACTCTGTGCTCTGCTTCCCCAGTTGTCCCCCCCACCCGCCCACCCCCCTGTTTCCCCTAACCTGGGCCTTCAGTCTGGCTGTCAGCTTTTCAGC
>JAODUD010000015.1:5081547-5105120 GCA_026784285.1 Stomatorhinus walkeri | reverse complement strand
CGGGAGGTGTCTGTTTGGAGTCCTGGGTGTCTGTTAGAAAACGGGAGGTGTCTGTTTGGAGTCCTGGGTGTCTGTTATAAAATGGGAGGTACCTGCTCGGAGTCCCAAGTGTCTCTCTGTTAGAAAACGGGAGGTACCTGCTTGGAGTCCTGGGTGTCTGTTAGAAAATGGGAGGTACCTGCTCGGAGTCCCAAGTGTCTCTCTGTTAGAAAACGGGAGGTACCTGCTTGGAGTCCTGGGTGTCTGTTAGAAAATGGGAGGTACCTGCTTGGAGTCCCAAGTGTCTCTCTGTTAGAAAATGGGAGGTGTCTGTTTGGAGTCCGGGGTGTCTGTTAGAAAATGGGAGGTACCTGCTTGGAGTCCCAGGTAGGACATAGTTATCAGATATAGAACGAGGATGTTATCCATCTGATAGTAGTGTGGGGTTTCGGCTGTGGTGCAGGATGGGGGGACTTCTGGGGGGGTGCTGCCCTGAGGAAACATCATTCTCCGGTTCTATTTCCTTTTGGTGCGCCCTTTGATTAATGATTTATGAGGCTGGGGGGTTTGTGTGCTTGAGGTTCGGGCTTCAGTCAGAGAGTCGGCGATCTAAAAAAAAAACCACATGATTATAATTGTCGAAACTAGAGATGGGTTGGGCGGCCCAAAGATGTACCTGAGGTGTTTAACGGCTATGGACAGCTGACTCCATGCTGGCTTACTGTTCTGAATTAGCTTTGCCTTTTTAGCCCCTACAAATGTACAAACTAATGTTTGGTTGAATAATATTGCAGCTTTATGATTCAGTAGGGCACTTATGGTGTGGGTCTTTCTGTGTACAAATACAGAATTTAAAGTCAGTTGAAAGTTTCTATTTTCGGGCACTCGTTTATCTCAGGTGTTTGAGTTTAAAATTCATTATAATATTTGGCCCATTTCTTCATCAGTATAATAATTCTTCTCTAAACTCTAGGTCCTGTTATGTCTTTAGCTGTGTGATTAGAAGGACCTCAGAGGGTCGCAGGTCACTGTGATGCGAATGGAGCTTTACGTCGGCTACCTGGAGATACACCCGGGCCTTCTGTATAATGCTGCTGCTGTTCCTGGCTCTCTTTCTGGTGGACAATTGTCCACGGCTCAGCCCCGGGTCCCACAATTGGTGGTAATTGAAATGTGGCCAGAAAGGTCCTTGGAGAGAATAGGTCTGACGCAGACGCTAAGCTGGCCTCACCGGCAATTAAAAAGCACTGCCCGTGGAGTGCCAGTGGGAGTGTGGGTGGGGGGGGGGGGTGCCCCCACTGCTGGGTGGGGGGCTTAGAGGTGTGCTCAAAGGGCTTTCTTGGGTCATCTGTGTGGGATGGTCTGTGTGTGCTGAGTGAAGTCTGTGGAGTAGTCTTGAAAAAAATCTAACTGTCTTCACACATTAATTGCCCATCTAACCACCCCTGGCAATTGTTTTTGCTTGTCAAGGTTCCTTTGTGGAAAAATGCTTTGAAATATAGACTTCCAGTTTGACTGGGACACGTGTGTGTTATTTCTCACAACATTCTAGATTATATTATATTCTAGATTCTACTAATAGTAATATTGATTAAACTTTTTTCAATTTGCTTTTGGAATTCTGTACAAATTAGAAAATAAAAGCACCTGTATCTTTAAAGGAAAAAAAAAAGATATCCTGAAAAAACAAACAGATTTAAAAAAAGGGAAAATAATGTGTAGTTTTCAGCACTTTGTATGTTTTGCAGGCCAGGAATTACAAAGTTTGACAGGCAAACAATAAGACGGCTTCTACTAAGGCCCTCAGAGGCCCTACCTAACATGCTGTCTGGCCCGAGGGCCTGTAGGAGAGCAGTCGGATTGTTATGTTAATGCCTGAGCCCGCTGCCCCCTCTGTCCCAGCTGTCCTCCCCGTCGTTAGGAGCTGCCTGGTGCAGACGAAGACTAATATGCTTTATGATTAGAGGGGCAGAATACCTGCATTAAAAAGTCCAGGGGTCAGGCTTATATACATACGAAAAAAGGCATTACTGTACCCGGAGGCAGGTGGAAGGGGGCATACACAGCCATTTAGCACTTCATCTGGGGGGGTTTATTAAGAAAAGGTGGCCCTCTTTTGGGCCCAGCCTTAATTACAAGCTCAGGGAGTTTTATAAAATGGAGCCCCGCCTGATCTTTATTTAACGCTGAATAATTGGAAATGAGTGACATAATTCCCTTTTTGAATTAAATAATTGCTTTTTTCAGATTCAGATGTTGCTTTATTTATAATTACTGCTTATCTTTTAGGAAATGTTCCCCCATCACAGTGGCCTGCTCTCCATCCCATAATGTTATTGTTATAAAGTAGGTGCCGTTCCACTGAAAGCTGCTCAAAGTTGTCATTCGAAGGTAGAGAGCTGGCAGGATTCACATTCCTGGAGGATCTGTGAAAGGTTTTGTGATGTTTGTGGACGACAAACTTTCTTCCCTCCCGGTTCCAGCTCAGACTGCATTTTTGCTGCTTGAAGCCTGAGGGAATCGCAGATGTGCCATAACACCCAGACCTAGAGGTGAGCACCACTAGTGAGTTCCCACTGTTCCGCGCTTAAAGATGAGAGCCTGGTTGCTCGTGCAGGAATTACAGATGGAGAATCCTGCATGGCCTGAGCAGGAGAGTCCATTGGTAACTATCTGCATCCTGGTCACAGAGCCTGTAATTCATATTAAGTCGGCAGGGAGCGAAAGTCTCAGAATCGACTCCCTTGGTTTCCTTTGAAGCTGTGATACTCCTCTGCACCTGCCTACCTGGTCTGGCTATGTGTCATGTGGAGGAGAAGGCGTTGCTGGATTTTTTTTTCCCGTGGTTTAAGTTTCTAATATCCTTATATCACAAATGACACTAAGAGCTGTTTTAAGTTTAACTGATGACTTTAGAATTAGAGGCTTATTACACACAAGGTTTTCCTCATTTTGGAAATCGTCAGACTTGATTAGATAGGATGGTTTTAATATTTTATACGAGTAGCGGGAAGCTCAGCAGGTCAGGGCTCTGTGCCTGCTACTGGAAGCCTGTGGGACCAAATTCCGTGGCCAGTCAAGTTTTTGTATCAGTGTTGGGCACTTAACCCCAGCCGCTTTGTTCTGTAAACCTGGTTCTGCTGTGCCGGTGACGAACACCTTCAGATCAAATACGCTTTGACATGATCTCCTGGAAACGAATGGTCATAAATAAAAATTAGCAGCATATGTAAAGTATGTAACAGAGCTTTTTGTCCTATCGTTTAACGTATCGATGGGGGTCTGTCATGCTGACCCAAAATGGTGGCGTCCTTTTTGCGTGCTGGCACTGCATTATTAATCAGCAGAAATGAGAGCAGATATAAATAGGGTGGCTGGCAGTGGGGCCCCGGACCTCTGCGGACCCCCTGACAGATGTCATTATATGACAATGACTGAACCGGAAGTTACATCAGCAGCTTTTATCTGAGGTTGAATCTCGCCGTTTTCTCCCTTTTGCGTGACTGTAAGGTTCGTGAGACAGGATTCTATAAGGCGTTGGGGAGAGGTGGGGAGGCGATCTGGTGGAGCCCTGACTCCCCCCACCCAAGGGTACTCACTGGCCCCCTTTTTTGTTAAATGTGCCCCCTACGCGGGACTGCTGACTGCTCTTTAGCTGAAGACTAGTTCAGATACAAGGAGCAGAATCTGTATTGAATTTTCAGTTGCATGGAGACGTCAGACCAGGCTTATAAATCAACCAAAGAGTAATGTGTATTTAAACACTGTCAGCTTCTGTCTGCCTCTCAAATTACTGTTTGTGTTTAGTTTCCTTCCCTTATTTTTCTGCGGCCATTTTGAAAGTGTTTACTAGACTTATGCTCAGAGCCAATGGCTAGGACGAGTTTCTTTTTTTTTAGTTTTCTGAGAGCGCGAGCTCATCTCTGGCGAGAATGAGACATATCCCCATCACGTTCATAGATCTGCTGCGGTGAGACCTGGTTAATGACGCTGTAGAGAAACAAACCTACACACACACATACTCCTGATATCTGTGACATGGCATGTTCTGCATTATGAATGTTCAGTCGGGTAAGATGTAGTTGTTGTCATGGCTTTTGCACAGTGTGATTGAGGACGGTGGGTGAGGAGAACGCCAGGCCTGGATTCACCACTGAAATCCATGGATACTGCATCCACCTCCTTTGTATCCAGAGGGACCTGTTGTGATCTCTCCATGGGCACGATGTGGTCACACTTGAGTTAAGTGGCTCTAGGTTTCTGTGAAACTCCCTCAGACCAGACTGTAAAACCCACGTGACTAACCATGTGATTGACTCAACCACCCTTAGTAAATCTCCAGCTCTCCTTTATGCATTTACATGTTAGATAATTTTTGTTGCTGTGCCATTCTACTATTATTGTTGTGTTAATGGAGTCTGAAAGGGCAATAAATGGACCGCTGATTACATTGCTGCCGCTGCAGAGGCACCTTGTGGGTTCATCAGGGTGGACTTTTAGACTGTGTATGTCCATAAGTATGTATCATGTAGTCCGCTTGGGGAAAAAAAAACATAACATTGTTTGACTTATTTCCTTCTATCCCTGAGTAATTATTTTTCCAATATGAAATGTACCGTCTCCTTGAATGACAGTCACATATTGGACCTGCCGCAAGCTTTGTGTCGCTCAGGAATGAAAGCTCTGGGAACCTTCTAGACTTTTTAAATTTATTTTTATTTTGCACTCTATTAGCCGCGGAGCAGGAATGTGTCACAGACTGCTGTGAATAAGGTTCCTATCGTCACGAGAGTCATGCTCTGTTCAGACTCTCGACATACGATTGGAGCAAGTCTGTCCCTATCAGTGTCACCGTTTCATTAGTAAGAGAGGCTGATTAGGCTCATTATCTATGTTGTATCCTTTTATGTTCGTGCAGGTTAATCAGTACCTGTATTGCTCAGAGTGAATCACTGTCTAATCCGTAGTGGGAGGACTGACTGATTCGAAGATAATGGCCTTCGGTCTGTGATTTTAAAATCAAATTCATCTTGTTCTCTTAATGATGCTGGTGACCTCCATCACAGCAGCATCTGCAATGTGTAATAACATCCCATTACACCTCATGCCGCTACACTGAATAAACCATGTACGGTGTTTCTGCATTTTTGTTTTGTTCTTTTTCTGAATGTATGATCATCATGTCAGTACTTTGCAGTAAACATTCAGATTGTGTTCTTGATGAAGGTTGTGCAGTTCTGTGGGTCAACTGAGTTTGACCCAGAGCAGCCCTTCCTTTGTACAAGTGCAACTGCAACCAACATGATGTGAAGTTTAAGAACCTCTTTCTAGCTGGACCCTTCATTATTATAATGTTTAAAATGCTAAAAGAGTTATTTTGGATTGGTCTGCTTGGCTGAAATCAAACCTGTTTTGTGGCTTCCTTAAAAATCATGTTTTTTCCCCAAAGTTCACATTCCCTCTGTCTGAAGTGTCAGGTCTTTGGGAGCAGATGAACAGCCCATCTTTGGAAGTCCCTTTCCAACCTTCCCGTGAATCCTTACCTCTCTCCACCAGAGTTGAGGAGAGACCAGTTCAAATATTTGGGTTTTTCCAGTTGCCAAGATGGTGATGATCAGTGAACGTGCGACGCTCAGACTGCCATATGTTTGTGTGGCTCTGGGTACGCAGCGGTCCTCAGCTGGCTATCCTGCTGAGCCCTGTTCCCATCCAGCTGCCATTATTCATTTATAACGCTTGGAAACTAATAATCTAATGAAATTATCAACGTCGTTGAATTAGTAATGAATGGGAATGCAAGAGCTCATCTCTCTGGAGTCTGACTTCTGATCTCAGATGCAGTTGCTCCACAGCCTCGTTTGGGGTAGGAGCTGTGGTATCGCTCTGTGTCTGGCACCAGGCAGCCATTGGACCGAGTTCAGTCTGTTACTACCTGGTGGCAGGAGGGTTATCTGCACTGCCTCCCATAGCTGGATGTGCCTGTGTGTGTGTGTGTGCGTGTGTGTGTGGGTATTGGGAATTAACTGACCTGACCCCCTCCCTACATTCGACAGCATGTCTCTTTGTTCTTGGTCTGGCTGGTCTGGGCTCTGCTCCAGCCCACGAGCTGAGGAGTGTCTGGGGTAAAGGTGGTGTAAACTAGCTAACTAATAAGGTCATCCTGAAGCCTGTTTTGGTAAGAGAATGTGTGTTCCTCCTGTGTAATCCACTGACTCTGTCAGGCTTTTTTTGTTCTAAGAATTCATGTCACACACAAATGCCCTGGGAATATGTATACTTTTAACACAAGAAAACAGAAGTAATAATTAATTTAAAAATATCATCGTTCATGCAAGCCTTACCAGGATAAGTATTTTATAAATTGATGGATGGATGGATGTCTGTGCATAATCAGAGTAATTTAGAGTACCAGCCCGTACGTCAAAGCAGATTGACATTAATGGCCAGATAGCAGGTTCCATGCAGGTATATTCTTCTGTGAGGTAAGTTATTTGAAAATGTCTGTAATAAAAATATATTCACTTGGGATTGCCTTGTTTTTCCTGCTTAGTTTGTAATGGATTAAAACTCCAACGCATAAAGGTGTTCCCTGCTAGTGGCTCGGTGTACAGTAGGGGTCTCAAACTCCAGTCCTGGGGGCCCGGAGCCCTACACAGTTTTTGGTTCACCCTTATTTAACACACCTGATTCAACTCCTTGTGCTTATTACCACACAGCTCTTGAGCTGAATCATTAGTGGCAGAAGAGGGAAAGAACTGAGCTACACAGGGATCCGGCCCTCCAGGACTTGAGTTTGAGACCCCTGGTACAGCCTCCGTGTTGTCAGATGAGACACAGGCGTGTATGGCGGAACGCCTTATAACGAGAGAGGCTGTAAAGTTCTTTTCTGTTTTATTTTGTAACTGATAAAACCTTTAGTTTTTTTAGAAAGAACATGTATATAGTTCAGGCTTTTATAAACGAAGTTTTATCGGGTGGCATTACATTATTCGTAGGTAACTATTTCGTGATTGTTCCTCTCTGCATTCTTAATGATGCCCCTAAAGTTACCAGACCCCTCGGGTTCCGCGGTCTATGTATCGGTGTACCCCTGAATCTTCACACTCCTTTCTTCAGTGTGTAGCCTATGTGTGTGTTTTTACGTTCATATTGCCGGCTGTTTCCTTGCTTCAGTG
Organism: Stomatorhinus walkeri; assembly: GCA_026784285.1. Classification (NCBI taxonomy): domain Eukaryota; kingdom Metazoa; phylum Chordata; class Actinopteri; order Osteoglossiformes; family Mormyridae; genus Stomatorhinus; species Stomatorhinus walkeri. Next base: position 5,097,966 of record JAODUD010000015.1, on the reverse strand, counting down.
GCGGCTAGGCGCGATATTCCAGCCGCGATGGAGGCGCCAGTCGTGGGCCGAGCCGCCGCCGTTTCCCGCTCGCGCTCCCTCACCGCCTTCTCTTTCCCTTACAGGCTGCTGCCATATTTAACTCCGCCTTCGGCAGCTTTTTGGTAAGTTTACCTTCCTTCGTTTCACGTTCCTTTCACAACTTATCAAGAAACACACGTCGCTTCATTTTGAATGTATGTGTATATATATATAAATGTGACGATATATCGGCAAAGCGCAGTGTCTCTCGTCATGTATATCATGCCTATATTCTGCTTATATTCCTAAAATTATAATAAACAGTCTGCCTCAATCGTATACACATTTGTTATTGGAATATAGAATTTAACCTCTTGTATTTACAGTAAATGGAAACGAACCCTAACCATCACATCTAAGCGTGTGACGGTCTCCTACGCGCGTTGGACAGCCGGATCGCGAATAAACACGCTAGTGCCTGATCTCCGTGGCCGACGACCCGCTCGATGTATCGATTCACTTTATGAGACCCAACAGAGAGCCCGGGGTTTTAACAACATGCTGGGGGTGATGGATGGAGCAGGGGGTGCAGCTGCGGTGGTAATTAAAGGGCACGCGGGGTCGTCGTTTAGGGCGGGGAAGGGGGAATATGACGTTTAATTAGTCTCAAATCTCGTGTATATAAAAACCACGCGCCTGTATGCTCTCGCGAGCAGAAAACCCATCCTCTCTACGCCCTCGCGTCTGCATTGCACTCAGTCTTTCGACAGGTTGAGTTTTGAGACTTTGGAGGTGCAAACAGCGGCTGATTTCTCTGCTTCGTTGATCGGTCACTTAGAATTCTATTATTGACTGTTTTGCTATGGACGAAGAAGATGATCACTGAGCAGCCGATGAGAGAACAACGAGTTTCACGTTCTGTTATGACGTCGGGGCACCGAAGTCTTACACTAAGTTAACATCCTTTAGAGATCTTATTTTAATATTGCACATTCGAGGTGGCAATCGGAATCAGACGTGTGTGTGTACTTCAAGCAGTGCTTGAAATTCAGCGCAGGATTGCTGGAATTTCCACTTCATATTAATGTATATATAAGTCACTACAGAATGGACCACGGTACAGTAAATCACATTGTGAACAGCAAGGTATCTTTCTTCCATCACTAAACCAGTTTAAATCCTGGGAGCAGTGATCCCCTGATACTAGTTATATCTCAGTCTAGTGTTAGAACCAACGGGATGATGGTTAGTATTGCACTTTCAGTGCACATTGACAAGGTAATGTTGTCAATTGTGTGCATCATTAATATGTATAATTTTTATTTGGAGTACAGAGCATATGTACAGAATGTGCAAATGGAACATTTATTAGGTTAATCATACTGTAACATGCAGAGTATTTATCGGTAGTTGATTTGTTTCCTGCATTTTTTGTACGGTTCTCTGTTGCAGGCCTGATGACTTCTATTACTCTAATAATTGAAATCAAGTTCTTTATTGCATATGCAATGACAACTCAATGAAATTCTTAACTTGTTTACTTGTGAATACTGTAGACATACTTGGAGACAGTAACTAGAAGAATAAAAATTCAAACTGTACACACATGTAACAGTGCCCACATATATATTATCATACACGTATTACATTATTAAAGTATATGTTTATTATATTGTGTATGTGCATTTAGGCAACAATGGAGAATGACGAGATGGCTTGTTTAGGGGAGAACAATTCCTTTTTATTAAATCCTGAATAGGAATAACACAGGCACCTAATGAGCACTGAACCAAATAAAGCATACAACAGCAGAAACAGTGGTGGACAGATGCTGAACTTTAAGGTACATACACATTGGGAGATTTATACAAGCTAAGAACACACGAGGATTGGACAGAGTTCACATAAGACAAAGGCCACATTCGGCAAGTATTAACCATATCTACAACAACAATACAACGCCAGGATGTGCTAATTCCACTGGCACTATAATACCCCCTCCCCAGTGGTCACAGCAACCACCACCCTCAGCCCCCACCTCAGCTTTGAGCCAAGTCCCGAAGTCTGATGGCAGCTGCCAGTATGTTTCCGATGAAGGGCGGGCTGTCAGCTCGCAAGTGGGTGATGGTGGGTGTTGGCGTGTCAGATCCTCCTAACTGCTGAAACTTATTTTTACACGGCTTAGGTTGATCTGGTAGCCCTTCCAGGGGGGTCCTCCTGGCCAGGGAACACCACTCCCGACGACTCCCACAGTTAGTCCCCCTTCTCTGGGGGCAGCCAGTAGAGCAGCTGGAGATGGCGTTGCTGCCTCCTCCAGACCCTGGTCCTTCTTTTTACTCCTCTTAGTGGGGCCCTGATGTTAAGTGGCAGGCTGGTCCTGTAATGGGACCTCATGCTCGCAGGGTCAGGCAGGCCTGCACATTTGCTCCTGCACCACGACATGGGTAGCCCCTCACAAGCGTGCCAAGCAGCCCTCCTCCCACCGCTGGTAGTGGTCTTTCGTGAGCTGGGCCTCCAGAGTGAGTTTTACCTCCGCACAGCCCCACACCATGGCGTCTGCAGTGCTTGCAGTGCTTCTGGGCCAGCTGGGTTTCCAAGCCCCAACCTGCATCCTCCCGGCCAGACAGCGCTGCTTCACAGCCCCAGAATGCCACCTCTGCTACCTTGGTCAGATACTCCTGCCGGTCGCGCTTCTGCTCCTGGCTAGCTTGCCGCATAGTCAGCTTCTGCTGCTCCAGCTCTGCAGACTTCCACAGCCAGTCCTAAACCTAATGCTTCCGCTCCCACTGCTAGTCTAGCTCATAACGCTCTTGAGCTAGCCAGGCCTCCCAGCTGAGGCATGCCTCCTCACTCACACGCAAAGCCGCCTCTGCTTGCTGCCTCTACTGGTCTTGCCTGCAGCTGGGGTCGCACCGTGGCTCCTCATAGCTGGTGAGTGGGGAGCACTTGATCGCTGGTGAGCAGCCAGAGTCCGCTGAAAAGCCCGCCTTCCTCACTAAATGATGTTGCGGTCTCCGATGCGAGTCCAGTGGGCTGGCAGGAATGGCTTCAGGGCACGCTCTGTACCTTGGATGGAGCGGAGAGTGCCTTCCTGACTCTGGTGTCTCCTGCTCGTCTGCTGGCAGCTCTGGTGCTGGCTTTTGGGAAGTGGTATGCCGGTGCCCTTCTCTCCTGCAGCACGAGCAGATGAGCCGAGCACTGCTGCTCCTCTGGCGCCGCTGCTCCCTTGCCACCTCGACATCCGCCAGGCTGAAGCAGGCCTGCTGGATGATGCCTTAAAGCGCCCGGCTCCAGCAGCACCCGGGGGATCGCTTCCGGGATCCCACTCCGAACACCATTGTGATGGCTGGCAGACTGACGCATCGCAGCGATGATGGAGAATGACGAGGTGGCTTGTTTCTATGAGTGAACAACTCCCTTTTATTAAGTTCTGAAAATGAATAACGCAGGCACTCAACGAGCACCGAAGCAGATACAACAGCGGAAACACAAGGTGGTCTGACGCTGAACTGTAAAGTACACACAGGTTGGGAGATTTATACAAGCTGAGGACATTTGAGGATTGGACAGCGTTCACATTATACATCGGCAGACACACACCACAATCGGGAAAGCAAGTATTAACCATATCTACAAGAACAATAAAACAAGGGCTATTTACACGCGCTCGTAATGCATGCTGGGATGCGCGAATCCCACCAGCACTGCAATATGTTGTAAATGAATAGCTTGGAAAATGGTAGTCCCTTTGAGTTATAAAAGTTATATTATATAATTACATCATGTGGGCATATATTATATAATGTTATATATTAACATCAGCAATAACTCCAAATGTTTTTGTTTTGAAAAGCTATTTATTGTTTGAAGTGGTGAAAAATAGGCCCTGTACTATTCATGTTGGTGTATTTATCAACAAATCATTAAGCATTACATTCTTAATCATATATGTATGATTCTGATTACCACCTCGAACGTGCAATATTAAAATAGGGTCTCTGAAAGATGTTTACTTAGTGTAAGACTTTCTTGCTCTGACACCATGACAGAGCGTGAAACTGGCTGTTCTTTAATTGACTGGTCAGTGATCATCTTCATCTTCTTCCAATGCAAACAGCCAATCACAGGACTCAAGGTAACCAATTAACGAAGTGAAAAAATCAGCCACTGTTCCTCCCTCCAAAGTTTCAAAACTCAACCTGTCGAGCGAGTGAGTTGTGCAGACGCGAGCGTGTAGAGAGGGTCCAGAGAGTATGAGTGCATAAAGAGGCTGGGTCATCTTCTCGCAAGCACATATGTGCGTGTGGTCTGGGGTTTTGAGACTAACGCCGAGCAAGTGAGTGAGTGTTATTCACTCTGTGGCTCTGGCGATCAGAGGGATCAATATAAGAGAGAAGTACTGTACTGTACTCTGAACTGTCAAATTAAGGTTTTAAGCATGGCAGTAGAGTAATTAAACCACACATGCATAGTGTGGGTGAGTCTGAGTTGTTGTACCCTCCGGGCTCGATTAAGCAAACGGTAAGGTGGTATGATGGATGATACTATAAGCTGTTACAATACGTGTCTTTAGCATGTCACATTCCTGTCTGATTTTCCTTAAGTTGCTTCAACCAAACTGTTTTGTGAATCATTCATGCAAAAAATCTCAACGTCAATTATAAGCTTGTACAATAAATAATTTCTTTGGTTATTTTTTGGAATTTGAGTGAAATATTGTTTAAAATGTAAATAACACGCAATACATTTTTCTCTTGTTCATGGAAATTATGTGCGTTTTTGGTAAGATCAAATATTCATGTTGGGCCTCTTAATGTCCCTTGACTAATTAATAATCAGAAATGTTAAGGTCTAATTGTTGAAGAAATCGTTGTGTGTATGTAGCTATAGTGTTAATAACTAATGATAGATGAATATAATTTACATCCATTTAAGACGTTAAGACCATCTGATCATTGTGCCACAGAGAATTGCTCAAAGATAGTGAGCTCATTTTATTACCTCCTCCCCTCATTTATGATTCCTGCTTAACAGTAATTGAAAAACAGAATAAAATATTAGATTTTAGTGGCATTTGAAGAACTGCCTTATAGACCTAAATACCTATCGTTCACCATGTGATTCAGTGATGGTGACTAATATTTACATAACAGGATTTACCTTCAGCTATAATTACTGAACAAGAAGAGCATATGAGCACAAGACTGAACAGTAATAAAGTTGTATCCCCCCCCCCTCCCAGTGCTGGGTCTGCCTCAACGTTAACACGATTAATGCTTGTGTAGAATTGCAGGCCTCAAATAAAGCTGGCAGTTAGCATCTTACTTTGCAGACATTTGGTCGGAACACTGCAGTAAATTCTGAAACTGCTTAAAACCACGGCACTTGTGCTCCAGACAGCTATTCCATAACTTGAAATTACCTCGAGGCTCAGAGACACCTCTTAACTGTAAGAAGTATATCAGTATGGCAGTCTAGTCTAGAAATATTTCTTGATTTTCTTTGTATTTTGGTTTTCCTAAGCTGTCTTGTATTTATATGGGAAATACAGATTGTGTGAGTAAATTGAGTGTGAAGCTGATTTGGATTAGTGTGAGTTGGGATCCCTTAGTCTCTTCCAGCATAAGTGTGCTGAAATTCAACCCTTTTCACTGGTTAATCTCCTCCTGGACTGAAAGTTTTGGGCCTGACACTAAGAGGTCTGCACTGACCCCAATTTGCTCCACCTCTGTGGAATCCATTGTGTTTTCCTCACTCCTGTCATCATGTTGTTGACTTTCAGCCCCCCCCCCCCAGAGCCATGTATGGGTTAGAGACATTCTCTGGAGGCACCACACTTCGTTGCTCCTTTGATGTACTTCTGGCTGTACTATGGTACCACAAATCAGACCTTTGGCAAAACATATCCCTCAGCATTCTGTCTCAGCTTCCTGCTACAATGGAAGGTGTTTTGCCTATGCTGTGCTCAGCAGGACCGGAACTGTCCATGTGAAGTATGTAAAGCAAGGGAAAGTGAGATGTTGAAGTAGGCCTCAGGATGTATGAATTTGTACCCATCCCCCTAAACTCATGTTAGCCTCATGTGGAAGTATTGTTTTAAACAGGATTCTTGTTGTAACTGCTGGGCTGTGTCAGGTTGGCTGCTTGGCAGATACTTTTTGAGGAGCCCATGGGAAAGTACGTCTGCTGGAGTTCCTGACAGACAGAGAGACTCATTCGCTTCCCAGTAACAAACGATGCCAAGCTGCCGACGTACGGAGGTCCCTCTGTGTGGCTGGAAGAAAGGGGTTTCGACACATACATTCCATTGATGTGAGCTGTCTCGACCGGCTAAAAGAAATTAAAATGTCTGATTATGTCTTCTGGAAACATCGGGAAACCATCCTGACATGATGGGTCCACCATTTAAGTCATCTTTATTTTTAATGGGGTCACTTGCAGTTTGGATTAAAATGACTGAGATTCTGATGGTTTACTGAGAAGTTCATTTTAAGATCTGTCTTCTGTTGCTTTCCCCATGCATTTTGAGAGTCATTTTGACTCAAGAAATATTTGCTGTATTTAAAATCAATCGGCAGGAAATGGAGGAAGAAAACTGTTTTTTTTTTTTAGGATTCCCAAGTTTGTGGAGGATAACGGTGTTTCGAAATGGTGTGTAAGCGTGTGTAGATGAAAGAGTGTTTTCCTGGAGCGTCGTGCCGTGCATCTGACTGGGGCAGCTATCAGAAATGCAGATGAACAGGGGAGACTAAAGACGGGACAAATTTGAAGTGAAGGTGCTGAGGGGCGTGCCATCTTAGCGGGGGTGTCCCGGGGAATATGAATTATTCATTGTATGCGCCTGCATCTGCACTTTGCTTTCCACATGGTGGGAGAAATGCACCCGTTGTTGTCTTCGTCAAGCGGTGACCCTTGTGAAACATGGTCCCCTCCTGCATGTGCTGTGTTCATGACAGGACCAGGGAATCCAGGGGCCTGACCACGTCCTCACTTTTTCCGATTTGGCGGGGGAGGGAAGCGGGTCTCCGTACACTTGGGGTATTTTCAAAGAGACGAGCACAGTGTCTTTGGGGGAGACCTTTTGACTTTAATCTCACTCTCCTTTGAAAATTAGAGCTGAGGACCGGGTCGCTTCATTAAAAAGTGCTCTGCCCCGCCTGTGTAGCTCCGCCAGAGTGTTGGGCCTCGGAGCGCTGCCGGGCCGGCCCCGAAAATCCCCCACACACACACTCGCGGGCTGCTGGCACCATATGAGAAGCGGCTTTTGGGAACACAAACATGCGCGCTCGAATATGTCCGACTCCTGCATGCCCCAGAAGCACTACCTGCTCCATTAGGATATCAGCAGCCTTAGATTCACACTAAAGGTGAACAATTTGAGTCCTGTAATTATTTTTGTTGAGACCTTGTTTCTGTCGTTCCACCTTCTGAGTCCTGAATGCACAGAAAGTTTTACTCGTACATGCAGCTTAATACTGGTCCATTAAGGCCCGGTGTGAGACTAGTTACTATGTTTATGCAAAAACCATCAAGGCAGGAGCATGGCCTTTGATCATGTGACCTCTAAAGGAATCCCAGTTGAGGCCACACCCTTTGGGGTCATGGCAGACAGGCTGCCAACAGGAGGGCAGGAGTAGGCCAGACTGCCAGGTGACCCTATAGTGGTGATGGGGTCCTCCGCTGACTAACAAGCTGAGCAGCGCCTTTCCACATGTTTCTGATCTTGTGGGGGATTAGCTCCACAAACCTCCTAAGCCTTGGAGATTACCTTAAAGGATCTTTAAATCATGGAGACTACAGAAGGTTTTTATTTTGATTACGATTTTATAGTACCTGATCTATAAATATATAATACCGATCATTAGTTAAAAAAAAAAAACAGTATGTAGCCTAATGGTTTATGGATAGGACTCATTGAATGACTTAATATGCATGAATTACTGCCCTGGTTTTCTGACCTACCGCAGTGTCACTGCTTTCTGGGTGTCACTGTCTCAACTGTAGATTTTATCATAGTCTGTACATTTCGTCTGCACACCTGGCCCTCGGTTGGTGAACCTTAAAATCACTTCAGAAACACGACTGCCATTATTACTGTCTTATGGGGCAGACTACTACCCACGCAGACTAGCATAGCTTTACTCTGAAATGCACCTAAACACAGAGGTCTTCTGTGGGCCATGAGTACTGGGTCTGGCTGGGGGCTCCCCATAGCTGCTCACTTCCAGCCAGTCACCCCAGTACAGACCTTTGTTGTCTTTCTGCCACCTCAGTAGTCCAAGGAGACGGTTTGTATTTCAGTATTCCCTTCTTCATCATGTGGGCATAATGTCATGTGGCAACGGCTTACAGACTCTGTTTGGATTGAAGCCCAGCAAAATGTCTTCATTTACTCTGTACTGAACACACTCTGAGTATTACAGCATACAGCAGAAAAAACAAAATATGCAATTTGATTAGAGGTCTTTATGGTGGATGTCAGTCCCCTTTGAAGTGTGTGTGTGCATGTGTGTGTGCATGTGCGTGCGTGCATTTTATGGTGGGGGCCCACTAGTTTTCCTCATACAAAGCTCAGGGGGTGTGGGTGTTCGCTGGCTGTAGAGCCTGGCCTTGTGCTGATGAACACAGGCTTGGAAAATGAGGGGCAGCCTTATTTACTGCAGGTTCGTTCTATGTTCATCTGAATGCCGTGCGGTGAGGGTGGGTTCATTGACCCCCTACTGTTTATACCAGTTCAGATGAGTGCCCCTGCTGTTATCTGTGTTCAGTGTTATAGTATCAGTGTGCAGGGTCAGTGACATCAGCAGGCCTGCCTCTGTGTTTTATCACGTGTGGTCACCAGTAACTGAAGCATTGCACCTGAACTCCACAGACTTTTTTAAGAATTGTAACCAGTATTACACACATGACAAGCACTCACAAAGTAACATCAGTTATTTGTTTTGTTTTCTCAGATTGTGCAAGTCGCAATTTTAAGGCTCGTTTAAGGACAGGCCTTCTTTGGAGCCTGCATTCCCTGTGGGTAAAACCTGGTAAATCTTGGTACTAATTATCCTGTCACATGAACAGATTCTGCCACGTAGAGAACAGGCTCCTAAACTCTGAAAATGGGAACCCAGGCTGTGGAGGGAAGCGGCTCATGGGGCATATCCTGCTGCCGTTAGATGGCCGTTTTTGTTTGTCAGCGGAAGGCGCGCTCGCCTGCCAAGTCCCCGCTTGCTGACGGCTCCCCCTGCAGCTCGCCCGGAGCTCTGCTTTCACTTGAAGTGTTGATTTCTCCCTGTTCATCCTCGTTTGTGTGGCACCATCTTCCTCTGGCAGACCTGTTTTCCAGAGTGTGTTCTGGGCCTCCTCTGATAACTGGTGTCTTCAGGACCGTGTGATAGAGGTGATTTGGCCATTTGTCTTCATCCAGGTGTCTCACTAGGATGTTGTCATTGCTGATGTCATTTCCTATGTGGGTGTGCTGTGTTTTTACTTACATTATAGACAGTCGCTGTCCTGTTTACTGACACCATGGATGAGCTGGCTGGCACCTGTAAGGCAGTGTTGAGTATCATTGTACAACAATCCATTTACATACAAGAAGATGTTTTAGTAAGGGTTTCTTTGGAATGGAAGTACACTTCACTAATTTATATGTTTTTTTTCCTCTTGAGCTGTACTCAGGTTGCTTTATTGTTTTATATGTCATATAATTTTATCTGTATTGTTTGTATTTCAACTGTTTTTTGTGTGTATTTAATGATCAATGAACAATGATAAATGTTTTTTCAGGCCTGTGTTTGGCCTGTTGCTGCCCCTGTGTTCCATGGCAGGGGTTGAAAGGTGGAGGGGAGTGTTTATTACCAAGGGGGAAGAGCCTTCAGGCTCTGCTTGAGGGTCTTAATCCAGATGGTGATTTTAAGCTCAGAAGGGCAGAGATGGTGGGAGATCATCTCAGCTGGTCAGGATGGTCGTCGTCAGATCTGGTGGATAGTGATTAGCCATGGAGGTGGCCCAGGTAGCACAGGGCCTGGTTTATTCCTCCCCCCCCACCCCCCATGAGGTCACCTGGAAGAATTTCTAACCATATGTAGTAGCTGTTAACTAACGTCAAGACATTGTTCTCAGTTTTAGTAATTGGCGTTTTGTGTTGCTTGTTTTTTTCTGGTTATCGTTCTTACACAGACCTACACAGACAAATCGGGTTCCCCTCATCACTGCAGCCTGAATCATTCTTCCCCACAGCTCACCAAATTTGAGCCGCATGGTGCTGTCAGACTCTGTCCTCAGCTGGTCTCAGAAGTGAGGGATTTTTCATCTTTTTATTTTGGAAGTGACAATGCAGGACTGTGAATGTCTGCAGCGCTGGGTATGTTTTTGCACTGCGCCATGCACCTATGCTTTCCTTTAATTGGTTGGAAATACTGCAGCTGCCTATTAGAGGTGTTGGTCCTAAATTAACGTGCAATGAAAGACCCTGTTTTAATTGTGTCTTATGCTGTCTGGTCAATTAAGGTTATTGTCTGGTCAATTAAGGTTACTGATGAAATTGTAAAGGAAATGGGTAAACATACCTGTTAAATATTAAAGAAGCATTTTAATTATTTTAGCAATGGATGTGTACCCAGGTTGTAATAGACCTGACCCCCATTTTATTGGCTTTAAATCAATTAGGTATACATAAGTGCATTTTAATGAGATGCAGTTTCATTCCCTATTATCCAGCACTGTATATTCTTTACAGTGACAAAAGAACGTAAGAATGAAACTTTTCAGTATTTATTTGGAGATGTTTATGTAAACAAGAAGGTTTACATGGGTTAAAAAAATTGAATTACACAAGCGCCATCCAGTGGTGAAGTGGTGTTTCTGTCATAGGAAGGGGAAATGTTGACGCTCTGTTAGCGAGCCCTCCGCTGATTAGGGCTGTGATATTCAGTATCTTAATTGTGCTTAATTTGCAGTGATTATGACAGAGCCTCAAATGGACATCCATTTACTATCCACTTAATTTTTTAAAAACCTTTTTTGTTTATTAGTTAAAAAAAACTCAAAGAACTAATTTGTATTGGCTCACCTGTTAACTTTGTTTAAATTGAGATTTATTTTTTAAGAATCACAAATGGGGGTCGGTCTCATTTTGTAAATGTGCATTCATTTTTTTACCGTAAAACTAGCGTTTGTTTTGTTAATCTTTTTAAGAAGAGTGCGCCATCTACTGGATATCTTAAAAGCTGTTTGTCATTTACACTCGCTAATCTGCATGCAGGCTGACACATTTCCACACCGAGCAATTCAATATTTAAACTGAATATAGTTAAACAATGGCAGGATTTTTTTTTGACGTTATATGAAATCACAATTGCTTTCATCATTTGCCATATGCTAATTTGCCTTTTAAATCAGCTTCAGTATATGTTGAAGAGGAGTAGTTATTTAAAGGAGAAAGTCCTGTTTAAAGACATTAAAGGAAAGACTCCCTCGCCGTCACTCCACTCCCTGCCTGTTGTGATAGTGTGGACTGATCATGCCTCCTCTCCCTCAAGCTGTCAGTTTTCAAACCTCAAACATAATATCACTCAAGAATAAACCGAAAGAGCCTCAGTCAGGCCACCTTGACTACCTGCAAAATGTGGAGTAGTTTTAGCATTGGGATTATAGGAGATGTATGGCTGTTGTAGTGTGACAAAGCCATTGATAAACTGTTTGTGGGACCATAGACATTTTAACTTTAATTCAGTAGGCACGTTTATCCAAAGCAGTATACATTTTTGAGGAAACACAGTCAGTCAGTTCCTGGAGTAATCAAGCTTTGCTCAAGGACCCAACAGTAAATACACTCAGCTGTGGGATTTGAACCAGCAACCTTCCGATCACACTGCCCCCCATTCATAGGTGTTGCATGGCTTCCCAGACTGACTTTTTTCAAGATTGCTGTAAGTGTTTGTGTTATCATATGTTGCGGCAATGCTTTCCAAACCATGGACACACTCCACAAATACAGCTGGAAGGAGGCATCTATGATAAAGGTCAGAAGGGATGGATTAGCAAAGGTACGACCAAGAAAGGCTTTGAATCAGCATACAGTATGTTCTCATTCTAAATTGTCTTAACTGGACTTAATATCAGTGGGTTCTCAAAGTCTGCACCGAACTGTTGGTTAATCTGGACCCAGCCGATAATGCACCTTATGCATCCCCCGTCTTTATGTTGAGTGAGAGTTTAACTGTCATTATTAATCTCATGACATAGTAGACTTGCTAGATAGATGTAGGGGCCGTTTCCTGTAAAGTGGCAGGAAGGTGTCACACAGGGTTAACTGCCCGACTTGCTTGCTTTTGTTTATGTGAGTCGGACGTCTCATTAATTGTGAATGGCGATGACTCTCGGAGTTTGTTGAGGTCTCCGAAAGTGACACGGTTTGAAGTGTTGCGTCCTTCGCCTGCTCTCCAGGGGGCTTCCCCAAGACGCTTGAGCGTTTACATGACAGTAATGTATTCGAGAGTGACTGTATTATTGTTTCAGGTTAATTTGACATTAGGAGCTTGTCAGAAAGCTAGTAATGTTTCCAGCAGTTATTTTCCCTGTACACCTTTCTAGGTGTGCTACTTGGTTTGAATGCCTTGTATAAACTAGTGTAAAACCATCCTGTTTTTCACATGAGGACCAGGGTTACAAAGGGGCGGAAAATTTCTGGAAACTTCCCATGGGAAATTAAGTTGGGGAATTTTGGAAATATTCCGTCTTGAAGGAGCTCGACATCTAACAGGCGTATGTAAACTTTTGTGAATGAATATTGCAGAAATATGAAATACTTCCTAATAAATAGAATGCTGAATGTTGTTGTTATTAATAGACTATAACAGGTGTTTTGTCTGTAATAAATGAGCTCAGTCAGACCATTTCAGCAAGCATAATATGACTTACAAGGATTGCATTTTGATGCAGATGCTTCTATTGGGCTGTTTTTATGCAGACATAATTACTCATAAGCACTTGGTTACACAATGATATTACTGTTAGTGCCATCATATTTGGCATTCAACGGGTTTGTGAGTTATTGTTTTTAAACTCAATCAATGCATTGTGCGGCAATTGGGTCTCAATAAATTGTCAATGAAATGGTGTTACCTAGCTTAAATTTAGTATATCTGATTTACCAGGTATTTAGCTACTGTATAAACACATTTTAACTTGGGATTTGCTAGTTAAACTTTAATACCATAGATCAAATATATTTAACCTGGCAATATCATCAAAACTGGATATAGTGCTGGACTCAAATGCAGTACTTTAACAGTCTTGTTATAGTGTGCAGGATTCTAGAAATTATCTGTGCTAGTGATAGGGGAATGCACAGTGCAGGGCAGAAATTAAACTGAATTGCATTTAATCTGGAGAATGCACAGTGCAGGACAGAGATTACACTGAATTGCATTAAATCTGGAGAATGTGCAGTGCAGGGCAGAAATTAAGCTGAATTGCATTAAATCTGGAGAATGCGCAGTGCAGGGCAGAAATTACACTGAATTGCATTAAATCTGGAGAATGCGCAGTGCATGGCAGGAATTAAGCTGAATTGCATTAAATCTGGAGAATGCACAGTGCAGGGCAGAAATTAAGCTGAATTCCATTAAATTTGGAGAATGCGCAGTGCAGGGCAGAAATTAAACTGAATTGCATTTAATCTGGAGAATGCACAGTGCAGGACAGAGATTACACTGAATTGCATTAAATCTGGAGAATGTGCAGTGCAGGGCAGAAATTAAGCTAAATTGCATTAAATTTGGAGAATGCGCAGTGCAGGGCAGAAATTAAGTTGAATTGCATTTAATCTGGAGAATGCACAGTGCAAGACAGAAATTACACTGAATTGCATTAAATCTGGAGAATGCGCAGTGCATGGCAGAAATTAAGCTGAATTGCATTAAATCTGGAGAATGCGCAGTGCAGGGCAGAAATTACACTGAATTGCATTAAATCTGGAGAATGCGCAGTGCATGGCAGGAATTAAGCTGAATTGCATTAAATCTGGAGAATGCACAGTGCAGGGCAGAAATTAAGCTGAATTCCATTAAATCTGGAGAATGCGCAGTGCAGGGCAAAAATTAAGATGAATTGCATTAAATCTGGAGAATGCTCAGTGCAGGGTCGAAATTAAATTGAATTGCATTAAATCTGGTTGTTTTTGTTATGCTGCAAGATGTTTCTTCCAACTACATTTAAGTTCCCTATAATAGGCTAACCTGCAATTTTGCAAATTTCCAGTTGATTTGCGTTAATTCTCATGGAAAGTTTATAACTTAGAAATTTCCCAGAATTTTACAACCCTAATCAGGACTGGTTAGTATATTGTCCTCCTGCTTGCAGTTTCATCTCTTTTTCTCTTATTTTCAGGGCATAGTGGTCACTCCTGTGTTGCTCCTCATATTTGTAAGTATGCTTCCTCCACGCTTTCCCAGCACTCTTTAATAATCTCCCATATTGGTAGCAGCTCATTCTGCCAAAGATGCACCCTGCATCAGCTGAAGGCATCACCCATAATCCCTCACCTCCAACTGTATTGAAGCCCTATTGTAATTCCTGACTGACTTGTTCCTGAAAATATTTCCTTAATAAGCACCGCTCGTGTTCTGATGGATGTGCAGTGTAAATATAAATGATCTTCTCTTACTTTGCTCTTTTGTCTCCGTTCAGAGTTAATGTCCTTCTCACTTCTCCCAAGGCCAGCTGTCTTTATGCATTATGCTGTGATTCCCACAGCATGTTCATCTGCCCCCATGGGATGTTAATGGTGTACTGCTGCCCAGACGGGTTCTGGTCCAGTTCTGGCGGAGCACTAAAGCACTCATATAAAAAAAAAACCCTGAGATCTGGGAGCAGGATTTTTACATGTACAGGTCAACCGTTGTGTTACTGCATCTTAATGGGCCGCACCCTCCCGGGTAGTATGCTCAGCATCTCCGCATTCCAGGCTCCCAGCAATCGTCCTGTGTCTTTGTGAGCCTGCCTTGTATATTCCACTCCTTCCCGAAAGTAACGTGTGACCCGGTGTCTCTGTTTCAGCTGGGCTCCTCTTCTTCGGTGCCATTCTCCTCCATTTTCTCCCAACTCTTCATGACTGTGGTGGTTCCACTGATCGTAGGTCAGGTGAGTTTCCGTTGATCATAGATCAGGTGAATCTGGTTCAGGTTCCTTCATTTCCGGGGCTTTTGGCATCTGGTCATCACCTAATACTCCCTCCTGGGACAAGCTGACCAAACCGCTTGGACTTGTAGGGTCCACTTCAGGCTTTGTTGTCCTCTTAGTGATGCATTTTGGTATGTTCTGGAAACCCAGATCACCTGAGGAGGTACTATGATGTTCCCCCAGACACCTTTCGTCCCTTTTCCTTGTGTGAAAAGCTATAAACCCTCCACTAAGGAGGACTACTGAGGGCCTTGGGAAGTCTTGTAGTCCTTACTGAGTTAAGCGATGCTCTTACCACTTCAATATTCTGCATTTTGGTTTACAACAGCAACAGTTGAGTTTGAACGCTCCTAAATGCTCTGGTTTGTTTATTCTGTGAGAGTGAGCGAGTGAGTAAGAGTCACTCAGACAAACAGTCAGTCAAAACAGATGCTCCGTCCGTCCGTCAGTCAGTCAAATGAAGCCCACGGTGAACGTTGACCTGTAGGTTCAGACCTGAGGGCGTGCGTGGCGAGGCACTGTCCCAAAGCCAGCCTTGCCTCGGAGCGCCCATCACAGGCCATAAAGCTCCTGACTCATGGTGGCGCCAGGACCGCCGCATCTTCAGCTGTCCTGACAGGAGAGCCCGGCTACTTGGTCGCCGTGCTTCTTGTCTGCTTCAGCTTTGTCCTCCCCCAGACTTGATTGATTCTGACAGCCTATATTGGGTGCTTCATATGAAAGAGAATTTTCTGATGAAATCTTAATGAGATAGAATTCCTCTTAGTGATCTTATTACAGGCTGGCCGTTTTGAACATTTTTCAAAGTGACGCACCCAAACCCTCTGTTTGCAATGAATTAATGATGCTGCCATTGTGGCTGCAGTATCTCACCATTCTTTAATCAGCACAGCTGAAATGGAAGCTTTTAAAAGTTATTTAAGCTTTTAAAAGTTATACTTCATATGTGTTGGTAGTGGTCATCCTGATCTTTCTCTGTTGTTTTTTTAATATTAACATGAATATATCAGGGCTCAAACCCGAACCTGACTTTCCTGGATAGTGTGAATAGAAAAGCTTGGACGAAACTTTGTTCCCTGTCTGAAAGCCTCTGAAATCGTGTCTCGGGCATATTCGGCCCTCGATGTAACCAACATCAGAGCAGGCCAGACGACCGCAGTCCTCTGCTGTCTTCTTGTGAGTTTTAATGGCACTTAATCATAGCTATATAAAGTTCAGGTGTTTCAGGTGTCATGGTTACTTTTG
>JAODUD010000015.1:5029030-5043683 GCA_026784285.1 Stomatorhinus walkeri | reverse complement strand
GGGGGCGCTTTCTTCCTGGGTGGTTGGGGGCTGCAGGTCCTCAGGTACAGGGCTGAGAGGCAGATCCAGATGCTGAGAGCCTCGCTGCTTGGGGGCCTTTAAATGGTTCCACGTTTTCGCCGACCAGTCTGGCCTGGCTGCGTGATTCGGATCAGCCCAGACTGGATGAGTGGGAATTCAGCCAGAGGCGGTAACCGGGCCGTGGAGTTTTTTTATCGATACGGAGAGAGTCGCTAGAATGGAGTGGTCAGGCTGGCAGTGCTCGCGGGGCCCGTGCACAGAGTCTGCTGACCCTGTCATCCAGGGCACAAGCACGCCTTTCCTGGGTGAGTCTGAGGACGCAGTAAAGCCTTTAAATGAAGTGAAAACCGACAGCGGTGTGTCTGATGTGCACGTGCACACCTCAGCGTGTCTGGGAGGCAGGGCCATGAGACCACTGAAGGAGCATAATGGGACTGGGCCCCGGCAGGACTCTGTACGCTGCGAAGCGGTGATTTGACTCGTTCAGGACTTCTGTTTGTTAATGGTTAATCTTCTTTTTAGGCTAACAAATAAAGAAAAAGAGAAAAATATCAGAAATTAGTCTAGCAATTTGCACGTCAAGAACAGCAAAGGCACGTAATTATTTCATGGCAGCAAATGTAAAAATTGTTTTAAAAAGTTGAAATTATGGGGGGGTGGCTTTCTTCGAGGCTTTATAGGGTTAGTGCTTGAGATGCACAGCCCCACAGACGTGGAGTAGTTGACTGTTAGATTAATGGAGGGGGGGATGGGGCGGTTAATGAAGTGTGCCGACACACTGTCTGTCCTGTGGTCGTTATATTAGTGGGTTAAATTAACTTTGCCTGTGACCTGCCCCCCCCACGAGCGGTGGGAAACCCCCATCATGTGCAGGCACCCTGGCGTTCGCTAGCAAACTGGAGCGGTACAATCTCATGGCGGCTCCATCCTCCCTTAATCAATTATTTCCTTATGCATGATGGGAAATAAAAAAAAAAAAAGTTTCTTACTACTGGGCGCCGTGCATTGGAGGCTTAACTGTTCCTCCTTTTGCCTCCCTGCCCCACCCCAGCCTGTGGTACCTTAATGAGAGCACAATGGGGGGGCTTTTCCCATCATTAGGAATTCTAGTGATGATATGGCGAGCCGGATTGACCGGCATGTGCCGACAGCGTCCAGAAGGGTCCCCTCGCTCTTGGCTGTGTGGGTCAACGTCTTGCTGAACACATCTGGGAGCGAGAGGCACTAAAAGCTCGTCTCCTGTAGCCGTCAGACTCTTCAGCTTGTCTGACTAGACAGTCCTGTCTTCAGGCCGCTGCCGGAGACTCGGCTCTCCTCCTCATTAAGAGGGGCCTCCTTGGTAAGAGGGTCTGTTTGCACCTCATCCGTCTCCTTCTGCTGCCATCCTACAAGATGACCCATGATCAGAAGTACGATCGTTTCTGATTCGTTATTTAATTAATGTTAATTTAACAAAGGGACCTGCCGGCTGTCTGTGTCCCTGAGGTGAGATACTGCGTGACCCAAGGTGCTCGATTGCCATTCTGTCAAGTGGGCTGGTTCTGCTGTGTGAGTGAGACGGGCTGCGGCCGCTCTGACAGACCGCTGTCCCCTTGGTGACACAATGGCCCCTGTCCGCTTGTTTGTTTGTTTATTTTCCCAGTGCTGTGTTTACAGGGTGCATGAGCTTGTGGGGTCTGTGACCTCCGCACCGGGCCCTGGGGAGAACTTTAGCAAGCGTGCACAGAATGTGCCGGTGTGTTCAGTTATTGTGGACAGAAAGCGTATCCATTGAGCATGTTCAGTGGGTGTGGTCAGGATGTATATCCAGCATGTATGTTCAGCAATTGTGGACAGAAAGCATCTCCAGTGACCACGTTCAGCAAGCGTGGTCAGAATGTGCATTCAGTGAGCATGTTTGGAAAGTGTGGACAGAAGGCAAGTTCGGCAAGTGATTTCAACAAGTGTGAACAGATGATGCGTCCAGTGAGTGTTTTCAGCAAGTGTGGACAGAAAGCTTGTCCAGTGAGTGAGTTCAGTGAGTGTCGTCAGAAAGCGCATCTAGTGAGTGAGTCTCCATCTTACATCTTGTGTCCTGCATCATGTGTGCCGTGTGCCAGCCAGCCCCGCGGCTCAGCTATTGCTGCCCTGCAGTACTTCATGTTTACCTTCATGCCCTGGGGGATGCAGTCCCTGGCTCTGAAAACAATACATGTCTACTAAACGTGATCTAGTGCACCCCCCAGAGCAGAGAGTCGCCTCATCAGTGCTTGCTTACTGGATGCTCCAGTTGACGTGGATGCCTGACCCGAAGCAGCTGGATTTATGGAAACGTGCACTGATACTCACCGATATGCACTGATATCGCACTGATGCTCACTGATACTCACTGATATCGCACTGAGATGCAGCGATATTGTGTTGATATTGCTCTTATATTACACTGAGCCTGAAGCTGAGGCTGATTATATGTGAAAGGCAAGAGGAAAATAAAACATAATGGTTTGAAGAATCTACTTTCATCCCTCATACCTGCTCCAGTCTTCCAGGTGCTCACACTGTCCAGGCTGTCATATTTATAGTTCTTGCTGGTTTTTAATTTAGCCAAAGCTAGTGGTGTGCGTGCGAATCTCTCTCCTGGGTTTTAAGGTGGCCGTCCGCCTCGAACCCGCGGCCACGACGATCCCAGCCGCTGGCTGCTTTCCTGTGAAGTCACAGAAGAGTCCGCCTGTGCCGGTGAGCGGCTTCTGGTGGAGGCAAGCTGTGCCTCATTACAGATTGTTTACGGGCTCCTGAAAGGCCAGCTGCCCTTGGGGGTTTATTTAGGGGGCTTTTGCTAAAGACCAGGGGGACTAATGACGGCACCTCCAGGGAAGCTCTGCTGTCGGATCGGGCTGATTATCGTCGCTTTGCATTGCCCCGCCCCCTGACTGTGTTCCGCCCTCTAACACGAGAGACAGGCGAGATAACGCTTCGAGTCCTCTCAGTGTAATGTTAACCCTGTGTTTAATACACGGTTTGTTCAGTCTATATAACTATTTACTGGGGTCGCGAGAAACGTGGTTGTCTGGCCACTTGGGTCTGCTGTCCTGTTGAAGTGGTGGGAGACGTTTCCTGTCCTTTGCTGCGAGCGTGCGGCCTCGTGGGTGGGACAGGGACCCTGTGGGGACGCGGATTCACCTGGTGATGAGGCTGTCCTGCTTTCGGCCTTTGCACAGGTTTGTTCCGAGGCCTGATTCATAACCAGGGCCATAGACTCTGACTTACGAGTGACCGGAGCAGGAAGCTGCAAGCGTGTCACAGGAGACTCGCTGACATCAGTTGGTGGGCTTGGGGACCAGTCTGTATGTGTGCGATGCCGCAGACTGAAGGACTTTCATTCATAGTGTGACATTCAATACTGGCTTTTTAGCCAAGAGACTTCAAAATTTGATACGTTAAATACTGTTGTATTAAAATTATTTATTTTGCATGAATTAATGCCCCAAACCACTGACAGCTGCAAGACACAGACAGTGATGATTCCAGTAGTATGAGGTAAGTTTGAAAAAGGGAGACGTTATTATACGATCAAGGGTTATGAGTGGAACATACATCAAGCGCACTTTGTGTTTTATATACAGACACGCATGTGTAGTTAGTCAGAGCCACAGAACTGTGGTCTGGGCCTGACTGATCGCATTAATTAACACCGTTTGTGAATGTGGATTATTAACCACTTCGCTGGGTTAGCTGACACCACTACCTTTCAAAAATCTGCACTCACCTGTACGGCCTGCGTTGATTGGGCCTCGTGTTCAGTGCCCACGCCGATGGGAGCCACTCGGACTGCAGAGAGGGGGGCTTTTCCCTCTGCCGCCCGTTCCTGCCGCCTGTTCCTGGCCATTTCAGGCCTTCCCTGTCCAGTCTGATAACCCCCTCCTCCGAAAAGTGTTTAGCTTCTCCCCCGGTGCTTCCTCGTACCCATGGCCAAGACCCGGAGCTCTCTGTCTACACACATGGTGGCTCTGACCCGCCAAAGGCTCTTCGTGTTTTTTCTCCCTCCCTTTCCCAAATTCCTGAAGAAGTCGCGTAAGGCTGTCATTCGGGGGAAGGGGGGGTTCGGCCTGGTTGGTCATTAAGTACTAATTCTCCCCCTGTTGGCCTGGTGCTGTGAAACACACGGCCGACAGAGGCTGGGGGGAATGCGGTGTCAGGCGAGCCCCCCCGCGGGATTCGTCACCCCCTCGCTGGAAGACGGTGACCTTCAGGAGGTGCCAGTGATTCCATCCTGAGGCTCCGGTGCCGGAAACCGTCCAGCCTCTGTTCTGAGGACACGGTTCTGCCCCCAAGGCTATATCCTGCGTGTTGCGTACAGGGTGGGTGATGGGCCCATGTCAGCGGAACCACAGGGCTGAGGTGCCACTGCGGGACACAGAGCGACACCGTTACTGGTCCCCTGGAAGGCGTGGACGGGTTCTGTTTCCGTGAGCACGGTGGCGGTAATGGCTCCCGACCCTGCCGCCAGATGTACGCCGACCGCGGTGATCCCCGCAGGTCACAGGTCCTGTTGCCCGGCAACCGCCTTCTCTGCTTCACTGAGACTCAGAAGGAGGCCATGTCAGGGCCTCGATCCGGGAGCGTGCCGAGAGAGTGACGTCACGCGCACGTCGCTGGACCTCAGCACGGTCACGGCACGCTGGGACTCCGTATCTGTGGCCGAGCTTCGTGGGAAGTGAATGCTGTGCCCACGACCAGCCTCCCTGCCTCTCTATGCTAATATTTATAGGCCATTGGTAATATTTCCCCCCCCCCCCCTGTCCGCCCTTGTCTGGCAAGCAGGATTGTTTTGCTTATGAATATTGATACATGAAGTGTATATTAATGACCCTCGCCGACCCTTCCCCTATCTTCATTGGCTCCCTGGTGGTATCTTCAGCCTCATGAATATTAATCTCGCTTTGTAACCTCCATTACCCTAATCTTTGCTGTCTCGCCTCCCAGAAGGGCCCGTCACCATGGTAACCCCTTTTACGAAACTCCTTTAAACCCTGAGAAAAATATGGTTGAAAGGAAACGCGGAGAGCGAAATGTTCTCCAAAAGCCGCGGCATGCAAATGTGAGCGTCGGGTGGCGCGGGGAAGTGCGCGTGATGTTCCAGGCCCCTGCGTGCGGGACCGTGTCCCCGAGATGGACACGCGCTGGACGGATTCTGCTGTTATCCGAATAGATATTTTGATATATAAAAACAGAAGCATTAATAGGTGAATATGTTGTGTGGAATAGAAATCTAATGTAGCTATTATTATTATTATTATTATTATTATTATTTATTATTGTGACACATACGATAACCATGTAAAATGTTAGCGTTTAAGGTAACTTTAAACAGTGATTTACGTTTATAAGTATATAGGAATGACATATAAGACATTTTTTTTTTGCTCACTCGTTCCTGTCCTTGATTCTCAGATCTGGAACGAGCTGAGGATGGAGAGGCGGAGCCTGTGGGAGGCGGGAGCTGGTTTGGCCACGCCTCCGACACGCCTTCTGAGTCATCCTACGCTGGGGTACCGGATGACATCCAGCCGTCTCCTGAAGGGGACCCTCCGGAGCAGGACACCTCGGGGGAGAGCTCTGTGGGCTGTCCCACGCCTGTGCCCCGCACGTCCCTGGACCTGCAGGGGCTGGACTCTGACTCCTTCCACGTGGGGAGCTTCACGGTCCAGGACACCCTGTCTTCAGTGGTGTCCTCGCTCTACGGGGACCATGCACTGGGGGCGCCGCTGAGCAGTAACCTGAGGCGTCTCCTGGAGGCCGACTCCCTCCGGTTAGACATGGGGGAGCTGGCTGACCGGGACAGATCCCAGGACACCTCGTCCCTGCACCTGGACTCTGCCCTGTCCCAGTCCTCCCGCCACGCCCAGCAGCTGAGCGCTCTGGCTCGCAAACTCGCCAAGAGCTCTGCCTCCGTGACGGCTTCACCCAGCCCCACGGCGTCGGTCAGCGCGGTGAAGCGGGAGCTTTGCAAACCCTTTGCTGGTACCAATGGCAGCAGCTTCGCCTGGGTGGGTGGGGGGGAGACCTGGCTACCTGCTGGGGGCTCCGCCCCTGGCGGCAGCAGCAGCCTATCCCCAGATTCCGCCATCCAGAAGCTGAAGGCCGCGGCCAATGCCGTACGACAGGACAAAAGTGCCGGAACGTCTTTGGCCGTTTCATCCTCCTCGTCGTCGTCGTCCTCCTCCGGGGTTATCGGCGGGGGCAGGGCAGATGAGCCGGCCCGCTTCGATGCCTTCCCATTTAACTCCCAGTCTGCCAGCTCCACCCTGGCGGCCTTGTCCAAGAAGGTGAGCGAGCGGGGGCTCCAGCAGGGGGAGCCGTCCGCAAACTGCTCCTTCTTCTCGCTGGTTTCCATGACTCCATCAGCAGCACTGCTAAAGGAGGTGGCGGTGCGAGCAGCGAAGAACCTCCTGGGCTCTCAGCGGGAACAGGCGACGGCGGCGGAATCTCTGGGTGATGGCGAGTCCCTGGCGGACGGCGACCAGAAGCTGTCTACGGCCAGGCGGAGCGCCGATCCGCCCCCGTCCCCCCCCAAGGGGAAGCTGAAAGCCAGCGGTCAGGAAGGTACTGTATCGGACACCATTAGCGAAGCCTCCCCATCCCCCGCCCCTTTTTAGACTGAATATTTATCTTTGTGCGAAATGCCGGGTGTCACAAACATTACAGAGCAAATAAAATCACTCTTCATACAAGAGTGGCCACAGACTCCTGGAGAGAAACACAAGCTCTTAGAGTCTGACACAGACAAAGGGCTCTTAAGGCGGTAGATCCATACAGCAGTGAATTGTGGGTAATATAGAGGCATTCCAAAGAGCTGGCGGACACGACACGCTTCTACTGATTTTAGATCCTCGTTCTCAGGATAAAGGTCGTAAATTTGTGAACCCTGTGAAGGTATTAGCATTTGAGGGAGCTCATCATTTCATTACCGCTCACTGGAACGTTGGACGTTTCCGGAAGCCGTGACGTAGTGTGGACACACTGTAGACCTCACTGGCTCACATGCTGCCAGCTCACGCAGGCCAGGAGACCCCCTTGTCTGACTGGGTCTGGAGGGGTCCCAGTCGCCGGGCTCGGTAGCTCAGTGGGGAAACTTCGCAGTGATTCTTCTGTCCTTTCACTGTCCCTCAAAACAGGGGTCACTGGCTTACTGCACGGAAGTGGGGTCACACGTTTGCTGACTCGGTGAAGCGATGATCGTGCCTGATCAGGAGGAAATGGGCTCCAATATGATATAGAAGATGCCAGAAAATAGATGAGATGGAAGATGACTTGCATATTAAAGCTGTTGTCTAGCCGGACGTCTGCAGCGATGGTGGCGATGTCTTGCTCTCCAGTGTTGGGTGTCCTGTACAGGCTTGTTGAGGATCTCCTGTTGGACCGACAGAACCGCCTTCCTGACTATAATGTCCCTGGCATCCCACCGAGATGCTCCAAACACATAAGGACCGCGGCCGACGGAACTTTCTAGATTTAAGACGGACCTGATGCTCAGCACATCCATTCCTGTGCTTTATGTGTCTGTAAGACTTAGGCTGTATTTATACATATTAATATTAATAGCATCATCATCATCATCATTGCTGTAATAAATGAACGGTGGTCAGCCTGCAGGGAGGGGTGCCTCACACCTGAGCTGAGCCCCCACTTTGGCAAACCAGAGGTTGCAGGCCAGGCAGAGGCTTCTGTTTCTAGGAATTTTGAAGCTGGGGGTGCATAAGCGGGGTCAGTAATTCTTACAGAGGGGACAGTCCTATCATGGGCATAAAATGTTTAGAGATGATACAGTATGTGACAGGGTTAGGGGGCAGTCAGGCGGCCAACCAGCTTTCGGCTCTCCCTGTGGCCCGGTTTCTGTAGACGCTGCTGGGATTTTCCTAGACCTGTAAAACCCCACTGGGCTCATCAAGATGGCGGGAGCCCCCCCCCCCATGCCTCTGTCTTCTCGCTCTCTCACCAGTGCCCCCTGAGGACGGGAGCAGGCCCTTCCAGTGTCCTGTGTGCGGCCTGGTCATCAAGCGGAAGAGTTACTGGAAGCGGCACATGGTGATCCACACGGGTCTCAAGAGCCACCAGTGCCCGCTGTGCCCCTTCCGCTGCGCCCGCAAAGATAATCTGAAGTCCCACATGAAGGTAGGGACCCAACGTTGGGGCGGCCGGGGGCCACAGGAGCCGAGGGCCACGTGAGCTCACCAGCCGCTTCCGCCGCAGGTACACCAGCACCAGGACCGGGGCGAGACCTTCCAGTGCCCGCTGTGCCCCTTCACCTCCTCGCGCCACTTCAGCCTGAAGCTGCACATGCGCTGCCATCAGCACTTCCCGCGGGCCGAGCTGCGGGTCAAGCAGGAGGCGTCCAGCGACAGCGAGAGCAAAGAGAGAGGCGGCTCCCCAGCCTCGGCGGACAGCTCACTGTGGCCCTCACCTCGGGACCCCGGCGAGCATGTGCGGGTCAAGGAGGAGCCCCAGGAGAGCCATGTGTCAGGGGCGTCACCCTTCAGTCTGTGCGCCCCCCCCGACCAGGCCACTCCTAAGTCTGGCCCTCCCACACCTCTAACCACCCTGTTCGGCACAGACATCACCACCAAGTCGGCCTCCGACCTGCTCATCAAGCTCTCAGGTAATGAGGGGCTTAACAAGCGAGCGCACAGCTGAGTGGTGCCCATGACATCGGCAAGGTTCCCGCAAGTGATGCGATCGCCCATGAGCCCCCCCTAGTGTGGTGGGGGCGGGGACGTGGCTGTCCCACGCAGTGCTGCGTAATTAGACCATTAGGAAGTAGAACATTAGATTAATTACACAGCCATGCATAATTCATAATTAAAGATGAATCTGTAATTTAGGATAATTTAAGATTATTAGCCTCTGCAGTGTCCCCCTTACTCTCCTCCCCCCAAGCTGCTGTCTCGGTGGTGTTAGGACCCCATATCCGTGCCTGTCTGCCCCCCCGCTGTGATGACCACTCACTTGCATGGTGTGTGAGTGTCCCAGCTTCCACCGGGGTGTCAGGATGGTTTAACGTGGTGGGCAGGGCGGGGGCGCGCGGGAAGCCCGTGTCAAGGTGAGCGGGACCGTCCGCTACGGACCCAGGAGGCCCGGAGACAAAGAGCGAAAGTGGATCGCTCCAGCGCCATCTGCCTCGCCCGTCCTTTTGTCCCTGGCCGGGCCTCGCTGTCCCCACCACGCTTCTGAGCGGAGCAGGACCTTCACACGAGTAAGTGGCCGGGTCGTTCACAGAACCGGCGCCGCTCTTCTGGGAACTGGGTGTACTGCAGTGAGGCGGGAGACCGAGGCGGGAGCCTCGTCACTCGCCCGCGTTCTCCGGCTTCCCATTGGCCACTTTTCTGGTTGACGGTGATTGAAGACCCCGCCCATCCCCGGTGCTCAGATCATAAGCTAAAGGCACCGTTTTTGTTCTGTGTGCTGAGCAACAGATGGTGAGCATGTAGCCGCTGAGCACCGAGAGACAGGACGACCGCCACTGGTCCCGCATCAGAGACGCCCCCCCCCCCCCACTCCCACTCCGTGTTTTCTGGGAGGTGCTTTCTGTAGGCCGCTGTATTTCGGAGGCAGGTTACCGTCAGGCCGGTTCTGCTGGCTGCCGCGCACTCAGCCGCCTGGCCCAAAGCCTTCCATGTAACTGGATCTCCTTTTCTGCAAGGGGGGGGTCAATCAGGCTGTCTGACAGCAGCCGGGGCAGCGGATGAGAGGCAGTGGAGGCATCCTGCCCGTGTGGGGGGGCGAAACAGAAAAGAGCCCCGGTCGGCTGGTCGAGCGACCCAGTTATGGAAGGTAAGGTCAGGCCGGTCCCATCGACAGCGCTAAGCGCTTGCTGCGCGGCACGCCCGTCCGCCGGGGCGTCTCTGCGAGGGGAAGGGCGGCCTTCTGCGGGCTCGGGGGCCGCTGGCGCTCCATGGATCCGCCTGATGAATAATTCAGCGGCCAAGCGCGGTGCCTTCCGATGGAAATGGCTGCTATTTATGGTGGCGGCGCAGAGGTCGGGGAGCGGGGTGACTTTGTGTAGCTCGTATTTTTGAGCTGTTTTGCTCGTGTCCCCGGACCCCGGAGAGGGGAGCGGCGCTGTCCTGGAGCAGGCGGGTGCCCACGCCTGTCTGCCGCTACACGCCAGAACACGCTTTTAATTAGAGGACGACCTTGCAGGTGCCGCCGGGGTTATACTTAGCCTCCCCGCCGACACCTGACGGCGTGACATTTCCAGCTGGCGTCCCCGGGCCCCCGCGCCACGCTAACATGAAGGTCATTCCTCTGCCGGGGCCCCCTGGGTCCTCAGCGAGACCCTGTGCGGCGCCGCGGACGCCAGCTCCATCTCCCGCCCCTCCTGGGGGGGCTGTCAAGGTGCTCGTCGTCATTAATCACCGGCGGGACTCGGCGCGGGCCGGTGACACGGCACGAGGAGGTGGGAGCAGGCTACGGTGGCGCCCCCAGGTGGCCCCTGCATGTCGCTCAGCCCCAGCGCCCACCAGGCAGAGCCGGCGGCGCTCCGTGCCGTTTTCTGGATACCGGATGGTGGCTCTGCATTTTTAATTATTTGCTCCTCGTCTGAAACCGACGAAACATGACCCATTTTTCCCGCAGCCATTGAAGACAAGGGAAACGCACCGGCACGAGCGACGAGCAGCCGCAGTGCATTGTGGGAGCTCTAGCTGTGAGAATGGCTATGATGCAGCGTCATGTAGGCGGGCCATTTGTTTACCGTCCTCCGTCGGGCAGCTCCCCCCCACGCCCATCCCCGTAATGGTGCTGTCAGAGCTGCAGTTGCGCTTCCCGTCTCCCAACCCGCTGGGTGGGGGGGGAAGGGTATTTTGTTTGGGCTGGTAACCTGAGACGGCCAGGCGATGAAGACCTGGAACCTTCTCCCGAGGGCCACTTGCAAATGCCAGGACCGCTTCCAAAACAACAAATTAAGTGTTTAGAAGCCCATAAATTCACTACCCTGTCTGGGGGGGGGGGTGGCAGTTCATGCATTCCTCCTGTAATACCCCTCCTGTGGTGAACGTGAAGAATATGTGCGGTGCCGCTTTGAGAGCCAAGGCCAGGGCTGCTCCCCCCCAGGTCCAGGCGTGCTGCCATTCTACAGCGCTAAGGACTAACAGCTGGAAGGGGTCTGTGTTTCCCAAGATGCCGAGGGGACCTCACAGCACGTTTCAGCTGCTGACAGATCACCGTCCAGATCGCGGTCCTTGTGCACTCAATATGTGGATGCTGATCAGCTCACTGTGTTTTCCTGAGGCCTGTGGCAGCCCAGGGGGCAGGCTGCTCTCTCTCTCTCTCTGCTGCTCTCTCTCTCTCTCTCTCTCCCCCTCTCCCCCGCTCTCTCCACTCTCTCTTACTCTCTATCTCTCCTGCTCTCTCCCACTCTCTCTTGTCTCTCTCAGTCCCTCCTCTCTCTGTGCTGTTCTCTCTCCCACTCTCTCCCATCTCTCCCTCTTTTCTCACAATATCACCCACTCTCTCCTCTCTTCCTCCTGCTTTCTCCTCTCTCTCCCTCTCTCTCTTCTATCTCTTTCTCTCCCTCTCTGTCTTCCATCTTTCTCTAAATGGAGTAGAGATCAACTGACACCCCCCCCCTTCCCTTCCCTCCCCCTCTCCACAGCTGCGAACCAGAAGGAGGCCCAGAAATCCCATTTTTTTGTGAAGCAGGAAGAGGATGAGGAGGAGGAAGAGCAATCGGAAGAGGAATCGAGTCCCCGTCCGGCCCATGGGCAGCCAGGCCAGCCCTTCTGCCAGGCTGACGGGGGCCTCCTGGGCCGGGACATGGGCGTCAAGGTGGCATCCGAATTCCTCATGAAGCTCTCGGGTACGAGTTAATCGCTTCTGGCTTGAAGGCTGCGCTTATGGTCGTATCGTGGTGTTTTAAGAAAGCGCAGTTTCGGCTCGCTGATGGCGGTGTGGGGGGGGAGGGGGCTCCTCTGGTCGCTCCCTTTGGGGATGTGTGTGTGTGGCCTGGCAGAGCCTTGCCTCCCCAGGACTGCATTGTTTTCCCTGTGGGTGCACGCTGTCCTTGCCTCTATCTGGGCCCAACATCCCGCTAACCGCTAACTCTCAGCCACGCTACTCCCCCCCTTCACCAGACCTCCTCTCGTCTCTTCTCCTCTCCTGTTTCTCCAGAACCCACCCCCCCCCCCTCCACAGTTAATCTTTAACAATAAAACTTTATGTTATTACCCACATTATTTGAACCTGGTGCCTGTCAGCGGCTGTGGGGGTGGCGCGGTGGGAGTGTTGGAGAACTCTGGGCCCAGCATTACAACCCCAATCTGTCCACATTAAGTGGCAGGGACGTCATTTTTTTCCCTCGTTTGGAGTGTGACCGTGATGGCCCTCAGTTATCTGCAGGAGACCCGCTGCGGGCCCTGGGGCGGTCAGAATCGTGCTGCTTCACTGGGCATGGATGCCCCCTCCCCAAACTTGCCCCCTCCCTGCCTCTCTCACTACACAAATTGTCGTCTGACCTGCTGATGAAGGGCTGGAGGCGACATGGCAGGGATGAGAGTGTGTGTCTGCATATGCATGTATGTCTGTGCATGTGTGTACATGTACATGCATGTCTGTGAGTATATGCATGTGTGTCTTTGTATTCGTGTGCATCTGCATGTGCTTGCCTGTATGTATCTGAGTGCATGCATGTGTGTTTGCGTGTATGTATGCATGTGCATATGTATGCATGTCCCTGTGTGTATGCATGTGTGCGTGTCTCTGTGTGTATGCATGTGTGTGTGTGTCTCTGTGTGTATGCATGTGCATGTGTGTATCTCTATGTGTATGCATGTGTGTGCGTGTCTCTGTGTGTATGCATGTACATGTGTGTGCGTGTCTCTGTGTGTATGCATGTACATGTGTGTGCGTGTCTCTGTGTGTATGCATGTGTGTGTGTGTCTCTGTGTGTATGCATGTGTGTGTGTGTCTCTGTGTGTATGCATGTGTGTGCGTGTCTCTGTGTGTATGCATGTACATGTGTGTGTGTCTCTGTGTGTATGCATGTGTGTGCGTGTCTCTGTGTGTATGCATGTGCATCTGTGTGTCTCTATGTGTATGCATGTGTGTGTGTGTCTCTGTGTGTATGCATGTGCATGTGTGTGTCTCTATGTGTATGCATGTGTGTGTGTGTGTGTCTCTGTGTGTATGCATGTACATGTGTATGCATGTACATGTGTGTGCGTGTCTGTGTGTATGCATGTGTGTGCGTGTCTCTGTGTGTATGCATGTGCATGTGTGTGCGTGTTTCTGTGTGTATGTATGTGCATGTGTGTGCGTGTCTCTGTGTGCCCATCTCCCCACGTCATTAGCCCCTGTCAAATGACAAATCGTACCCATGATGCATTCAGTTGAGAGGCGACAGTGAGAGACGTGATTGGTGACACCACCCCCAGCCCCGATGGATATCATGCGTGTGCGTCTACGTGTACAAAGAGGGTGTAACAAGTGGATGGGACACCGAGAGATCTAAAAGTGGGAAGGTCTACCTGTCTGCAGAGAAATACCCCCAGTGTCCAGGTTCGACACATTAAGCCCCCCTCTGGTGAGAGACCGCACATCCACCAGAGGGAGCCAGTGGCAGGCAAGCATCACGCAGCGTGTAAGCACAGCCCGCTTTCAGCGGTTTAGCATGCGCCGCTGCACGAGAAATGGGGATAGGGGATAAATGTGCACACTTGTGGGGGGGGCGCTCCACAGATGGAGAGTGTGGCCGGCAAGTGGTGGCGGCGGCTCAAGCGTGTCCATCCTGACCTGGGGGGGGGGGGGCAGCTCAGCGACCGAGCGCTGACCCCCGGCACATGGCCGGCCCTAGCGGAGGGATTAGCTACCTCTGGCCGGCAGCACCGTGGCCTGGCAGCGGCCTGAACAGCCCTGACACCTGGGCCATGCGGCTCAGAGCGCCGCCGCCATGTAGGTCACACTCGGACAACTGCCCCCCCCCGACCCTGCCTGGAGGCAGAGCTTGTGGAATCGGGAATTCACTGACCCCTTTGGCCGCATGTGGTGGCAGAATCGTGGTTTGGACGGTGATGCTTGAGGGGACGCGGTCCCGAGCGGCGTGGGCCGAACTCACTCACATGGCACCGTGGGGGCCACTATTTTTAGCCTGTCCCCCCTCCGAACTCTGAGTGAAGTGTCACGCTTTACTTACCTGCGATTCAGGGAGGGCTCTTTTCCAGAGAAATGTCCCATTTAACACACCTGATGGTATTTAATTACTTGTTTTTATTATTTTCAGTAAAGATTACAGGTTCTCCCTGCTTTAGGGTCATTTGGAGACACTCGGCATGTGTTTATCTGTGGATTGTTTTGTGTGCCGTGTTTTTCTATGTTCTTGTGTTCTTCGTGTTTTGCCTGTTAGTGTACAGCTCGTTCCGTGTGCCCCGTTTGCCTGTTAGTGTGCAGCTTGTTCCGTGTGCGCCGTTTGCCTGTTAGTGTACAGCTCGTTCCATGTGCCCCCTTTGCCTGTTAGTGTACAGCTCGTTCCGTGTGCCCCCTTTGCCTGTTAGTGTGCAGCTTGTTCCGTGTGCGCCGTTTGCCTGTTAGTGTGCAGCTTGTTCCGTGTGCCCCGTTTGCCTGTTAGTGTGCAGCTCGTTCCGTGTGCCCCGTTTGCCTCTTA
>JAODUD010000015.1:5008713-5019300 GCA_026784285.1 Stomatorhinus walkeri | reverse complement strand
GGAGGAACCAGGGCTCGAACCTGCAACCCTACAGTTGCCGAACGATACTGCTACCTCCTGCACCACCATCTTCCCCAACCTTCCCCATGATACCACATTGGTATCATGTGCCCTGCGGCATCCTGTGCCCTGAGTCTTCCTGTGCCCTGTGACATGCTGGCATTCTGTACCCTGTGGCATCCTGTGCCCTGTGGCATCCTGTGCCCTGTGATGCGCTGGCATCCTGTGCCCTATGACACGCTGGCATCCTGTGCCCTGAAGTGTACTGAAGTATCCAGTGTGCATCTGTCCTATAGGGTGCAGCTCTAGAAGTCCCCTCAGCGAGACCAAAAGCACCTCCTCCTCCCTGTCGGCCCTCAGTGACTCTATCAGCGGCTCGGAGAGCGGTGACGTTGCCCACGGCAATGATAGACCGCAGGGCTTGCTGCCCACGCCCCCTTCTGCAGACAGTCACTCAGGATCAGGAACGGAGGAGAAGAGAGAAAAGGGTACAGAGCAAGACACCCGTCATCACCCCCTCCCCTCTCCTCCCCAGGCCTCACTAATGCCCCGGTTGTCCCCCTGCAGGCTTTGAGCGCATCTTCTGCAACTTTGTGTGCAAGACCAGGGCGATGCAGGAGCGCCACTTGGAGGCGCACCTCCTGGCACGTGGATGTGAATGCGACATCTGCCACAAGCTGACGGACAGCCCCGAGCAGCTACGGGAGCACAGGAAGTGCCACGCCCTCCCCACCACGAGGCTCAAGTAAGGGAGGCGAGCTCCCCCCCCCCCCCCCACCCCTTTCAGCTGCCGTCAGAGCAGCTCCTCCATGTTTCTCCATGACTCCACCCACCTGTATCAAATCATTCATCCTGACTCCGCCCACCCACCAACTCACTCTGGCCCAAATCATTCACTCAGCTTGACTCGACCCACCAACCGATCCTAGCCAAAATCACACGTCCCGACAACACCCACCCACGCACCCTGGTCCAATTGATTCTTCTTCACTAGACTCCAGTCATTGACTTTCACTCCACCCTTTCACCCTGACCCCACTTGTTCACCTTGACTCCCCCTTTCTACCTACCTGACTTGGCCATTCCCTCGTCCATTATCCCCAAACTCCGTCCAACTGTAAATCAGCTCCCACCCCCTGTTCGGCCTTCACCCCACACACTTTCTTCTAATGACATTCCTCTTGTCCTGACTGTATATGGTGCGTTCACACAGCCAGCCTCTGTTATCCAGCACTCTGGGAAGAACCTTCCTGCATTCTGTGGAATGTAGCTATGGGAGTGGTTTGGTTATAGTTACGTTAGGTCATGTTGGGCGTGGATGTGAAGCAGCGTAAGCCTGGTGCAGGCTGCACTCCCAACAAACACCTTTATGTTGAAGTGAGCAGTAAGCACAGGTTCCCGGTTTATCGAGGTTCGAGGTTTATCTGTCTGCTTGTTGTTAATGACCTGGAGCTTCTGGAAGCAGGTGCAGGTTCTCCTGACTGATCTGACAAACGTGACATTAACTGCGGCATACAGCAGGAACCTTGCCAAACAGGCACACGGCCGGATGTCTCGTGGGTTTAGGAGAGAGTGAGGCGAGAGTGAGGCCCCTGGATGCAGGGCAAGGAAGCGGGTGGTCCCGCTACGCGGCCGCCGTTTCACATGCCACACGGCCTGCGAGTTACATACTCCGTCCCTGTAGTATTCTGTCCAGGTGGCTTTGCACCTCGTGGTCGAGCACCCACTGCGGGAAACGTGCCGAGATCTGTGGGCTGGAGGCTGATGGTCAAGCACCCACTAAGGTCACCTGCCGTGTCCTTCTGCTTCTGTCAGTGTCAAATGCAGCCAAACTGCCCGCTCCCCTAGTTTCTCCTTATACCCATTATTATAAATAATTATTGCTAATGTTTCATTCATATTATTAGTGTTATTATTACAACTGCTTATCCAGTACAGGGCTGGGAGTGGAGTAGACCCCAGACGGGATGCCAGTCTATCAGAGGGCACGGGGCTGGGGTACACCCTGGATGGGATGCCAGTCCATCACAGGGCACGGGGCTGGGGTACACCCTGGACGGGATGCCAGTCCATCACAGGGCACGGGGCTGGGGTACACCCTGGAAGGGATGCCAGTCCATCACAGGGCACACACACATTCATACATTCTGATGCCAGTTCCCCTGGAAGGCAGAAAAAACCTGTAGAACACAGACAGAACATCCATGTGCCACATATGCTACATGCCACACACACAACACGCACACACCACATGCGCACGCTACACACACCACATGCACACGCCACATGCGCACGCTACACACACACCACATGCACACACTACACGGCACACACCACACACACACCACATGCACACGCTACACACATACACTACACGGCACACACCACATGCACACGCTACACACACACACACTACACGCCACATGCACATGCTGCATGCACACATCACACGCTACATGCACGCACCACACACACAGCTGGGGCAGAATCATTGTTTACATGCCTGTTTAATTAAACTGGCGAACGTCTCCATTTTCTGTTTATCCAAAGTATTTTCCCTGCATTTCGGCTGAAAAGCCGCTGCTTGTTTGTGTCCCGCATTATTAGCAAGCTGAGCCCTACTGACTCTGTCAGTGATTAAATATTGGCGACTCTGAGTGACAGGTGAGCGAGGCCCCCCCCACCCCGGCCCGGCGCACCCTCCAGGGCCCCCCCGGGGCCCCCCGCATCCCACAGGCCGGCAGGATGCCCCTCCCCCCCCCCCCCTTCCGTGCTCTTAACTGGGCCATGACTGGGTTCTGACTGGACCAAACGGTTTTTAGGTTTATCTTTGTCCTCTGTGCAAGTACTGATCTCCCCCTGCAGTTGGGGGTCTCTTACGGCTGTGTGTATGGGGGGGGTGGGGGTCAAAGGTCAGGCAAACTAGCTGGTGTCAATTTTTGGACAACCTGAACTGCAAGCGACTCGTCAACATGGCCGCTAAGCCGGCGGGGCGGGGGGGGCTCCTCAGATAATGCTTCGTCTTGCCCCTTTTCACGGCCAGCCGGCCAATCAAAGATCGCCCGGTTATCCCACAGCAGGGCTACAACAGTGGTATGTTACATCAGAAAGGCATTTTGGCCCAAAACCATGCTGAGTGAGATCGCCTAGTGCTGGGACGGGCCCCACGGCCCCACGAGCCCCCGCCTCCCAGATATGAGGTGTCACCAGGTCGCCATATTGTAACACGGCGAGCTGAGGGATTACAGTTTTAATTGGGTGACCTCCCCCAGCCAGACACAGCGTTTCGGGGCTTAGCGCTGCCTCCTCACCCCCTCCCCTCACGGCGCTGACCTGTCCCTGTCCCTTCTTTAATATTTCAAAGACTTTGTGCAGGATGAGCTCCTCTCCTCTGAGCTGAAAATAAGCCCCTGGTTCACGACCTTCCCTGATGCAAATCAGGGTGATTTCACTTTCAGAGCCGCCAGAACGAGCTCGGTTCAAGCCTTCTCTTATCATATGAATTTCTGGGAAGTTTTAACGTGATAACAAAGAGCTGCCGGTAGCAGGACTGTGGCTGGGGGGCTGGGGTGGGGGGGTTAGGAAACGGGGGTGGGGGTGGTGAAGGGGTTAGGGAGAAAGCAGAGGGTGAGCTTCACCATCCCGATTCTGAGGTGATTCTGTTCTGCAGGGTTTGCGAAGCGCTTTGGGGTCCTGAGCAGATGAAAAGTGCTATTTAAATGTAAGTGCCGTTCATTTATTCATCTACTTACACATGAATTCCCTTTTCCCGCCAAGCTGTGCCGCGCACACACACAGTAGCGCCCCATGGGGGTCACCCAGCAGGCCCATGCCACGTGGCGGGGCGCTCCCCATCGGCAGGGCTGCATGCAAACCGTACTGAGCCTGCTTTGTGTGTGTGTGTGTGTGTGTGTGTGTGTGTATGCGTGTGTGTGCGCGTGTGTGCATGTCCCACCCCAGGCTCCCATACCCCACGGAGCAGCTAGCCCCTGCAGAGCTCCCCCCAGAGTCTCGCACCCAGACTGAACAACGACGTGGGCGGAGCCGGAAGGGCAGCCGGCGGGAGCTGAGGCTGGGGGAGTGCGAGCCGCGAGCGCACGGCTGTCCCGGTTGTGAGGCCGACCCGAGCCTGCCTCGCGCCCCACTCTGTTGCGTCCGTCACGCCTTCGCCCACGGTCACCGGGACGGGGAGTCACCAGGGAAGCACCGAGGACGCAGGGGCTGCAAGCGCAGTGGCGGGCTGGCTCCAACAGGGGGCGTTGGAGTGTCGTCGGTCAGCGTGTCTGCCCCCCGCGTCCCGCTGTCTGTCACTTCGAAGAGGCCGCCGGGGGTCGGGCCGGCTTTGTGCTACCTCCTGCGGCAGGGCTCCGACATTGGCTCTGAGCTGTCTCACTGCTCCACCCTGCGCGCCTCCCGAATCCGGCCGGCCTCCCGCACCTCCCTCTCCCACCCTCTCTCGCCCAAGTCCCTGAAGCACTCCTTTCTCGCCTATTTGGGCCTGGAGGCCGTGTGACTGGTGACCTGGATCCGACAGTCGGACCTTTTCCCCCAAGTAAACAGAACATGCTGGATAAAGAAGTAGTCAAGGTACATGAAAAATACACATTTATATTTAAAACAACTATAAATATGTGCTTAAAGCATTTATCTCAGTGCTGCTTTACTCCCCTCTGTATCATTGAATATATCTATATTTTTGTTTTTTGTTACCTGTGCGTGAGTCTAAATGACCCACTGCGTTTCTGACAGAGATCAGCAGGGACCTGTGACCTGCCTCACATTCCTGTATTTTCTGTCTTTCCTCGTGCATTAAGATGCATGCCTGCATATATGTTCCAGTAAGTTTGGTGTAACTATGACTATGGGGAAAATAACAGAAAGCGTCCCGGGTGCTCAGCACACTGGGATCTCATGTATTGGCGGTACGTGGAGTCAATTTTGCATGTGGGTTTCCTGAGATGTGCCGCTGGCCTCAGGATTGATCGCTTCCAGTGTTCGCAGACAGTATTGCAGGACATTCGGCGCTATGCTCTGCAGATGTGTCCATCTACTGTTCTGCGCTCCTGGTTATTCCCGCAATGCGAGTGGCGTGGTCCGACTCTAGAGTACAGCCAACCAATTTGGCTGTCCTTAGGAGTGACCCACCCCGGTGATGGTACCGAGTAGAGCCTTGTGGACCGGGTCAGGCTCTGGGGCCAGTAGTGACTGGATGGAGGTCTGTCTGTCACGCTGCTCAGGGGATGATGGAGGCTATGTGTGTAGTACCGCCTGATGGGTGATTATGTCATCGCCAGCAGTCCCTCAGTGAAGTGAGCACCTCGGAGACCTTCCCTGGCTGTCTGCGCTGGGGGGAAGGGGGGCAGCGCAGCATTTAGAAGAGCAGCATTTCCTGTAGCGTTTCTACATAGAGTAGTGCGGCAACTGGGCTAATTGTACAGCTTTTCCCTGTAAATAATCAGGCAAGACAGTCTGTAAATGGTGGCCTTCCTCTTCATTCTTCTGTTTTCCCCCTATGAATAATAATTCAGAAATTCACCAGGAACCAATGCCAGAAAAGAGATTCACAGACGTGGCTAATACCTTTAGCCGTGGGTGTGCTATTGCTAACCTCCCCCGTCCAGCCAAAAGTCATGGGACGACCTGGGCATTCCGCAGGAACACGCCGTGTCAACCAGCCGTCCTACAAGCTCAGGAGACATCTTCAGGAGCAGAGCTGATCTGCGACCCTGCGTGTGTGTGGAGTCCTCAGTGACACACTGAATCCTGTATTGTTTCCAAACAGCCCGATGCAGAATCGGTTTCATTTCACAGAAGTCTGTGTCCCATGACTTTCGGTAGGGAAATCAGTATCTGACCTAGATATATGTGTACATTTCTCTGTGTGTTATTGTGTTATTTTTTTTTTCAGTATTATTCAACTGCCCGGGTGAGATTGTTTGTTTCAAATTTGAAGCATTTTTGTCACTTTCGAATGTTACAAGCACTTATTGTTTTCCTATCCGTTAATGTCACGATTACTGCTGTTGACCAACGTAATCTGTTGCACAGTCTGTCCATGGTGAAATTCCAAAACGAAATCTAATTTCAGCAGAATTAAACTGCAATGGGGTGCAAAAGTTGAAAAGTTGAGGTAAAAATGGGAAAGAAAATCTGTATTGCTAAGCGATTTCAGATGACATAAAGAGTATTGTAAATTCAATTTTATATTCCTTTGTTTTCTAGTTTTTAAAAGTGGGAAAACATGAGTGTCATTAGCCATTTTTGATGCAGTTACTGCAGTATCTTCAAAGAAGTGAAGAAACACAGTCAACACAGGTTTGACTTTTATACATAGAGCAGTTAAACTTCTGAGCTTAGTTGCTCATGCTGAATGAAATTAAGGCAGTTTTGCACAGTTGTTTTTCGATAATTACGTAATACTATATGACTGCTAAACTGTTGCAGGTGTGTGTCAGTTTAACGAAGCAAAACTTGAGTAAGAAAGGGTATACTTGTTCCCCTTCTGCAGCAGGAACTCTGATTGGTAGAATAAATGTGAGAAACCCCAGATCTCCAAACCTGCTGAGTCAGGACTGAATTTGGTCATTTGCCAGACCAGGTTGTGCCAGAGTTTCTGTGCAGTCGAGGTTCCAGCCTAGGCAGGTTTGGTATGTGCTGCAGTACGTCGACACCAAAAGGGCTCACCTTAAAGACCTCCCCATTGTGTTATGTGTGTGACTCTAGTGCCACATGGTGGAAGGGAATAGCATGCAAATAACACATATTATCAACCCAGGGAGAAAAGGAGATACCTTCACCCTATCCCCTGTATCCTCTCAATTTGGGAAGTTTGGTCTTTGCCCGATCTACCCATTTTAAGGCTGAGGAGTTAGCCTATTGGCTGATTCTCTTCTGTTTCGAGGCCTAGGAGTTTAGCATTTGACCAGTCCTCTTCTGTTACGAGACCCGAGGAGTTCAGCTGTTGGCCGGCCCTCTTCTGTGTTGAAGCCTGAGAAGTTTGGTTGTTAGCTAGTACTCTTCTGTGTCGAAGCCCAAGGAGAACAGTTATTAGCTGTTCCTCTTCTGTTTCAAGGCTGAGGAGTTTAGCCCTTGGCCAATCCTCTTCTCTGTCGAAGGTCTGAGGAGATCAGTTATTAATCAGTCCAATTCTGTTTCGAATTTCTCTGTTTTCACTGGTATTCTTCTGTTTCAGGACACAAGGAGTTCGACTGTTAGCTAGTTCTCTTCTGTTTTGATGCCAGAGACATTTGGCTATTAGAAGAGGACCAGCTGTTTTGAGGCAAAAGGATTTCGCTGTTAGCCAGTCCTCTTCCATTTCAAGGCCCAAGAAGTCTGGCTGTTAGCAGGTCCTCCTCTATTTCAAGGCTGAGAGGCTCTGTTCTTGGTTGGTTCTTCGTATTTCGAGGCTGAGAGGTTCTGTTCTTAGCTGGTCCTCAATATTTCGAGGCTGAGAGGTTCTGTTCTTGGCTGGTCCTTCGTATTTCGAAGCTGAGAGGTTCTGTTCTTAGCTGGTCCTCCCTATTTCAAGGCTGAGAGGTTCTGTTCTTAGCTGGTCCTCCCTATTTCGAGGCTGAGGTTCTGATCTTAGCTGGTCCTCCCTATTTCGAGGCTGAGAGGTTCTTTTCTTAGCTGGTTCTTCATATTTTGAGTCAGAGGTTCTGTTCTTAGCTGGTCCTGCCTATTTCGAGGCTTAGAGGTTCTGTTCTTGGCTGGTCCTCCCTATTTTGAGGCTGAGAGGTTCTGTTCTTAGCTGGTCCTCCCTATTTCGAGGCTGAGAGGTTCTGTTCTTGGCTGGTCCTCCCTATTTCGAGGCTGAGAGGTTCTGTTCTTGGCTGGTCCTCCCTATTTCGAGGCTGAGAGGTTCTGTTCTTGGCTGGTCCTCCCTATTTCGAAGCTAAGGCACTTGGCTGTTGATTGGTCCTCTCCAATTTCCCCGTATCTCCAAGCACTTAATTTTGCTATTCTTTGCCTAACTGTAAGCTGCACAGTGACTTTAACTGATTGCTTTACTATGTTTAACCCTTCATTAGCTGCATGCTTTAAAAAGCTTGAGCTTCCAGCACTTATTTTTTTCTCATTTTTCTGATTATGCACTTATTATTCTGTAATGTCTTCAGGCTTTTTGGCTTCAAGTTAATTTCCATGTTATTATTCTATGAGACTAAATAACATTTTTGAAGTCTATCTCTTATTGGTTTGGGTAATATCAGTATGTACTGTATAAAACTTTTTATTACTTCATCTACGGCTGTACAGGGTTGTTTGTGACTATGACTGGTAATACCATCATTTGTACATTGTCTTTTGTCCTTTTTACTTTGTTGTTATTTTTCTGATTGCAAGTTTTTGATGTAACAGGATTTGGAAGTAAAGCTATGATATGATAATACACTGAGGCTGCTCGAAGTTTTTATCTCAGCGCCGGAGCCTCCTGTGTGGGCAGCATAACCAGCGCCTGTTAAGTGTCCTGCTGACCTAATCAAACTCAAGGCAGTAAGTATCTGTCATTTTGTGGCAAACACACACAGCCTTGACCTCGTCTTCCCTCCTCCATGAGCATTGTGGATTTGAAATGTGGACTTTACAGAACCCTTCACAACACACTTTTTCAACTACAAATACATATATTTTAGATATTTACAAAGACCCATTTCTACGGCGCTTTCAAAGGGCACGTGTGTGTTACTGGCAGAAGACGGCTACCTGGTGATCCTTGGATTTATATCTTTTATTAAGGACGGTTTTACTATTTTAATACACTATTTAGTTTCTACATTTGCAGGAAATGGGATTTAGGTGATTTCCTTGTGACATCCATGTCTTCAGAAAGTGCCTGTGCCGGACGTGCTCTAAAGATGGCCATGAACTGAAGGCTGTCCGCCCTCTCAACCCTCCCGCCCTACTCGCCTGCTCCAAGCCGAAGCTCAGCCTGCACTAATAAGAACAGATGAAGCCCAGATGAAGCGTTTGCCGACATTAAGGAAGCCATCCATCACAGCTTGCCTGCAGCCATGGTGCACCTTGCTCTGTTCCTCCTCTGCTATAAAGCCGTCACTGAAGAGCCCTTGGATTCCAGCAGCACGTCTTAAATGCTTCACATCCAGGTACTGACCCTCCCGTCACTAGCTGCACCGAGTTCCTGGGAAAAGCTGGTGGGCTGGAATAGCTACATAGATAGAGAGGAGTCTTTATGGCATGCAGCTCATCTTTTCATTTTCCGTTGGCTGTTGCTTATAGGAAGCCCACCGCCACAATTTCCTTGTATTAAATTCTGTCCACTGACCCCTGGTGGACAGGGGGTCTCATTACACATACCTTTCAGGAAGATAACCTCCAACCCTGGCTTGAAGTTCAGTACTTCCAACTTGTTTGTTTAATCACAGCATGTGTAGCTCTCTGGGCTACTCTGTGAACTACGCTTGACACGTTTGTAGCTGAGGTGACGCTGTGACAGACTCCTGAACAGGTCAGCAATTAACAACTAGCGTCAATGGAGTGGCCTTTCTCAAAGACAGGAGGGCCTGACATACACGCTGGCCCACAGATACATTTGGCTATTTCTTTACACATCAGGTTTTCTTATCTTTTCTCAAACAGCAGATGGTTTGATGATGTTCAGCAATCTAGTTTGAGACCAGTAGAATTACATCTTCCTGGCCTCAGCAGCAGCAAACTAGAGAACCGAATACCCAGAGAACACAAAGCACTTTTCAAGACAATGAAATCGCTAAATACAACTAAATAAATAAAGCTTCATCAGGCTCGTGGTTATGGCACTGGTGACATCATAGCAGCAGTTATGGACCCACCCTCGTATGTCTCATACCCACACATGTCGTGATGTCAGGAGCTGTGCTAGTATTGCCTGTGCCGAGGCTGTGTCACCCACTCAGGGTGTTTCTGGAAATCTGCTACCCTCTTGTGCTGGCAGGTCAGCTTGGTGTGGGGTGTGTCTTCGCCAGGCCGGAGGACAAGGTCTCCGCCAGCCTCTCCACAGCTGTGATCTCTGCCACGCGTTGCCCAGGCTGTGGGAACAGAGGCGATAAGAACGGAAGCAGCAGTTTAATTTTAGGCAGCAGCCCTCCCACACTGTCCTTGGCAAAGACCAGCATGGCTAACCACCTTTAGCATCTTTTACAGCGTTCCACAGCCAGGCGGCGGAGTCGTGTGAACATACCTGCGCCTTTAGCTGCTTTTATAGCGTTCCACAGCCTGGCAGCGGAGTCGTGTGAATGTATCTGCACCTTTAGCTGCTTTTACAGCGTTCCACAGCCAGGCGGCGGAGTCGTGTGAACATACCTGCACCTTTAACTGCTTTTACAGCGTTCCACAGCCTGGCAGCGGAGTCGTGTGAATGTATCTGCACCTTTAGCTGCTTTTATAGCGTTCCACAGCCTGGCAGCGGAGTCGTGTGAAAGTATCTGCACCTTTAGCTGCTTTTATAGCGTTCCACAGCCTGGCAGCGGAGTCGTGTGAACGTATCTGCGCCTTTAGCTGCTTTTACAGCGTGCCACAGCCTGGCGGCGGAGTCGTGTGAACGTATCTGCGCCTTTAGCTGCTTTTACAGCGTGCCACAGCCTGGCGGCG